>JAOXNN020000030.1:242552-277480 GCA_028571205.2 Hydropsyche betteni | reverse complement strand
CCGCTTAACTGGTGTACGGCTGGCATGTGTCCACTTGACTGGTGTCCACCTAGCCGTTGGTAAGCTGACTTGCACCCTTATTTTACTTATGCTGTTTTCTGGATGTAGAGGAAACTCGGATTGTTGAAGTGAATTGTTGAAGTAGTTACGATATTCGGCGTGAATACATACATCATAATTACAATTCATTTCAAAATTATTAGGTAACATTAAATAGGCAACATTAATATTAGATTCTCTTATGTTGAGAAAAAACTATTTCGTTTTCGTATCAGGTACTACTGATTTTATTATCCAAAGATTACTCAATTTTCAAGAGAATTAATAGATTAAAATAATCACTATATGTGGTAATTTCTTAATAACAAAATAAATACAATCATACCAGTCAAACTTCCTCTATTCACATTATACTTTAGCTTACTTGCTTTCATTTGATCCACCACCCCTTTTCGTGTTCGCCGAGTGCAACTCTTTAATTACATAATAACACTTTGGCTCAACGACGCGATTAACGGTTAACGTGAGCCTTATTAATGGGAAAACTTAGGCGGTCGGTGTGAGAAAACATGGTGTTTCCTGCTATGGTATTATATTGTGGTTCCATTTCATACACGAGGCATAGCCGCTCGAAATTGATTTCGATGCTGATTTCGTTGGGAGTTCGGTTTTCGTTTTCGCTTTGATTTTAATCGTGTTAGAGGAAAGTTTATGTTAGTTCTAGTGTGTGGGTCTTTTGTTTCAATTAGTGTTTTGTGGTGCTACGGTAGTGTAGTGGTTTAATTGGTTTGCACTAACGAATGTGTTATCGAATCAGGTTTGTACATTCCGAAGAGGAATAATTAAGTTATATAAGATTTACTGAAAAAACCTGATGATCGTGTGATGATTTATTATTGTTTGATAAAGCACGTAAAATGTGCATGTGGGGTGAAAATTTAATTTTTCACAAAATGTTAACGATGATTATGTCACATTCACAGATTCATGTAATTTTATATAACGAAAATTTAAATATCCATTAGTTTCGTAACATCGACGAATACTTAAATCTGCAAATTGATACGAAAAATCAAGAAAAGAAAAAACAAAAGCCCCATCAAAACGACATAAATCCTTACCACTTATAAAAGACGTTCACGAAATGAAATAAAAAAAAAAAACAGATAAAATCTTTCGATAATAATCGT
The DNA here is from genome assembly GCA_028571205.2 of Hydropsyche betteni. Lineage (NCBI taxonomy): Eukaryota > Metazoa > Arthropoda > Insecta > Trichoptera > Hydropsychidae > Hydropsyche > Hydropsyche betteni. The sequence continues at coordinate 276,290 of JAOXNN020000030.1, read as the reverse complement.
CAGCAACGAGAAAGCGTATCGGAGGTCTTATACGATATTACTCAAATTGCTCAAAGTAATACATCTCAGTTTACAATAATTATCACACGTGGACTTTCATTTTTTATGAACGAAAAAATCTCCAGGCCAAAGGACCATCTTTCTGATCAACCTTCCGATTCGTCGTCCTCATCTTTCATAAGATGTCTCGTCAGAGCGGTGCACCTTGGTGGGACGTAATTATGGGTCTTGCGATTGTTTCATTTTTTCCTTACCCTACTCCCCCTTTATTATTTATTATTTACGATGAATCAAGATCGATATCGCATGCAGAATATTCTTAATGCTATCACTGGCACGAAAATGGTGTGTTGCGAATTATTGTATGGAGCGGAGGTCAAAAGCTCGCTTATTATTAAACGCTTTAATGAATCGATTACATATCATTTGCTGTGTACTTGAGCGACTTGTAGTTTTGCACAAATCGAAATTGTACATGAATATCGAAATTGAGGCGATTAATCATTTTTTATGTGAGAATCGAGTCCGATGTTTGCGTTGACGTATGTTGACTTATTCACTCAGTATAATCCCATAAACGTAACATGTCGATTGAATTATTTATAAATTTTATTATGTGTATTTTTTTTTAATACGAAATCGATATATCACGTTTTAGCCTTCGATTGTCTTTTGTAACAAAGCGAACATTTCACGCATGTTCAATTTCAACCTTATGTCAAATTTCGCATCGAAAACAATGGGAGAATTTTTTCGACTATTGCATTGAATTTTTTTTACGCCTCATTTGTTCTCAATGATAGATAGGCAAAATTACAAATAATTGTTCTTATAATTGGACAAGAACTAATGTTAGTTCGGACAAAATTAATTATTTGCAATTTTATCGAATAGTATATTTTGCCCGTCTTGTAACACGGATTAAAAAAAAAAACAAATACACAACATTCAATTCCGTTAATACTCGATATTAATAAAAATACAAGGATAACTGAGTCGTGCATAGCTAATTCATAATTTTCGATACTGAAACGAACGACCGTATCATAAAACGAAGCCTTTCCGCGTTCATAATATACAACCGCCATAGAAAAATGGGTGTATCATCTACTTGCACAACTGTTGGGCGTGAAAACAACCGTTGCACACAACAAACGGAGCGAAATCATCAAACGTCCCTTCATTTTTTTTCGATTGTGCCAATGTGGATCAAGGCTGTCTCCTACGAGAGCGAAATATGAAAATTAGTCACTTTTGTACGATGTCTCTCTGAAAGGAGGACTCTGGTTGCCCAACGCGTGGCGAATCAATTTGTACGGCGCGACTTCTGGAGCGTGTATAGAAAACCAGGTGTGTACGTTAATAAGTATCATGAGGAGGCTATTGTTGGATGTTATGAAATTATAGAGGAACATCGGCCAATTTTGTGATAGGACGGTTCGAATAAATATAAGGCATGAATATTAATGATATAATATTTTCAATAATGTCGGGAACTAATCAATACAAATAAAAGTTTATTGCGTTATAATTTTCGAAGGTTCAGACAAAATAATGGCAATTTCATCCTTCGATTTATTTTTTTTATTAAATATATTTTTTAGTTAATGTGCATATTGCGATAATATATAAATGCGATTTAATTTTTTTTTGAAGATGAATTTTTTCTCGTGATAATAAATTCAAATTAAAAAATATTTTAATTCAGACAACATTAATTTTGAATGTCTATCGAATGATTCAGCTTTTCCGGAAACCGATATTTTTTTAGAAAAAGAGAGTCAAATGAAAAAAGTTGATGATTTTCTCTATCTTTTCTAAAAAAAAATTTCTAAGGTAACGACACCAGTGGTTGACCATTTCAAAGAAAAACGTAAAAATGAAGGTTTTTAAAGAAGATAATTTTTCGAAAAGGGTCCGATAGATAAAATGTAATAAATAGCCAATCTATCGCACCCATTCCGAAAAATGATTATCGTCTTTAAAACCTTAATTTTCACATTTTTCTGATAAGTCGTCAATTACTGGTACATGGCCAACCACTGGTGCATTACTACACATATTTCTAATATTAATTACATACTCTGATTTTAGTTCCTGTAAAATTTCCCGAAAACCATCATCTTACAAATTGAAGCATTTATAAAAATTTAAATAAAAAGGGATCAGTGTCACAGAATTGATAAAGTTTCTCATCTAACACTGAAGAAGCATGAACTCGACCGACAATGGAACAGACTTTTGACACGAATCGGTACACAAACCTCGTATAAATCAACGAAAAACCATTTCGAATTCACACTCGTCGATGCCATGAAATTATCGAATTACGCCGTCGAAAGTGGTTTCGCTATTTTGGCGAATCTAGTGAGGTTTCTCAAGTGTCGGCCGAAGATGAAAGAAAAGCTTGTTAGTGAAGACGAATACACACACGTATACAAGCCGGTAATGAACCAAAGCGCTAAAATGTATTTCGCAATTTTGTAATGAACGTGTACGCGTGTTGCCCAATTTGTACGAAATAGTCCCCGATTTGCACACGGCAATATTTTTGTGCGCTATTATATTTATGATTGTTAATTTTTCAACGGCCTCCACGTTCGTTTGAATTGAACTTTTCCTATTTATTTTTCAGATTATTTCTTGATTTATTTCATTTGAATTTGATTTTTTTGTGAAATATTACTTTTAAGATATTTTAGTTATTCATTCATAATTTCACCAATCTAAACACATGCAAATTTTATCAGTTACCGCATTTCCTATTGTAATGAATTTATGTCATTGCTTTATTTATATATCCGGAGGTTTTTAAAAAACCAACGATTATCGCAGTTGGTTAATACGACTAAATTTTGTAAGTTCTCACGCTCTGTCTTGACTAATAACCGCAAATTAAATTATTTCATAGATTTTGATAAAATTCATTCATAAATCAAATTCAGCGGAAATATGATAACTCCATGAGAAAACCATAGGAATCCAAAAAATGCTTGATAACAAAAAGGAAAATTAATATTAAAACTCGTCATCCCGTTATTGGTTTTGTTTGAGTTTATGAGTGATTCAGTGATTAGAAATATCAAATTTTCGGTAAATTTGACATCCCTAATCACCGAATCACTCCTAAACTCGAACAAAACCAACATAAATCCAAACTCAGTGTACATAGCGATACATGTGCGAAGAGCGTGCGCATTCTTCGATGCAGCACAAACGTCGATAGTGTATGACTCTGGCTAACTTATTACGCACGTTTCGTGCAAATGTGAATTATAAAGCACGCAAGCGTGACTGGACGTTTTCGCGGATGGCGCTCGCTACCGGTTGTCGAGCTTTTAAAAGCTCCGATGAGATACGACTCTGGTTATTTATTGTTATTATGGCACATTTATTTGCATAGCCCACGCACTGTGTACATAGCGAGCGCATAAAAACGAACCGCGAAAGGGAATCCTTCCGATGTTGAGAAGATTTATGACCGGGAGCTATTCATCCGTTATTCGATTTTGAATAGGTCAGAATGTATTATATTTTATGATTTTTTTCAATTTTCAATTGATTTGTACCAATGATTCACTTTGATATATAGTGTGATCAATATAAGGATAAAGAAGCATATTATCTGACTAATAACATGTCCTTCAATTGACGTCAATATAATAATTCCAAGAAGATTATCTCAATCGTGATATTACTAAGTGACATAAATACAGACCTACTTAAATCGTTCACTATCGAAACCGCAAAGCTTCCATAATACACCAACCAAATATATTAAAATCAAAATCATTAGCATCCATTAGAATCTTACGAAATCAGCACTCAACCAACCGACTTTCAAGCACATCTTATTTTTTTCCACCGAAGATCAGTAGCCAACGATTCCACTATCAGATGGAATTGTCACGATCGAATTTCAAATGCGGACAACACACGACAGCGATCCGGGCTCTCAACTCTAAACGGGCAGACGTATTTGCGATATATGCACACAATGTGGGATACTGTATTTTGCATGTGGATTTTTTCGCCTTGCCGACCCGGAGCGAGCGCTAGACAAATTGCCTTAATTATATGCTCACGTTTTCAGGCTCACGTCCGATATCTCGGGACGTTTAGATGTGTGTTTGTTGGTATTTTGTGTTTCGTGTATTCGGTATTGATCGAGAGGTTCGATAGTGTCGATCTTTCGGATTCAATGAGGATGCCGCTCGAGCGGTGGTCAACTCGTTTGTTTTATATAAATGTTTGTTTATATATCACATATATGTAAACATAAATTAGGTCATGCCGAAATCAATTTATTATTTCTTAAGCAAGCATTTTTTTCAGTTTATTTACACATCTTACTTATATTTATATTATAAAAATAACTCAGACAAACTTTCATACTAGTATAGGTTACTCTTATGTATATTTTTTTATTTTCGATAATCATTTCTTTCTCTTTTTGACAAATTTTAATCATTACAATTTATACAAAATTAACAGTTCCGAATCAAAATATGCAAATTAAAATTTTTATTTCTTAATAGATTTTCCAACAATTTGAAAAGTGTAAAAAAATCTTGTCAAGACTACTTCTTTATCATTCTCAAACACAAGATCTACTAAAATACACGATCATTTTAAAATAGTAATAAACCAATTAAAAAATTCACTCTTTAACATTGTTTGAATATCGGAAAAAAAATTAAGTGTCACTTTAATATTTTGAGATACAAAAGTTTTTTTCAAGAAATTCCAATATATAACCGATACAAATTCGCTATTGATATGCACATGGAATGTCAGATTTACCTGAAATTGAATTTACTTAAATTATGGAAAAACCTGAAAAACCCGTAAAACCAAAAATACGTTCCCAAAAAACCATACACTTACAAAAATCGACTTTTCCAAATATTCCGAAAAATATTTTCTAAAAAATCAACACTTTTCAAAAATATTTGTAAGAATTTTTTTTTTAATTTTATTTACTAGTAAATATTTAAAAAAATCCGGAAAATTACCGAAATTTATTCGGGTCATTTAGCGGTAACGACATTCCTAATATAAGTAAAAACCAATTTTGAAGACTTCAAATGTATTTTAAATCATTGGCGATGGTATATAAAAAGCATTTCTGACATATAACCGATTTCGGATTTTTTGACCCTCACGTCGTTTTTTATTTCCGGCAATCATTTGACTCAAACAACTTTTCAACCCAAACGATCCAAGAGCTCCAATTCAGAAACTCGACTCCCACCGATTTAAGCTTTCGCAACAACCCAAAGGTTCGGAACGACTTATCCAACAGCACAAACACGATCCCCGATTCCTGAGAATTAATAACTCAATACCGAAGGGACACCCGGCCCTGGGGTCGCTCCCCGTTTGGCTCGCGGGTCGTGATCGAGCTCAGCCTTTGCCCAACATAATGGCGAACCTAGGCCGTCCGCCTAGTCGGACTGACGACGCCGAATCGTGACGTTTAATATTTTCATCGTGGCCACATTGTCATTTGCGCGGGTCCGCCGATAAATTCGAGACCACACTTTCGCGCGCGGGACCACCTCCGGCTCGTTCCGGAAAATTTATCGCCCTCGACGCTCGGGGAATGATGATGGTGTGTCGAATCGATGCTGGGGTTCTCAAACTTGGGTCGTTATGTGAAACGGTGGGGATGCTGATGGATGGTGGTCGTGGAAAGTGGTATTAGATGTGAGCGGAGTAATTAGTATCGTCTAAGGCAGGCCTCGGCAATGCGCGGGTCGCCAAGTGACCCATTAGATTAATTATTAATTATTTTTTCAAAAAAATTATAATATTATCCCAAAACACTTCATAAGAGTCACATTTTGGTTGCTTCTGACCCATAGACAAAATAGGTTGCCGAGACCTGGTCTAAGGTTTGCTTATTAAATTAATCAAATCCCCTATATATAATAGCGGATTTCTGTGTGTGTGTGTCCGTGTGTTCGTTTGTCTGTCCGACTGTGTGTCTGTTCGATGAAGCTCGCGTCTTTTTCGCGAATATGGTCTTTATATGTGTATTCAGTTAATGTCTATAATATGATGCTTATTACCTACTGCCTCTGGCTTTGCCTATATGTCGTAATTGTGACAATAATAAATGAACTGGTTTTATTAATTAAATACTTAATATATTCAAATCAAGTACGGGCATCGGGTAGCCTTTGCTTCTGGCTTTGCCTATAGGTATGTCACAAATAAATAACAAATGAACTATTTTGATTTTATTAATTAAAATATTAAATATTCAAATCAGGTACACATTTCGGGTTCGCCCAATCGGGTTTTCATTTTATCGTTTTCTGTTTCTTTACAAACCCACAGCCGATGTTATTGAAATCGGGATTATATACTAGTAATAAAATACTTTCACAAAAATTTTCGCATACTTAGAACAGCAACGGAGCGCATTCTGGCTTAAAAAAAAAGTACCGGGACGCCGTTCCGGCCTGTTCCGGCTCCACTACACCGCTGCATAAAACTCAGCGCATTTGAAAACTAAACCATCGATTTCTTATCATAAAAACGACACTTGTAACAATAATTTTAATAAAAACCATTCAGAAAAACCGTAGACGTATTCGTATAGTATCACCCTTCGCTTTGTCACGTAACGAAGCCATTTAAATAACACGAATACGAAAATTCGACGTTTCAGCATTCTAGACACGAACGTGCAGCGTTGTGTAAGTTTTAAGTAGATTAGTCAAGTGCGCCATATTGGTGACTCTTAATTGTGACATAATGTAGAGAGCGAGGATAAAAATGCATTATTATAAAAAAACTCAAATGGGAAAACGCAATGTGCATTGTTGGGTGATCTTGGAGGGATGATACTTTCGAGTGGCGTTTTATGTGTGAAAAAGTATGCGTGGCATTCTCGCGTGTTTGGAGTGAAACTTGACGAATTTTATTGGATCTTTGTTGGTGGGTTTGGTAAAGAATCAAATAGGTATTGTTAAGAATATTGCGATGTGAAAATAGGAATATTTAGATTATGAGACAAGACATGGTATATATACTGTAAAAATATTATGCATATATCCAGTGGCGGTTTGTGAAAATTTTTAGTGGAGGGGTTGCAGCAGTGAAAATGAAAATAGTACTCACGTACAAAATGCAAAAACGTCATCAAATAGAAGAATCAAAATATGTATTGCATTTATACGTCTGTTCAAAACGAATATAGGAATCAAATAAATAAACACCTTTTACAGGAAGGGCTACAGTCTCGTAGCCCTTTAAGACGAGCCGCCACTACATATATCGCATTATTGATTTATTATAGGACTTTTTAAAAATTTTGGAATAATTTGAGGAATTTTCATCTAATTCACTTTCAGGGGTGGATCAATTATATAAAATTGGAAGAGTTGAGACCGTTGATAATTTGTGATACATACACATTTTTACTCAATAATGAGACTTTAGTCGAGTAAAAAATGAATATAATATTTTAGAATGGGGTTATTTTTTCATCATCGTTTCTCATTTTATTTTTATCAATTAGTATATTTCGATTGTTTATTATACATGTGTCTTATTACATGATCATCCATATGACCGAATTCAAAAATTCGTAAAAAAATTGTTCTTTGTTACAGTTTTTTTTTAATTTGTAACGATTTTTAAAACAATATGTAATATATCAAATTAAAGATCAGTTAATAAGAAATAATACTGCGATTCAGACAAAATATATTATACGTATATTATGACGTTTAACATGAATTCTTTTAATGAAAAAATATTTAATTCCTTTCAGTTATTTATTTAAAAAATTTTCATTGTATTTGATTTCAAAGTTAAAAAATTTAAGACTTTTTATTAAAAATTTTACTTAGCCAAAAAAAAGTATTAAGAAAAATTCATTTGTATTATACTTTATTTTAATTGATATTATACATCTAAAATCAAATATTTATTCGAATAATAATAATAATATTTCGAAATTAATTATATTATATTTACAGATCAAACTTACGTCCCTATAGAAGTCTAATTTACAAAACCACTCCCGAAAACCATCTAATCGAAGAAGAAGCACTCCTAACACACGACTAATTCTCAAACGGTGAAAAAAAAAAAACTCATCCACGCTTCAGCGAGTTTTCAGACATTTTTCACAAAGGGAAATATCACTCCCGCCGCCAGATTCGGTGTTATATACGAAATTAATGGGAAGGGTGGGCCGCCGAATGGCGAAAAAAAAATTGTACACAATGAATGGAGGGGAAGAAAAAATTTGTACAGAATCCGGGTTAAGCAACGCGTGAAAAGATCTCGGATGAATGGGTGAGTTTAAGTAAGCGTGAAATTCGAAAGGCCGTAAACGACACAATGCGTTCGTTTTCCGTTTCTCGGTGGAAAAACTCGTGTACAATGTTACACGATGTAACAATTGAGGTTCAGCTATAGAATTCGGGTTTGTAGTGTGTTGGATGGGAAATAAATTAGATTAAGTTTTGGCTTTTGATGGAAAATAGATGTGTTTTCGTATGCAGTTGTGTTTGATTGGAATTTTTCTGTCGAAAGGTAGTTATCTCATTCGATTAGTTTGAATATTAAAGTGTAATATTGAATATCGTGTTTTAATGAATTGTCTTATGATGATCCTGCACATTCGTTGGTCATTATATGTGTAGCTTAACTTAAATGATCGATGAAAGTCAATCTATCCGATGTAATGGATCTATAATGACAAATCGTAGAATATGGATGTATATTATATTGTACTAAATTAAGGATCAAAGAGTTTTTCTTCACTGAATAAGAGGATAAGAGCAAATTGTAATATATTTAATAATTTTATATTAAAAATGTTTTTCGTAGTGATAATTTTATGAAAGAAAAAAATTTAATTATTTTTGCACCATTTTATCACGAACTCGTATCATTATTGGAAAATTTATTTCAGTAAAGAGATAATATTTTATAATTGTGCTTTTTTAAAAATAGTATAATTCCATTTTCGAAAAAAAATTGTTTTTTGTATAAATGTTAACATTTTGTCAATAAAAAAAACCACCTAAATTGACTAATGTATGCCAATATTTTTATACTTATTCAAATGCAAATTTTTAAACATATTACAACATAAACAAACGGACTTATACCACTTCCAAAAACAACGAATAAACAATGGAAAAACGATTGAATCATCAATGAAAAAAATATTTGAAATCAACAAAATATGCCAATATCTTTACACTTATTCAAACGCAACACTTTTAGCATTTCCCAAAATAAACAAACGGACTTCTACCACTTCCAAAAACAACGACCGAACCATCGAAAAATCACTAAAAAAAAAAAAAAAAACTAAAACCATCTTCACATCTCGGATTTTATAAGCGCACATCGAACCGAGACCCCCAAAAGCGCTTTTACGGCACTAAAACTTCGCGCCTCTTTCGAAAATTTTCAAACACACCACACACGTACGTAGCACGACAATAAATAATAGTAGTTTCGCCATTGTCTAAAGTCACGTTCTCGGTCCATTCATTCCCCGAAATTTACCTGGCTTGTACGTGACGGGGCACGGATTTTTCAGTAATTTCATTGTGGCACAAACGCGAGAACGAAGCGGATTTTTTCCTATATTTCGAAACTTGTACGGTTCGAATTCCGCGAAGAGCGGGAAAAAACTATTGGCAAAGTTACCTGCACCCTGGACTCGGGCAGGTTGATTTTGAGCGCGACTTCTTCCCTCATGAAGATGTCGGGATATCTGGTTTTCCCGAAAAGTGCTTCCAGGACGTCCAGTTGTGCCCTGGTGAACGTCGTTCTTTCCCTTCGCTGTTTTCTGGGGTTGCCTACTGAAATTATTCATGAAAATATGTGAGAGTCTTATCTTATGATGGGGCGAGTCCAAAGGTTCCCATGCGACGCGGAAAAAGTATGGAAATGTCGAAAGGGTTCGATCGGAAAGGTTGTTTTATTGAAATCGGCGATGTTTTGAAACTGGGCTCGTTTGAAACGAAAAGTAATGTGGGAAGTTCGATGAAATTCGATTGTATAGCTTTTGATTGAATACGGATTAAATTCAGATTTTTTCAAATCGAATCCAAACAATTTTTCTGTAGTGTTTTTATTTCAATAATGTTCGAGATTGTCTGAAATAAACGAAAATTTTGATTTGGAAAATTGGAAAGTTATTATGCCAAATTTTCTCATTGATATTATGATTTTTTAAATTTCAATTGAATCAACTTTTTTGAAGTCGTAATATTGCAATTTTTCATTTGATTTCCACGCCATTTTCCAATTGAACAAAAAAAAGCGTGACACTTAATTTTCAAAATTCAATAAAAATTATTAAGAAAACGACTTATAACATTTCCTGCAACACACACACTTGTATTATAAATTAATTCATATTTTCAATATAAAATTTCGAACACCCCCATACATAATATTAACAGACCCTACCATAAAAACACACATCAAAACAACACCACCGACCATAAATATTCACCCACCCACACTTTTTCCAAATTCACAAACAAAGTTATATATAAATTTCACCCCATACTTTTCCAATAACACAAAATTTCATGTAAGTGGGCAAATATTTACAGTCGGCAGTTTACATCAACCATCAGAACAAACGATCCATTTATTTACTTGTACACAATTTCAAATTTTCCCAATTTTTTTACCTGTAGGATATCCCATAGAAGTGTGAAGTCCATCCATCGGCATCGGAAGTGTTAACCCATTGACGGCATACGGGGACGATTTGAGATAAGCCATTCCGGCTCCGTCTTGTCTCAAAGTTGGCCCACATCCTGCAAGTCCTGGAAATCCTAGTTCAGACTCGGGAGCACACCTGAAATATTTTGAGAATATTTACATATGTCGACTCGATTCGAAAAATTGACGTTTTTTGCATTTCGATTCAAATTTTTCGGTACATTTAATTGAATGAAAAAAAAAAATCAGATCAAAGACGACCTGTCACATATCATCCATCATCCATCATCGATGATACATCATTAGATTTCCCGTTTATTTGTCAGTTTGAAGCGTTTCGCCTCCCATGGTTATCTTCCGCTTCGCTAATCCAGATTATCGCTTAATCCGGACGACCTTATCGCCCAATTAGTCCGGATTAGCGAGGTTGCACTGTACATATCTATGGGGTTTAATTCCCTCTTTTTCAGCTACGATCCGTTTGATGCTGGGGACGTGTGCTAGTTTCAGTATCGTTCAGTTTTGCAGGGAAAGGTCACCGTTGATGTATTTGCTACAGGTTTTATACTTCAAATCCATGCTTTTACATGTCAAATCAAGTTCATTAGCTTATTAGTAATTATATTGATAAGTTGAATTCGATCTATCAATGGTTGTATTTGAAATGTAAAACCTGGAACATGTGGATTTTTATAATTGGTAAAAGAAAATTGTATGATGTATTAGGCTGATGCGTAAGTCGTTACATATTTTTTTATTAAACGATAATACTATTTTTTTATGAATTCTTATTATTTCAATCAATTATAAAGTTTTTTTAGTGCAAATAACCTTCTTCCATCTTTTTAACATAAATGTACACCCTTATTATAAAAATCTTTAAAGTTCAATCTAAAAATTGAATCAAGAGTATCTTAAATAGTGTTGATGTAAAAGTTATATAATAAATATACAATCGACAAACAAAAAATAAACATTTTTTTATCATATTACCTTTCATTTGGGGATTATTAGTGCCCAAATGCAAAATTTTGAATTTATTCTTAAAAATCGAAACAATAACTGTTGATACTTTGGGTATATTCGATTTAAAATGTTCCAAATAACAAAACCTATCACCTTTTTAAGGCTTTAAGAGACCTTGGTAGAAACTGTACAATAAAAACTAATTTTCTTTTGTATATATTTCCGATAAGGCGATAACGCTCGATTATTTTTATTATTTCAATAAATTTTTAAATGAGAAGAATATCAATTCATTATTACATATTCCAACCAAGCATCATTTGATATATCCCCTATATATAATAGCTGATTTCTGTGTATCTGTGTGTCCGTCGATGACGCTGGCGACTTTTTTGCGAAGATGGTCTTTATATGCGTATACAGTTAACGTCTATAATATGATGCTTATTATCTACTGCCTCTAGCTTTGCCTATATGTCGTAATTGTGACAATGATAAATGAACTGGTTTTATTAATTAAATATTAAACATTCAAATCAAGTACGGGCATTGAGTAGACTCAACTTCTGGCGTCGTCTATATGCTACAAACAAATAACAAATGAACTATTTTGATTATATTAATTAAAATATTAAATATTCAAATCGGGTACACATTTCGGGTTCACACAATCGGGTTTTCACATTTTATCGTTTTTTTGTTTTTTAACAAATCCACAGCCGATCTTATTAACATCGGGCCTATACACTAGTATAAAATAATGTTAAAAAAATCTTTCATAAAAAATTACTATGATCAAACAATAAAATCATAATTATTCGCACAAGAGAGCATCCCATTTTATTAGGATCAAAATATTCAATATGTCGCCATTCGATACGCCATATCAAAATAGTCCAAAAAATAAAACTGATCGATAATATAATATAATAATATTCAAAAAAAGCGATCGTTTTAATCCCCTCCGGTGGGTGTCCGAACTCGTCAAATTTCTAAAAACAAAGAACACAAAATGGCGACCGCACGCACATACACACGATTAATTCTTTTGAATAAATTTCATTATCCGTAGGCGGGCCCGTGAACGTTTGAGTGACACTGGAACGTGTTAATCCGATGGCGATTTAATCTACGTTTTAATTTTACAAGCGATGAAACATTATTTTGATCGATTTCGTATTCGAATTTATTAAATTTTTCGCTGGGGGGACTCTTGTCGGTTTGAGTCGAATTGTAAAAATGTTTTGGAATTAGTGATGATTGTTGTTTTGAATGTTTTTTGTGGTGATTAGTTTTAAATTTATGGATTTCGTGAAGTGTGTTCGAATGTTGAATGATTATAAATTGGGTGTTATACTGAAAATGTGTATTTAAAATTATACTTTAATTTTGGAGAATCTATTCAGAAATAAAGATTGATTTCTCGAAATAAACACTAATTAACTTCTAGTAATCAAAACAAAACCAAATCTAATTGAATCCAATCAAAAATTTTTTTATTATTAATAAGAAAATAATTTCAATGATGAATTTTTCACTATAAAACTTCAAAATGTATGTATTTTAAATTTTCCATAATTACCCGAGTTGATAAAAATTTTTATTCACAGAATAATAATAACCTAACACATAGGTGCCTTAAGTGTTAAGTTAGGTTTATAACCTAACCTAACCTAAAAATTACGATCAGTTTCAAACCTAGTAGCACCAAAAATTTCATAACGATTATTTTATCATTAATGATTTTTTTTAAAGTTCATTAGAAATTTCAGATAAAAGATAATTTTCTTATAATATTTGCATATCCGATCCAAATTTTTGTTGTAATTAGTTAACAGTGTAAATAAAAATCTTCAACATTTTTAGGCTGATGACAAAATTACATGTGAATATTTGATATTAATAACAATACGTCTCAATAAGTATATAATTACATTGATTACTTTTCGATAACTCATTTTGTTTACGAGTTACAAACATTTCTGAGAATTTTATTGAAATCCCCACTTACGAAATCTGAGTATTGTTAGTAGCAACTCTTCAAAGCGAATTATCTCCAAAACGGTTACTCTTACAAATACAATACTTACAATTTTTTCTCTAAAAATTTCTTTTGACTATCAATATGAAGTACATTAAATTTTTGTATAAATGTGACAGTTAATGAGATATTCGCAAAAAATCATTTTCAACCCCTTTGACTCCGCGTAAAATTTCATTCAAATCTCAAATCGATATAGACTTTTCTCATTTTGTCTAATTGTAAGAACCAAAATTAGCTCTCCCGCAGTTTTTAGACAATCTAACCATTTTTTCGTCTTTGTCGATTGGACTGCAACATTTCAATACACTTCTTACTCGTTCACTTTCATGACAATCGAACGAAATGATGCAATAAATCGACCATGACCGATCAGTGACGCTTCAACGACCCGAAAAGCGTACACGTTTCAGTTCGATCGATCGATTTTTTACGAATCCGTAAAAGAAAACGCACTTAATCGCATATCCAAAAAAAAAAAAACCGAATAAATAAAAAGCACTATCGTGCGGATAATGGCCGAGGATTAAGCGGGTCTTAAGCAGGAAACGCTCCGGACGAAATTCTATCAATGAAACGCTCTCGAAATGGAAACAAAAAGAATATGAAAATGAAAAAAATGATGGATTAATAACGCACGCGTACCCTCTACGTCTCTCAATGTTTGGTTGTTTTTTTTTTTGTTCGATAAATAGTTAATTTATTTTCGATATCTGTTGGTCCGATCTGTACGCATTATATTCGTATCACACGTGGAAACGTATGGTCGGAATTTTGAATGTTTTGACGTCGCTTTCGATATTTTATCGATATGTGGATCATCATGGATCGTTTGTAATGCATACGATTTTTTTTTTGTTTGAATGATATTTTTTTGTTATATTGATTTTTCATATTGTTATGATATGAATATCTAGTTATTATTTTTATTTATAATTTTAATAGAAAATTATAATTTTTTTAATCGATACCTAGGTATGTAATATTTTTCATTTTTCTATTAAACATAGAAAAATGATTTTAGTAAAGATTTAATGAAATTTTGATTTAAATTCAATGAAATTAACATGGATTGAAGGTATTTTTGTAAATCTTCGTCATTACATGTTTCATTGAATTCTTGTTTATTTTTTTGTGAAAAAAAAAATAGTTTTCGAATGTATCAAAATTGTGTCTGTTGTGTCTGTTAATTATCTGTCACATGAACATTTTGTAGTTTTAACGATCTGTCATGTTAACGATTTGTCGCATTAACGAATTTTTGAGAAAGTTATGTTGGTTAAGAATTTGTCTATTTAACAATAAGATTTACCTATTAATGATTTGTCTATTAAATATGTGTCTATTAAATATTTGTCTATTAAAGATTAGTCTATTGACGATTTTTTGTATCACCGAAAATCAGGTGATCACTTTTTCAGTTATTTTAATATAAATGATAACTGAAATTCTCGTTTCCTTTTTTAGTAATAGGATAGTTCAGTGAAAAAAATAAAATAAAACTAAAAACTGAAAAAAAATCAAAACTACAATGATGCATTCAAATCCTATGTTTTTCATTAAAAAAAAAAAAATGGGAAATTCTGATGCACAGTAAAAAAACTGACATTTATCATAATAATAATAACAACAATGATAATGATGACGATGATAATGATGACGATGATAATGATGACGATGATAATGATAATAATAATAATACCTAATAATACCTGTTTATAAATAAATTACTATTATTATCATTTTTCAACATTCATCGAATGGATTATTAAAAAAAAAAAAAAACGAATTCACATATCGAAATAAACATCGGACTCTTGCCACTTTCGAAAACAACGTCTCGATTTAATACGCGGCACGTTCATTAGTTCTATAACGATGCGCTTTTGCTTTCCCGCTGCAGGCCTAATTCTCTCTTAATGTCTAATGCGGTCCTTTTTAACTTTTATCGCACGATTTGCTTTGATGTTTTGAAATAATAAAGGGATGCGTTGCGAAGGGGTGGCCTTTTCGTTGGCGGAAAAATATCGACTGAGACTTTGCTTTGTTGAACGATTGGCGTTCCCCAAATTTTCGTATCGTTGCTTATATATTATATTATTCCCTATATATAATCACGGATTTCTGTGTCTGTGACTTTTTATAGTAATACTAGTGTATAGGCCCGATGTTAATAACGATTTGTTAAGAAACGGGAAACGATAAAATGTGAAAACCCGATTGTGTGAACCCGATTTGAATATTTAATATTTAATTGATAAAATCGAAATAGTTCATTTGTTATTTGTTTGTGACATATAGGCAAAGCCAGTAGTTAGTAGGTAGGTGATTATATACATGTATAGGGGATTCAAATATTTTTTCCACTGCGTAATAATCGACGTATTGCATAAGTCAATAGAGACGCTTTCATAAGCATGATATTATAGACGCTAAGTGTATACGCATAAAGACCATATACGCATGAAGAATAGTTTTATAGACGCAAAAAAATAATCATATCGACGCGTCGTTTTAAAGTCGCGAGCGTCATCGAACGAACAGATACACACACGGACACACAGAAATCCGCTATTACATATAGGGGATGGTCTTTATGCGTATACAGTTAACGTCTATAATATGATTCTTATTAAATACTGCCTCTGGGTTTGCAATGTATGGTGACCATATAAAAATTGGAAATAGGTTCTATCAGTAATTACCTTCTGAATATACTTTGAATAATTTGTGAAAAATTTCGCCGTATGAAATCATTGAAATTTTTTATTTAATAACTATAATTGTATACTGGCCTGCTCCGGATCTTATCGTTGTGGCATAATAATGTATTTTTTTTTATAATATGTTTAAGTGGAAAAAACAATTTTTCGAACCGTGTAAAAGAGTTTTGGGTCTAAAACTTCAATTCAGTTTAGATATCATATTTTTTTCTCAAAAATAGTGAAACTCTATGGTTATTATAAAACTTTTACGGATTTACACTTTAATTCAGAATCAGTCTCGACCTAAGGCCAGGCGCCCACTGCGATTTGTAGTCGCGGCGATCGTTTAATCGCGAAAATTAAATGCATTTTTTTAGGTCGAAGAGCACCCATAAACCATATGAGCGCACTTCAACATAAAACAATGCGTTCCATTTTTGCGACTAAACGATCGCCGCGACTACAAATCGCAGTGGGCACCTGGCCTAACTAAACACACACGACACTTATTAAGATCTAACCAAATAACTTATTGAATCAAGAAATATTTCGAAACAGAAAACTTAAAACCATCTCAAAATTAAAAACTAATAAAAATCAACATCACTATACAGATTTGGGAACCGCTAATACAACTGCAGTGCAAACAAGCGCGTTTAATGATCTGTTTGCATCTTGCGGCCCTTTGTTGGCGAGGGGCCCTCGTTTCGGCACTCCGGCCCTGGCCAATTAGGCTAATGAGAGGCCAAGACCCTTCTGCAGGGCACGCCCAATTTGTTGTTTAAACGATCGCGGCCATTTATCATGGATTAGGCACTTTTGCGCGTATACACTTTGCGCACGTGTGTGCACTTTAGTGCAAAATTTGAAAAGTTTTCGAACTGTTTTTTTATTGTGAAAAACTAAGGGATGGAACCGGTCATTGAAATACGATTGAAAATTTTGGAATATTGATGATTTTTGTGTTGAAATCTTATGTGTTTCTAAAGCGTGTGGTCGCCCTAAGGTTTTCGTATTATTATGTATGGGAATTTGTGTCAATATGTTAAATTTTAATATTTCATTCTATAAGCAGATGTTGAAATAATCTTCATAATTGTATGCAATTTTTGTATAGTGAAAATCGTTTAATACGAAAATGCTTAACGTGAAAATTTTATCAATAAACAATGATAATGCGGTTCTGATAAAATACTATGTACGTATTATATAAGGTTTAACATGAAATTATTTTAACACACAAATTTTTCAGTCTCTTCAGTTTCGTGTTAAACGATTTCTGCTATAAATATAGCAAAACCTTCAAAATGCAATTCCTGGACTGAAATATTGAGAGTTTTATCAAAAATTTCATTCCATTATCTCTCAATTGGTTGCAAATATGACTTCTATATTTTGAAAACTTTAGAGATGTTTTTTGACTATTTTAAATTTTTGAAAACGAATTATTTTGCGAAATTCGAAACCTGGAATTATATTCATTATTATCAAACAGTTACATCCTTAAATTGTGTAGATACTAATATATTTTAAGTTCATTTATCGACAACATCACTTGTTGCTCAACTTCAACGATCGAACAAAACGAATTCAATAAAATTTTAAACCATCAACCAAAAATAAATACTTATAAATTAAATAATAGATCCTTTTACAAATAAATACTTGAATCTTCATTTACACTTACAAATAGATAGTAACCATTCGATCGAATCGTTCAAGATATTGAAATAAATAAGTAAATTGAACGATACATTCATTCACGAATAAATGAGTGTAACTTCAAATACTCGAATCTTCATTTAGATTGTGATCATATTCAATCGAATTATTCAACATGATGAAAACGATACATCCGAAAAATAAATTATAACAATTCAATCGTTCAACTTACCCTCCAGTGAGACTATTCGGCCACATCATGGATGAAATCTGAAAACACACAAACAAACATTATGGCGACATTTTCAAGCGGACTAAAAATATTTTATCGATCTAAAAAACCGAGGAATATACATTTCAACTAGTAAGTAAAACGTTTCCAGTTGCACAAATCAATATTTCGATTTTAGATACCATAGATAGTCGCTAGTATCTGATGACACGAAGAAAGCATTAGTAAGGATTCCGATTTCTCTTCAGCTGCGTTGAAAAATGTTTATGTACATTGTATTTTGGAGAATAAATAACATTATGATTCGTATAGGCCTTACATTACAAATTCAACCTTATACAAATCAATTTGAACCTTTTAAACTTCGTTTAAACCTTTTACAAATTAAATTCAATGATCGCAAATTTATTTTCCTCATTTTTCAATTTTTTTATGATTTCTTGAAAAATATAAGAGAAACTATAGATATATATGCGGTATCTATTTTCAGATTGATTTAATAAAAAAAAATATTATGCATGTAAAAATTACTAATTGATAATCTCAAAATCAAATTGTAGAATAGGTTTTATTTACTTCATTGATTATTATTATATTATACTCATCACTTGAAGTTGAATTATTGGTTTAATTTTATGTTTTAACGGTTGAATTTGATTTGAATAAGGTTAATTTTGGAGTGTGAAAGTTTTATAATAAAAAATTGGATAGTATCTAAAATACTTAAGTAGTAAGTATTAGAACGATCAAAAAGCAGAGAATAAAAATACATAGAACATGTATTATATAAAAGAGTAAGTTTTTGGTTTAGTTTGAAGTTTAAAAGGTTGAATTCAAAGTGTTTAAATCTGTAGAGAATATGTACTTAATCATAGGATTTTTATATAATCATTATATTCGTTTATTTTCCGATAAAATCTTATAATCTGACCAAAAACGATGAATTTGATTTGTATAGGGTTGAATTTGAAGTTTAAAGGCTGTAGAGAATTTGTATCTAACTATAAGCTTTTCATAATGTATAATCATCATATTTAAAAATGTATAATTTGATCATACTATTTGGTTAATATGTAAAACGATTGTCAAACGAACGAATCAATAATACAAATTGTATTCAATTGATAGTTTGAGAAGCGTAATAATATTTGATTGAATACTATAACGATCTTATTATCACTTTCCGATACTTGTATTTGATTTGGTTTAATTTGAAGTTTAAAACGTTGAATTGGATATGAAAAGTTCGAATTTGATTTTAATCACCCTTTTCTATGCTTGTATTCGATTTGGTTTAATTTGAAGTTTAAAACGTTAAATTGGATATGAAATAGTTCGAATTTGATTTTCATCACACTTTCCTATACTTGTATTCGATTTGGTTTAATTTGCAGTTTAAAACGTTAAATTTCATATGAAAAAGTTCGAATTTGATTTTCAAAATGTTTGAAATTCAAGTATTTAATCCATATTCAAACAATCGAAGTCCAAATTCGAATATCGAAAAAAAAATAACCAACCACACCCACATACACAAACTAGACCAGTATTTGTCTCAATATTTGGTACACAACACCGTTTTCTTGCCCAAGGATTAAGATGATCCGATAGCGAGTTTTTGTCTCCCCCCAAAGAGGAATAAAAAACACGACGGGACCGAAATAGTTTAATTTGTCTATTATGTCGCCGTATCGACTCGTTTGACAGTCATTCGACGCTTTTTCGAAAACTCGCCCGAAAGACGGCACACATTCGCCATCTGATACGCGAGGGTTTCGAAAAGGGTCTCCGAAAAGGGCGACCCTCGGTTTGTCGAATTCCACCGAAGGGCCCTTTCGGGGTTTTCGTGGTGTCGATTATTATCGGAGATATCGCCGACGGCCCTTAGAAACGGATTTCGACGTTTTTGACGAACGCGCGACGCAGAAATGTGCGCTGGAAACGTTCGAGCGCTTTGTTTTTGATTTTCGCGGTCGAAAATCGGAGTTTAAACGTTGGATTTTTGGAAAAACTTACGTCGTTCCTTCTGTTGTCGGCGAACGGCTTCACGAAGCTGCCCCCGCGGCCGCCATCTTCCTGTCAAATGTCGGCGGCCATCTTTTCGACCCGCGTCGCCCACAAGATGGCCGAAATGTTTTTTTGTTTTCGACAAATCCGAAACGCGAACTACGCGTCGACACTGGATATCGCGCGAAAGCAATACGGACGGTCACTTGATTTATGCATTTTTTTGTTTTTAATTTAATTTTAATTTATTGTTCGAACGACTCACTGGGCTTAGGTTCGCTGGATCTGAAATGATAATTGAAATTGGTGATTTTTTTTGGTAAAAAAAATTGAACTTTGTGATGGAAAAATATGTGAAATGTTAATTTCATATGAAAAATGTATAGGGTTTAGAAAGAATTATTTGAATCGTGATTGTAAACGAAAACGTTTTTGTGGAAAAAATAATAATTTATATTATAAAATCTCCTAATTTTTTAATCATCGGAACTATATAAATATGCAGGTAAGCAAATATAGTGAAAATCGTTTAATAAAAAAGAATACTGCAATCTTGAAATAATACTATGTACGTATTAAGAAGTAAGTTTAACATAAAATTATTTTAACACGGAAAAAATTCAGTTTCTTCAAATTCGTGTTTTTCACTGTATTTACATCAAGTATATTAATAATTTTTTTTAAATAATAATTTTGTAATATAATACAGTTTAATTTAAAAATTTTCATGGTATGAAATCAATTTTTTAACACAATAGGTACATATTGAGTAAAAAGGACCTATAGTTCATTTCAAAATCTAACACTAAGTACCAGTCTTGATTTATTATCTTTAAATTTATTTATCTATTTTTAAAAAGAAGAATTTTGATAACAACAATTATAAGCAACTCAGTTACTCACTATTAAAATTATAATACAAAAAGTTTCACGTATCAGAAACTCCACATAAAAAAACGTTCCAAATCACTTCACAACATAAAATCTGATCAAGAACTCGAAAAAAATAATAAGACGACCTCTCGAAAACTCATAAAACATACGCTTTTACGAGCCGCACTAAATATTCGAACAAACAAATTGAAAAAAAGCGGGACACGCGATCCGCAAATCGGTCATAATATTTCATTAGATTTGTTTCGGCCAAATCATGACGGATCGACGCTAAAAAGTATATAAACATAACGCAATATACCCATTTTTGAATGTATTTATTTATTTGCGAGGTGTTCGTTAACTAAGGGGCACCTCTGCGAGTTTCCGAAGGTTTTTTGGTTTTTTTTTTTTTGAAAAAAGGTGCACATTTTGACAAAGTAGTCGCGATTCGTTCGAGTTTGTGTCGGTGTGAATTTTCGATCCCGATATTAATCAAGTGTTTATTTAAAAATGTCGGGCGTTCCTCTTTAATGCGTTGACGAAGTTAACAATGCGAATTTGTAAAGTTGACCGCTCATTAATTTGTTTAGCTTAACCCGTTCGGGTCCGAAAGTTACGCAGAACGCCTTTTTTAAACATTTTAAATGTAAAGTTTTCAGCGCGTATATTCAAACCTGTTTAACGCGAAGAAATAAAAGAAAATTATTAAAATTTGTATAAAAACCATTTTTTTTTAATAGTGTTATGCCCAATGAAAAGTATGTTATTTAGGTTTTTTCATTATAATTATATAAATCATCATCATGAGCATTATATTAATTATTCATTACAGGAAAAGATCCTATCAACTAATGGACAAACTAGGTTAAAGTAAAAGATAAAGTAAACTTTGTCGCAATAAAGTAAAATAAAATAAAATTGTTTTGATATTAGAGACAAATTTGATAAAAATTCAACGAAAAATGTCAAAATTTAAAAATAAACTATAATTCCATTCATTTTTGATTTCTGTGATGGTTCTTCTATAAATTGTCATCATAAATAATTATGCATGTTATACTCATAACTTATTTGAAATTATTAGTTATTTAGTTTTATTTTTTTACTATTTTTTTTGTTTATCTAACATCGAGTTATATATTTTTACAATATAAAAATATTCTAAGCATATCGCGAGCAATCTATTAGTTATTAATTACAGAACTAGACTAACGTTGCAGACTAGTCTTTACTTTATATAAATATTGATTCAAAAATAAATAAGAAAATTGTGTTTAAAGCAAAATGAAAAAAAAAACAATGGAAAATGCCAAAATTTAAAAATAAACTATAGACAAATTTTTGGTTCATCGATTCTCTTTTGATAAAAAAAATATTTTTTCGTTTATGTAACTTTAGTTTAAATCTTTTACAGTGCGATAAATATTCGAAGCCTCATTCGGAAACTGAAGGGTTAAGCTCATCAATCGTCTGGTAAATGCCAAGTCAAAAGGTCAACGCCGGCACCACTGCGTTTTGCATATACGACACTTTCGATTTCGACGACCTTCACCGTGATTCGATATAATCCTAATAAAAAACCGCGATGTGTCCGCAACTATCAAAATAAACCACAAAACAGACAGTCGATACTGATTTGGAATCGTTTTATTCCGCTCGGTCGCACTGGGACATTATTTAAAACGCACGTCGATTGTTTGGCGCGCACAAAGGTTCACAATCGCTGACCATACAAATTTGTCCGGACACAATGCCAACAGATTAGGATTAAGATTCGTCTTTCGCGGATTATCACAGTTCGTTATCGAACAGAAGTCATTGTGTGGGCAGGTAGCCGGTTCGGAAAACTATCACCAGTCATTGTTGATGTTGATGCACTTCTCGGAGATCGGACGTGACGAAAAAAACAACGGATCGTATCTTGGAAACGTAGCAAGTAATGTGATGTTCGATTGTAATTTGTATGTGGAAAAAATGTGGGTTTCTAACGGGTAGAATTCGAGAGTTTGTATAATTTGGTCACTAGATTTGGTTATTAGTATTTTGTACAAGATATAGGACATAAAGCTATGACGTCGAAATTATTTTGATCACATAACTAAAGAGAAAATTAAAAAAAAAAAAAACAAGTAGATTTTCTATGTAAGCATGAGTTGCGTTTGTATCGATTGGACAGTTTTAAAAATATCAGAAAATAGTAAAATATTATCGATTATTTATTTCAAATTCACAACAAACGATGGTTTTTCACGTCAGAACCGATTTTAGCATTAAATAAATTCGGAATCAATCTTTTACTGAACTGATCTTTGAATGTATTTGTGCGCTATGGAAATTTTCGTAAACCATCGCAGGTATAGGAAATAATTGCTTTTAGCGATAAAGAAAAAATGCTTTTTATGATTAAAAAAAACACTCCTTTCAATACAGGTAAAAAAACGATAGAAAAAATAAACGATTCACGCTAAAAATGCCATTTATAAAAAAAATTGTAAGATGAATACACGTGTTGTCACACTATTCGTAAAAAGGTTATGAAAAGTAAACTTTTTCAATAATTGCAATAACGTAAGTTATATGAAGATCAAAAAATCGAATCAAATCAAAAGATCAAAAAAAATATTCATACAACAAAAAAATTTCACTATAACCTATAAGATTCAATCGAACGGCACCAAAATACAACCGAAAGCAATCGTTCACAAAAAAAAAACATAAACAAAAACGAACCACTTACGCATTCACACGCAGAAACAAAATCGCGACCGGGACGTTCGCGAATAAAATCACACATACGTTCCCGGGACCCGAACCGTTCCCGGGATTATCCCGACGATGGCGATTTGCGTGTAAATCTCGCAGATAAATAAAGCGGAACGCGCGCGAACAGATTAGCGGGCGGCCCCGCGCCGACTGAGCGTAGGTTGACGCCCCCGACCACCGCCCACGCCCGCCGCTCGCCGAGGACGCTCGTGATTGGCCCGCGCGGAGGGCGAGGCCACGCCTATTCATTGGGTATGTGCGCGTCTCGCTTTCGCTTGCGGCGTTAAATGCATTGCTGTCTCGCTCGTGTAGTTTGGTTAGTGTGCGTGGTTGGAGTTGATGCAGTGGTTCTCTAGTGTTTAGAATTAGATTTTTTTTTTTAATTAATTTATATTGATACGCGTATCGTATTTTTTAAATAAAGAAGTATTTTAAAGGAAATGTATCAGAAATGTGTTCAAAATATAACTTATTTTCATATGAAAATTAATTGTTATAATCAGGGCTGTACCAACTTCGACTATGACTTCGGGTAGTATTTTATGCGGAGTTGTAAAAAATCAATTGATTTCGACTCATTTTAATTTTATGGTAAGTGATTGTTAGTTCATGATTGTAGCTAGGATTTTTTTAAAGGGAGGCTGAAACACAACTGTTTATATGTATGCGATACAATAGTGCTGTTTTTATGACGAAAATATAGTAAGCGTGTGAATTTAAGATGTTCAAAGATTTATTCAAAATCATGTGATACATCTTGACTCATAATAAAGTATAATCTGTAATCATTTTCAATGTTTAGGTTGGGACAAGAACCCCCCCTATGTCCCTCCCCTGGTTACGATCTTGCCTCATATGGCTTGTGATGAACCTAATAAGAAATTTTCTAAATAAAGAATATCGTTCCATCTTAGTAAAATTATGAAAATTTTAAATATTCAACGAAAAAAAGAAATGACACAAATTTATTCCAACAAAGTATGATGAAAAAATTTTCAGAACACTTGAACTGCATTGTATCACGGAGCCTCTGAATATTTATATTCATGACTCTGTCGCACCTCCATTTTCACAAATTCAACTATCTCCCTTCGCATCGTCGTTATAATTTACCTGAGTGAGTTTTCCCTCGTTCACATACAAACTAACACCCCGAAATTTCACACCCACACCCACATTTTCATTTTCCAATAGTTTTTGTCTCGTTCTCGCTCTATGCAGCGCCGTATCTTCCGTGACTTTTCCTACTACGACGTAGAGAGTCAGTTGTTCATAACATTTTCCATTTTGTTCGATCCAAATAAATATTATAATTTTCATATGCTATTATAATTTAGATAACACTTAATACTAACAAGGAGAAACCGCAAGGTGAAAAGCTCAGATTTCGATAAAATTTGATATGCTGATAGTTTACCCTAATTTTATAGTTTTAAATTTTAGAACGCAATACCGAACGATTTAAAAAAAACGCATATAAAGTTTAGATAGCGTTTGTATATATAATATAAATAAATATCGGTTTATTGAAAGTATTATTCATCATTTCATCATCCCCTATATATAATAGTGAATTTCTGTGTATCTGTGTCGACGACGCTCGCGACTTTTTATAATATTGATTCTAATATATTCTTTATGCGTATACAGTTAACGTCTATAATATGATGCTCATTACCTACTAACTACTGGCTTTGCGTATTCGTAATAACAAATGAATTATTTTGATTTTATTAATTAAATATTCAAATCTGGTACGGGCACCGGGCAGCCGATATTATCAACAGCGGGCCTATTTACTATTTTCATAATGTTTTAAATAGTTCTGATTGTTTATAATTGACAAAATATTTTTTTGTATATAAACTGTTAGAAAGTTACTTATCATGTATTACTTATCTATTACCTTTTTCTAGTATAAATTTCATAGATTTTATGTTTTTTTTTGTTAATTTAAAAAAAAATTATATGATTATTTATTTTCAGTTTTTAGAACACTCATCTAGAATCACCCGGGTACTATATAATTCACATGAAAATCGAATTAACAAAAAAAAAATCTTTAAACTTGTCATCCTTCAATCATCGATAACCATCAAAACTTAACAACAATCATTCGGATAAATAAATATTCGAAAACAAAAGGTTCGAAACAGCTACAAGAAGCCATATTCATATAAAAACATCCATATATTGTACATAACGGAACGAATACCCTCAATATTTACGTCCCTCTCGGGCGGCGTAGTACTAATGAGCGTTTCGTTTCAGTCTTTCCTCGCGGGCGTTTCAGCTTTTTCAGTTTCTGAATTGATTTTAATTACATCGTCGTGCCCGAAGGAGGGCTTTCGTTTCTGTAGTAGACGCTCGGACGATTATGCTACAAAATAAATAGATACATTTAGCTACAGACGAATTCTTCGCGACGCAATATATATTGTAGGCACTTTCGGGTACCGGGAACTCGTTCGGCATAAACAACGCCGTTTTCGCTTTTGTTCCCGTTGTCTTTTATCATTATTGTTATTATCGCCGATGTTGATGTTATTATTGTCGATCGTACTGGGTAAAACCAAAAGATCAACGGGAGGGAATGTTTCATTGTGTATTTTTCGTATTCCTTTGTCGATAAGTGATCAGACATCGCCTTTTATGTATCGTTGAATATGAAAAATTATTATAATGTATATTCCGTATCGGGAAATAGTATATAAAACAATATTAATGGAATATTTTGTATAAAACATTCGTTGTGACTAAAGCTCTTACGTATATGATCAATTTTGTAGAATGCTAAACGTGAAAAGTTAACTGACGAGTTCAATGATAAAATATTATAAATAAGTATATTACAATCGTAGAAAATCTTAATTAAAAAGAAATCATTTTAAATGTTTGTATAGGAAATTTATAGAGAACCATTCTGAATTTAGTTTCAATTAAAAAAAAATAAAGAAGATTTGTGAAAAATGGAAAATATTATATATAGGTAAATGGGTGGGTACTTACAATGGAAGTTATTCAATTTGAAGAAATTATGAAAAATATTTTGTGTTAATCGAATTTTATGTTAAGAAAACACATTTTCAATCTACATTATAGTTATGTTTGAAAAATTAACTTTTTAACTCTGAAATCGAACTAAATAAACTTTTTAAATACGATTGAATTCATACGGTGATTAAAAATGTATTGGGAAAAAATTAAAGTTAATATCTATAATATATTTAAAAAATTTTAGATGGATACCAAAAAAATCATCAAATTTTGAATGAATATTGATTGACATGAAAAATATTTTACAGTTATTTTACAGTTACAGTTTTTTCACATCAAATTAGAACATTTCAAATTCAAAAATAATTCATAGCAGTCAATTAATTAATTAAATTGATTATTACGACACCGGTCTTGATAATACTTTCCTCCAGTTAAATTTAAAGTACAGAATGTCCGATTCGAAGCATTTGATACGAAAAAATCAAAAAATTTACATTTCAAACTCTAATCTATCAAAATCAACCCCTAAATTTCATTTTCGACTCAAAAAACACATCGACCAACACTCAACAACCCACTAATCATATCCAATACAAAAAAATCAAACCTACCCCCCCTACACGTATATCACAACGCATTTTTTCGAATATCCTCCGACGCACAATCGATTTTAGCCACACAACAAATTCGTGCGTGTAAAATATCGATTGTCGCAAGTCGGTAGGTCATCGATCGGTCTGCAAAGAAGATTATGAAGGATTGTCCGGTAAATCTGGTAAGCCGCCATCATCCTCGGCTTACCGGGACTCGGACGTTTAAATGCGCAACATTTCCCGCCTTGTGTACAATTAAAACAATCCGCGATTCTGTTGCATTGCGAAGCGAGCGAGGATCTGCAAAGTGTGTGTGTGTTCGATTGTTGTTATTGTTTTCGAAGTGAAACTTCCGTAGAGGCGTCGGTTCGGATCGGTAATCGGTGGGTTTTTATTTTTTTTATTATTGAGATGTGTTTAGTATGTTTGTTATTTAATAAAATGCGTTTTTTTGTAATATAATGCACTTTCGTGGTCAATGACACAAATGTGGGTCATGAAATATTTTCGCGCAAATAGCCGAAGGTATCTCAAAACTAACGCAAGATTTTGGTTTGTAAAATTCTGCGTTAATTTTGGGACACCATGTGTCATCGGTTATCTGTGCAAAAAATTTTATGACACATGTTTGTGTCATCGGCCACGAAAGTGTATAAAAACAATAGTCGAAACTTCAATTAATTTTCTATGTATTCAAATGAATCTGAAAACAAGATTGAACTCAAAATTATATTATGAATCCCTCAATTTCAAATCAATCATATTTTCCAAATGATTCTATCTAAAAACATGTTCAAATTCGAAATCCAAACACATCACTTTTCACAATAAAACCAAACACATCAAACCAAGCGATTCTTTCCGTAATTAAAACAAGATCGAACTCAAAAATACATTATAAACCCACAACTTCAAGTCAATCATATTTTTCAAATGATTCTATCTAAAAACAAGTTCAAATTCGAAATTCAAACACACCACTTTTCACAATAAAACCAAACACATCAAACCAAGCGATTCTTTCCGTAATTAAAACAAGATCGAACTCAAAATTATATTATAAAAACCCACAACTTCAAATCAATCACATCTTTCAAACGACTCTTCCCAAAAACAAGATCAAACAAAAAATCCAAACACACAACTTTAATCCCCAATCACGTCAATCAATCTCATCATCATCATCATCGCAATACACGACATTTAATCAACCCGAACCATTCGGTCATAAACGATCGGATCTCCGTACGGAAGTTTCGCAGGTGTTTCATAATTCGCGCGTTTTTCCGATCGCTAGCAAAAAGCACACATTGTATCGGGAACGGTTCCGATGTTTTGATAATGCATTAACCCAGTTCGGCGGCGCCATTGTTCCGGTGTCATGGCGGCCGACCGCTTCCTGGACGACCTGCAAAGCCTGCGGAATCCTCTTAGGACAGGGTCGTCGAAGTCGCGGCCCGTGGCCAAATTTCGGCTGCGAACTCGGGGAGGGTTTGCTCGAATTTCGGTCCAATTTTCAGGAGTTCAGTGTGGAAGGGTTGAAGCGTTTGCTTGATTGTTTTGAAATTTGAGGCTTTTTTCGATTTTCAAAATGGTTTCGGAATGAAAATGCATTGTTTTTTCTATTCGAGATCTAATAAATTTTGATATTAGAAGGTTTTTTTTATGTAATAGATTGAACGGTGTCTATGACTAAGAATGGCGGTTTACGATTTCTTGAAAAAAATTGAAATATTTATATAAAAATAATCGTTTTTAATAAAATTATTTATCAATGGTAAATTTTATATGATAAATTGATTCATCAGTTAAGCTATTTATAATATAATATAAAAATATGAGTAATTATTATGATATTCATATTAAAAAGAAGCCTTATTATAATATTTCGGTTCCAGAGAAAATTACTAGTATTATAAAAATTCATCCAGAGTAAAAAGTGGAGTAAATTACTACTTAGAAGAATTACTAAAATTTAGTACATATTGTAAAAATGTACGATCCTTGTCTATTGTTTTTATAATAGAACAATATAGAATACACAAAACTTGATCTGAAACATCACTATTACTTAAAATTATTGCATAATTTCAATAAACATTCCCATAAAACTTAGTACACAATCATGAATACACAAATCATATTTTCAAAATTCTAAAAACCTCGACCTAAAACAAAACACACAACTTATTGACTTCCTCGCAGAAATTGTAAAAATTCATCCACAGCGGAAAGTTTTGTAAGTTTGACATAATCTAATGTACTAATAATATAATCTACTGTTCTACTGTTTCAAATTCCTGAAAACCCCGTTCTAAAACACAAAATTATTTGATAATTTCAACAAACAACCCCATAAAACTTACTGACTTCAAATCCAAAAAAATCACAACACTAAACAATTAACCAGAGGTTACAACCTTAGGCTTGAGAGCACCTTTCCGATTTCGATAAGCCTTCTGCTCGCCAAGTTTAAGCAGTGAGTAGTATGAACAGTTAATGGCCTTATCCCAGTTTAACAGGTTAATATTTTGTTGATCGTTCGTCTTCTATTATGCCGGAGCTATTTCACGTTTACGCCATTGTGCAAATCCCCCCGGTTCGGTAATTATGTGTTACATATTTCAAACTAAAAACGTTAACTTATGTACGTTAATTTCCGCAGAGTCTAACGAGATTTTCGAAATACTGCGAACGTTCGATGTTCGATCTGAATATGTACTTGTGTATTAATGGATCGATGCTTAATTGAGTCGAAGTATCGGGTTTGTATACAAATGTATTTAAAATCTGCGGATTCCACCCGAGAGAACAATGAGTTTGAATAATATGAAATACAATAAGATATAATAAAAGTAAACGTTCTAGTAATAAAATATTTATTTTACGATTACGCGAAGGAACAATCGTTATTGTTCGATTACGTTAAAAGCGACGGTTATTTTTAATATATATATGTATTATTTCGATGTATATTGTTCGTTTATATACGTATGCGTATTTCGACGGTTGTGTACAGAATTTTAAATGGAAAATTACTTTTCTTTTCCATTCGTAATATTCGAGGAAAGAGTGGAAAGCAACAATGGATTCAAAGCAAACATCTCCTTCTCTGTCGCACGTAGGATTTTATAATAAGGGAAAAAGGGAAGGCTATATTGAAAATTGTTTTTCATGCCCTCGTGTAAGAGTCTAAACAAGTTAGGTGTTAACACTGTTACTGCCGAATTTCCACATTTTCCATTCACAAATGATTCATTTTCGATTACACTTCACATTGCAAATATATATTCGAATTCGATCATATCAAATAAATAATACAAATTAAAAAATTTTACATTCGAAAACGTTATAGAATAGATCGTATAATACGCGTCTAAATTGTATTCAATATAATAGATTATACAGAATGACCACTGAAAGACTGAAGAGTTTTAAAAATCTAGAACATGTTCATTTTCAATCTTTTTTATTTCATTTTAAGAAATTCTTTGAAACTGAAATGGCTAAATATGACGTCCAGCGAGTGAAATTCATCAATTTTTTTTTGTATTCCAATAAAAGGTCAATTATTGAAAATCATTAAATATTGCCGACATTTTCTTTGAATTTTCATTGTAATAGAAAAAATTAATGAATTTTAATTGTTGCTAAACATTATATGTAACCGATTCGATCTCTAAAATAATCTCTATAATCTATATAAAAAAAATTAATGAAAATGACTTTTCCAACCTTTTCAATCTTTCAATCGCCTATTCATATATCTGAACTAAAACCAAAGATTCTTTAACTGACAATCGATAAAAACATCTATTAATTTTGAGGTTTTCAACCAAATTCAGGGTTAGAATCGACGCGGCTATACGAATCGCACACAAAGTTGTTATATCGAGAGCGCCGTACGCACGTACAAGTGCACACATTCATAAATATATCGCTCTATATACTGAAATATACACGAACGTATATAATACGTATATACACGAAACGTCTCATACATAACGAAATAGGGTTGGGCACCGCTGAAATATTCATGGGTGCGTTTGCGCGTGCGCGACAATCCGAGAAAATCAATTTTCACGACGCCGACGAGAGGAAAACTCGACGCCGTTTTACTCGGCGAAAACGCGCACACATTTTCAAAATTAACAAATCTCAAACATCTATAGATCTCGCACAATATGCCCCAATTTAAATTTTTCGAAAATTCGACCGATAAGTCGAGAAAATTGCGCTTTTGTACGATAATTTTTCACATTGTTTCGAAAGTATGTGATACAAAATGGCGGCGTTTTTTCTTATCAATTATATGGTTTTTTTTCAATTGATACGTTTTTATATTATTTTTAAATGTTTATATCTAATGTTTTGTTGTTTTGAATAATTATTTTTTATTATATAAATGAACAAATTGATTAGGAAACTATTTCAGTTACGCTACATATACACGGTTAATTAAGCGCTCGCCGATTTTTGCGGTCGATGGCGTCGAATTTCCGACCATTAACCGTCGCAGGAATCAAACGGAGGCCGCTAATCGAATTCACGGGGATTTTGCGATTCGCAAAAATCGAATTTTAAAACAATTCAATTTTCGACGCGCCGACAAAGGGACCGTTTCCGCTTTTCCCCTTTCCCGCCGAGCGTTCGATTTTCGTTCGGTACTGTGATTGGCCATCCGTGAAAGAGCGGCAAATTCGAATTTGACTCTTTGCGATTCTCCGAGAGGTCTAATGACGAATTAGACGTTTTCGAAAAATAAAATTGAACGTTTGATGGATTATTGCCGTTCGATTGTTAATCGTAAGCGTTTTTCAAACGGCGCAGATTTTCAATTTAGTTTAGGTTGATTATTATGTTATTTCATATTTAGATCATTATTTGGTGAATTATAATATTTACTTTCAATAGCGAAACTGGGAATCGAATATTTTAATATTTGCTTTTATTATTGTATTTATAAATGTAGAAATCGGACATGACAAAATCGCGTTTCTTTTCGTTAATAATCACAATAACAAGTTTCATACCAAAATTCAGTTTTAATTTCAAGATAAGGCTTTATTTTGTTTCCATTCACTGGACTACAAGTCCGATATTCATATCATCACACAAAACTTCATGGAATCTACACAACATGTCCTTACAAAAAATACATCAGACGCATCCCTAAAAAAGCCGAAC
The DNA here is from genome assembly GCA_028571205.2 of Hydropsyche betteni. Taxonomy (NCBI): domain Eukaryota; kingdom Metazoa; phylum Arthropoda; class Insecta; order Trichoptera; family Hydropsychidae; genus Hydropsyche; species Hydropsyche betteni. The sequence continues at coordinate 243,539 of JAOXNN020000030.1, read as the reverse complement.
TCATCAAATCCACCACAGTTTATCCACTCCTTCCTCCAACATTAACCCACTAACACCCACCCACCCATGGCAAAATCGCGTTTTTTCAAGGGAAGCAGCATTCAATTAGCGCATGGCGCACTCCTAGGGGAACTCCGCTGATTTGTTTCTAATGCAGTCGGATGCACACTCCTCCCTTCGCAGGGCACAATATTATCGGTATTAAAGTCCCTTTCAGTTTGCAAAACCGTATAATGAATTACTAATGAAATTGTAACGCGATATGGAGTGTATGGGGGGCTGTATGCTCGAGTGTATGGGTTTGTGTCGGGAATGCGTTAATCTCGACTCTCTTTTGTTGCGCTTGATTGAAGAGGTTCTTAGCTGGAACGCATCGGTGCACTCGACCCCCGATTTGTGCGGTGCGTTTTTGCGAAATGTCGACATGCGTGTCGGACGAATGTGCAAAGTTGCCGTGAGCGAATGTCGGTTCGTCCGAACAAAAGTTGGTTCGGTTCAATCGTCGAGATTGAGGGTGGAACTCCATAGAGAGCGAGATAATGTATATGGGATAATTGGGTGTGTATAAAAAAAATTGATGTTATAGTGAAAATGTATTATCGAAGTATGTATGTTTTTTTGATCATGAAAAAGTTGGGTTTTTTTTTTTTTTTTGATAACGTGTTAGAAGTTGTATAAAATGTATTTCAATAAGATTTTTTTTCTGTCAGATAATAAAAAAAATATAATAGTTAATTCCTTAACATTTATGATTTCATTTGAAATTATAATTTTTTTTTAGTTTGTACGATTTGTTTAGTTTTCTAATTATGTAATAAAATTTCTATACAAAATCGAATAGTTATTATAAAAATATTGAAAAAATCTCCTATATATAATAGCAGTTTTTTGTATGTGTGTCCGTCTGTCAGTTCGATGACGCTCGCGACTTTAAAACGACGCGTCGATACGATTATTTTTTTGCGTCTATAAAATTATTCTTCATGC
>JAOXNN020000030.1:207394-220166 GCA_028571205.2 Hydropsyche betteni | reverse complement strand
CGGGCCTATACATTATCCTCTATATACAACAAACGGGCATCGACTTTTCGCAACGGAACGGTTATAAAATATTTTTGATTTAATTTTTTTTTATATATAATTACGTAATTCACAGCCGATGTTATTAACACCGGGCCTATATACTAGTAGATTTGAAATATCAAAAAAAAGAAAAACTATTGAATTTTTTAAAATCTCCATCCAACCACATGAACGAATCGTGAATTTTCCGAAACGCGACCCCCACGTTGGCAACCCCTGTCCAATCTGTTCCCCAGTAGAGGTCCATGGGATTATCCCGTCCCGCCCCATTGTTTGCGTCCCAATACCGCAGTTTTTTCCGTTCCCCATTGTGTCGCCATATTATACACTACGCCATACAATGTGCATATTGTGAACGGGTATGCGCATTCCCCGGCAACTTTTCAATCTTTCGTGTACACATGCGTGCGTGCCGGGCAAATTTGAAAACCACTGGTTACTTACCCCCCCCGGAGGGGTTTTTCGATAATTGATTTCGTACAAATAAGTTTGCCGCCTTTTTGTGTGTTATTATATTTTGGTTTGGTGTTGATGTGCTTTGGGAGATTTGATATATTTGATTATTTTTTTTGTTGTTGCTTGAAAATTTTCGTTGTATAAAATGTTTACGATAATGATGATAATAAGAGGAATTCAAATTTCTTATTAAATTAGAATTTTTTTATTATTATTGATATTGTTCATCGCGCATTGATATGAAGAAGATAAGTAATTCTCGAGAATTTGATTAGTAAAAATTTTATTGATTGTATTTGAAGATTATAATTGTGATAACTTCTGATATTGATAATGATTTTGATTTCTGATTCTGTTTTTTGATATTCTTTTCGGAAATTGACTTTTGATATTTATACTTATGATACTATTATATTTTCTGACACTGATTTCTCATATTTACTCTTGATATTAACTTCTGATACACTTTTCTGATATTGATAATGATGTTTTTGACGTTATCAAAAAAAGTCATTTTATTTTTTAATAAAAAGATGGTAACTTTCAAAAAGTTTTTAGATGGAAAATTTATTTTTCATCGAATAGTCGAATGACTATTTGATGAAAAATCAACATTCCAAAATTATTCGATAATATTTTCATATTGACCGCTTAATTTGTTTCCTACCTTCAACGATAGATAAGAACGTTAATAATTAATCGCCAATGAAAGCGAATAGTATTTAAATACATTTTATATTATATTCGAATTAAAAATATGAAAATTTCATCACATCGATTCCGGGCGCGTTTTAAGCACATTTGGAAACTTCTGGAACCTTTTAAGTAAGCGTTGACATTTTTCATCTCAAAAACATTATGCGGCACGTCGAAAGGGTCGCTTTTCAAAAACGGCCCGAGATAAAAAAAAAATCAAAAAAAAAATTTAAACCGGGGCGGGAGTCATCGTTAATGTCCGCCGCACAATAATAATAAGGAGGCGGCTCCGGTGTCACGAAAATAAAAATATGACACGAAAAATAAAACGAAATCCCTCCCCAGAAGAGATCAAAAACCCCCCCCCCCGTACCGGGGGGGTAGCGGGAGGGGGAGCTTAATGATTTTTTCATTGTCGAAACGAAAACGGGGAAAAAAGCAGGTGCTCGTGTCTAAAAAACGAACGAGTTTTTGTATTTTATTGTATATACTCGTAAGCCAGCCATTGTCAAACTTTTTTATTATTGCCTATGCGTTTATGTGTGTGTGTTTTTTTCGACGTGTGACTTTCTCGTTTTTCACGGGTCACAAAAGAGTCGTATGTCGTGCGGGTGTCTTATTTTTCGATTTCGTTACGCCCCTCCGCATTTCATTTTTCATTTTGTATATTTTATTGGGAAAAAAATGGATGAAAAGAATTTGACAAATCCTTATAATGCTCGAAAGGTGTATTCTTGGATTTCATAGGCTACTGTGTATGTCAACATCGAAATTTATATAGGTAGGTCAAGCGAAAGAGTAATATCAGCTTATCAAATTTTTATATTCTCGAAAATATTCAAAATAAATATGTATGAAATTTAATTCTATGTTTTGATTAACACATAATCCCAGTCTTACAATAAATTATAAACATAAAAGTTATCACGATTATGTTTAAGTTCACAATGGAAAAAAAGTGTTTGCAACAAATCAATTTAAATTTAATCCAATGAATTTTAATCAGCTATGCCAACTTTTATAATATGACTGTTCAAATGACGTGGAATAAATTTAACTAATGGGTAAAAACAAAAGTCAGACACTTTAGTTGATTGCATTGTAGTAAATTGCATCAAACGTTTATGTGCGTTCGGATTATGGCCTGTGGTTTTTGCCAGAATATATTTAACTACAATGGAATCGCGGTTAATTTAAACCGAATCAATTTTAGATCAATGGTGAGATATTCGCCTATGATGAAAATTCGTTTGACATAATATTCAACTCGCATCTCGCTAAATACCCCGAATGACGTGACTCAAATACTCGATACAGTGATAAGAATTATATTTATAGTATAATATTGAAATTAAAGTTATGTGATTCGAAAATACAAGTTTTATATTTTATACAAGTAATCCATTTATAAGATAAAAATTAAATTTAAGAAAAATCACCTTACAGTCGAATGCTATTGTGACCTAGTGATATAATTAAAAGGTCAACGTAATACTGATAAGAAGCACTGAATTAATCGATTCATAACCAAGTCACTCGACGGTTCAGTCATCTGACGGGCGTTGCCCTTCAACGAGCTTAAGCCCCGCCCACCGAGAAAAAGGGGGCGGGACTAAGGGTGTGGGGTGACGCCTACATTTCATTGCACTGGAAAATGCAATTTTATTTTGTCACGTATTGCACAATCGTTGGTGCAATCTTGTTAAATGTATAAATTTTCGTTTATAACCAAAGTTGAGCGACAAAATGCGCAGACAATACATGGATGGGATTGTATATGGAACATTAGTAAGAAGATTTTCTATTGTCTAGTTGAGTGGTCGACAAACTACTACCCGCGGGTAATTGAACTGCCCACTACGACGTTTTGAGTTGCCTACAAAGAAAATATGATATTTTATTTTAATTTTTAATATCATATCTTTACTTTAAAATATCATATTTTATTGGTGGGCAACTCAAAACGTCGTAGTGGGCAGTTCAATTACCCGCGGGTAGTAGTTGCCTCTAGTTCATTGAATTTTTTTTTTTGTTTATTTGTTGAAAAAAATGTTTTGATATTTGAAAATAATTTTTTTTTCTGTTTGTATGCTATGTAGACTCTTCATGATGATTATTATTAGCTTAAAATGATTAAATAATCGATTCATTTAGATTTATTATAATATAAAAATTATATGAACACTAAGAAAGTTAATGTTAATCAATTCAAATAATAAGAAATTAAAAAAAAAAACGGTTATAAAAACAAAAATTACATTACCTATACGCGTCTCTCGCATAATATTTCAACGAAGCGCACAAAACCGAAAAAAGGCATTATTCCCGCATATAAATACGCGCATTACCCCGACATAATTGTGCTATAGGGTAAAAAAAAGGAGGGACGCGAAAAGCGAGCAAGTAATTTATGTATCGCGCCGCAGCATAATAAAAAACGGTTTTGCTCGAAAAGAACCTCCGGGACAAAAAATGATTTGCCGGAGAAAAGGACCGGAGAAGAAGTCGCGGGGAAAAACGGGAAGAGTGGGGTACGAAAAACGCCAGAGTGGAAGATAAATGCTTGTTCAGCCAAGGGGTCGTCGGTGTTTGCCCGTGGGGTATTCGCGACCCCCACAGTGCCCGGGTGTTAGTGCCTCTCCTCCTTTTCCTATACTGTCGTTTGTTACGTTGTTTGAAGGCTTCAGGGTAGGGGGCTAATTGAAGAGAAAGGATATCTCTTGCTTCGCATCGCAAAGGGAAATGCGGCGTGAATATTGCGCATGGATTTTTATGGGTGTGTATGTGAACAGGAATCGGTTGTTATATGGTATGAATGATTTTGATAAATAAATAAGGATGTTGTATTATTGGATGATGTTTACTTTAAAGACTTAACGGTTTAGTAATTAAAATGATAAATGAAATTTTAATACGATCGTTGGTTAGTGTATGGGCAGTTTTATAATCTGATTAAAGTTTGATATTTAATTTTCTATATATGTTTTCCGTATTGGTTTTTTTGCATAATAAATGATGGAGGTATTTATAAGGCTGCTCATGATGATGATGATTAATTTAATAATATTCATTGATTATTAAGATGAATAAATAACATTGTTAGTTCATGAATACAATCACGATTTCTTTGATATTAAATAAAAACGTTTAAACTTTTGAAAATTTTATGTGTCACAGTCTAATCTTAAATGTATCTTAGTTCATGTTTATTTAAATCGATCATAAATATACATTGTTGAGGGTTGGGTTGGATTAGATTAGGTTAGGTTGGGTTGAGTTTTTTTCATACAATTTCATCCATTTCGATATCGAAATATTGGATCAAATATACGCGTATAATAATATACACAGACTACGAAACAAATTATACACAAACGATGATAAATTATAACGATTTCCCTTCACGACAATGAAACAATTGACGCGAAATTGTTTACCATAATCACGTGCGCATAAATTTCATCGAAGTGCAGGCGACAATAAATCGCTATTTACTTATTATTGTTATAAAATGCTTTGCGAAGGTCGTGAAAGTGTTAACGTCCGACCTTCGGCGAGAATTAATCCCTCCGACGGGACTATTTCAGGACTCGTGATTTATACAATAAAATATCAACCCGGATTAGTATCGAATATACTGAACTATAAAAGCGTCAACTGTCGCTGATGCTTCTCATGTATAAACGGACGCTTCTCAAACTTTCGATTGATAAAAATACGAATTGTGATGATGATTCGATCGTTTGAAAATCGTTTTTTGCATTATATTCGAATGGAATGGTTAAGTAATAAATATTGTTTGTGAATGAATATACTATAATATAAATATATTGATTATTAAGTAATGATTGGATGAAAAGATTATGATATAAAATATATTACATACAGCTTTTACGCAGCTTTTAAACTTCAAATTTAACGTTTTAAAAATCAAATTCAACCATTGGAAAATATTATTAAGACAGTAGTTTTAATCTATGAAATAAAATCTATTCTTCAATTTTCATTTTGATAATCTCATTTGGTAATTTTTATAAACTTTTACATACGTAATTAATTACATTTTTTATAAATCAACTGGAAAATATTATTAACCTAATTTTTTTTTATATTTTTCATAATATCATGAAAAATTGAAAAATGAAGATTATAATTTTGCAATATTAGAATTTGATTTGAACTTTGAATAAATTTGTAGTTTCGACGACGTATCTGAATTGGTGCAGTTATTATTTCATTACCTATACAGTTTTATACTTTAAATTCAACTAAAAAAAAGTATAATATTATTAAGACTGTTGTCATAGTAATCAACGAAATTCATTACTATGAATTCTTGTAGATTTGTTGAATTTGAAATGTAAAACGTTGAATTTGATGTTTAAAATATTGAACTTGATTTTTGATGAGGTATAATTTGAAGTTTCGCTGTTCAAATTGATGGAAATATATTTTCATCATTTCATCGTCATTTCATCATCTCCATCATTTTCATCATTTTCATAATTTTCATCATTTCATCATTTTCATCATTTCATTATTTCATTATTTCATCATTTTGTCATTTTCATCATTTCGTCATTTTCATCATTTCGTCATTTTCATCATTTCATCATTTCATCATTTCATCATTTCATCATTTCATCACTTCATCATTTCATCATTTTCATCATTTTCATCATTTCATCATCTTCATCATTTTCATCATTTCATCATTTTCATCATTTCATCATTTCATCATTTTCATCATTTCATCATTTTCATAATCATCGTTATGTGTTTTCGTTTTCAGTTTTTACACTTCGAATTCAACATTTACACTTCAAATTCAACCATAGGAAAAAAAACAATACCATCAAGACCTTTATCATAGTAATCAATGAAACTCGCCGCTATGAATCCTTCACAATTTTTCGAATCCGAAGCGTAAAACGTCGAATTTAAAGCGCGAAAACTGTACAAAGCACGCATTCGCCGATACCAAAGATTCGCCGCAACACATCGATTTTCGCGCAACAAAATGGCGTCTTTTCGCAGTTTTCGGACTTTGGCAATTTCGGGGACCTCGATGCGAATGCCAGGTGCTGATATGGCCAATGCCAGATGTGCAGGAGCTTCCAACCCTCGCTTTTTCGAATTCCGAATCTCCATTGAATAAATTATGCGCGCCGCGCTCATTGGGCGCGCACGGGGACTTATCTCGCTCGATGCACGTTTGACGTTTCGCATTATTGTTAGTTTATTATTGTTCCGCGTATTGTTGTTTATGTGCGTTCGAAATTTGGTGGAGGAGAGCGTGCTCGGCGCCATTTTGGTTTTATTGTTGGCCGTCGCACGTTTGGAAGTTAATTGACGAGTTTTCGGGTTTGATGTTTTGTGGGGGTTTTTTCGGAATGGTGTTTGGATTTGTAATATTTTTTATGTTTGTGAATATCTCACAGTTTTGATACTAATACTACATAGATTGGATGTTAACAAGGATATAATTGCATCAATTACTTTTCAATAAATTACGAGTTGAAAGCATTTTTTGAAATTTTGAACTCTCCACGTACAGACCGTTGAAGGTCGCATACAATTAGCAGCAATTCTTCAAAGCGAATTATCTCCAAAACAGTTACTTTTACTAATACAAATTGTGTAGTCTTTTCTGTAGGAATTTTTTCAAGCTATAAATTTGATGTACATTGTATTTCCGTAAATGTAGCAGTTTAAGAGATATTGACGAAAAACCGTTTTCGGCATACTTAAACTCTCGCGTAAAATTTTATACAAATATCAAATCGATATAGACTTTTTAAATTTCAATATAAGCATCTTTCCAAAATCTAGCTTTCCTGTAATAATTACATCATATTTTCATTTTTATTAACTGGACTAATCAGAAGTACAAACGATGAATCTTTAAAAACGACAAAAAATAGCAGGAAGATTTTTCGAAAATTTTTGAATTATGGCATTTACTATGTTGAATGACGTTTTAGATAAAATTTTTGTTATTTACTTAATTGTGAAATCAAATATTGGTTAAAAAAATTTTATACGTCATAGATTTTATGAACAATCATCGTAACTCTAAAATCAATTATAAACAACTTTTTTTTAAGATTTCAAGTAATAATAAAAAAAAAAATAAGAAAGTATTACAAAACAAAAACAATTATTCTCCATAAAATCAAAACTTTAATTTATAGAATTCTACAGTTTAAAAAAAAAACTTCAAACAAACACAATGGAATCGTAGGTACTATAATACAACATGAAACTGAAAAGATCGGAATATTTTTTCATACAAAAAGAACATCATATTAAAAGACACGTTGTACAAACACAGAATTCTATCAGGACCGCACTATTATCTATCAATTAACCGACTTTTCACGTTAACCGTTTTCATGTTAAACAAAAACCCACTGCAAACAAATCATCCACCAGCACGAACGATCCTCGAATTCCACTAATCCCAAACACTGCATCCGAAACGGAAACTTTCAGCCAATTTAACCCATTAGCCGCCGGCCACGCATCGAATATCCATTTTCTAGCACGTGTCGTACACGTGTCGAAGGAGGCTTCGCCGCTCCCTTCGTCTCCTCCGAATAATAATTGAATTGTCAATATGTAAAACAAATAAACACCGTTCCCTTCCCCGACAAAGTGTTTGCGCGTTTTGGAGGGCGTTAATGTGTCAACAGTGGACATAATGCTTGTTGTTTTTGGAGTAGTTTTTTTTGAAAACGGTTTTTTCCCGGCGTTAAAAATTTGATGGATTGATTCGATTGTTTTGTTGTCGTTCGATGATTAAAATGTATTTTCGATTTAATGTGTTAATTATTATTTTTTTGATTTATTCAAATGTGTTTTTTTTTAATATTTAAGAATTAAGATGTTTTATTGAATATATTATTTGATTTTTTTCGATTAATATATATTTTTTCTGCAATTTTTTTATATACTTTTTATAATGTTGAATTTATAATATTTTCAAATGTAAAAAAGAATGTAAAAAAATGAATATGATTTATAGCTCGGAAACGGCTGAATTTTATTCATAAAATGTTAAATTTAAAATAAATACTTTTACAGGTTTTACATTTTAAATTTAACTATAATATTTACAAATCAAATACAAATTTTATTCATTTTTTTAATCAACAACTTGAATGTGATTTGTAAATGATTGAATTTGATTTGAAAGAGGTTGTATTTAATTTATAAAACGTTAAATTTTAAATACATATTGTACGGGTTTTACACTCCGAATTCAAGTATTTCCAAATCAAATTCAATCTTCATTCAATTTTTTAACTGAAAAGTTGAGCGTGATTTTTAAAATGTTGAATTTGAATCGATAGAATCTCAATTTGATTTGAAAGTGCCTTAATTTGATTTGTGAAATGTTGAATTTGATATGAAAGGTACTAAATTTTGCTTATGAAAGGTTAAATTTGAAATACTTGTACGTCTTTCACACTTCAAATTCAACCATTTATTAATCATATTTCTATATTAATTTTTTGAATCGAAAATTCAATGTGATTTGTATATGGTTGAATTTGATTAAAAAAAGGCGGAATATGATTTGAAAAAAGCTGTAGGTATTCGATTTGTAAAAGTTCGAATATGAACCGAAAGAGACTGAATCGATTCGAAGTAAAAGTATAAAAGTTCGAGTATAAAATCTGTAAAATATCGAATAAAACATGTAAAATGTTGAATTTGGAGCACAAACGCCTACCTAACCTAACCTATCTATTGTAATAAAAGAGGCGAACGTTTCAACCCATCAACACCTCGAATTGCACGCAAACAATAAACACATCAGCTTTCTCCGGCGAAAACGTGCCAGATATCACACTTAACACACACACACGGCCCGAAAACGCACACAGGCCAGGGCCAGTCAAGTGGGGGGCCGCGTGCCGGTGATTTATTTACGAGCGTGCGAAAGTCGACACTGCCGAGGGACGATAAACAAACGGCCCCCGGCCAAGATGAGGGTTTTCCGAAACGGCGGTGTAAAACGTACACACCCTGTATAAACATGGGCGGTTGGCGAATTCGGAGGAATCGGTGGGTCGGGAATGAAATTTTTTTAATTTTTTTTTTTTTTTAATTTTTTAATTTTTATTTTTTATTAATGGTTTCGGTAGTTTAAATGTTCGAAGATTGATGAATTTTGGTGAGGTTGGTAATTTTTTTAAAAAGGTTGTGGTTTTTTTTGAAATTTGGACGATTTGGATTAATTTTCATAGTCGAGAATATGGATTTATTTTTTTAATTTTTTTTAGTGGTTTCGGCAGTTTAAATGTTTGAAGATTGATGAATTTTGGTGAGGTTGGTAATTTTTTTAAAAAGGTTGTGGTTTTTTTCGGATTGGTCGATTTGGATTAATTTTCATAGTCGAGAATATGGATGTATTTTTTTAATTTTTTTTTAGTGGTTTCGGAAGTTTAAATGTTCGAAGATTGATGTGTTTTGTTGAGGTTGGTAAAATTTTTCAAAAGGTTATGGTTGTTTTTTGGGCTTTGGTCGATTTGGATTCATTTTCATAGTCGAGAATATGGATGTATATAGGTTTTATACTCCAAATTCAACTTTTTACAAATCGAATTCAGTTTTTTTTTTAATCATATTCAATCATTTACGAATAAAATTCAAAATATGAATAAAGGTTGAATATAGTTTGTATATAGTTGAATTTGATATGAAAAAGGCTGAATTTGATTTGTAAAAGATATGAACATTATATAAACGTTGAAATATAAAAAATATTCAAATTGGGAAAAAAATTACGCAAAATGTTATCAGTCAAACAATACAAATTTTTATTGATTGATAGATCTTCGAGTTTGAAAAAGTAAATTGATATAATAAATGTTCATAATTTAAATGTTTATAAATTGTTTTTTTTTCGTTTTAAGCATTTGCCATCTTGTTACTATAAATGAAATGACTAAAAGTATAAAATTTTTAGACTCACCTTCAGTTAAAATTAGAAAAAAATATATAATTTCTTTCGAATAAAACATATTTTTATCAATTGGCGTTGGTAAATCTAAGAATGATTCAATAAACGTTCCCAAAAATTTTCCACCTTTCCCTATCAGTAAACAATAAGATTTACCAATATAAAAAAATGTATTAAAAAACCAAACTCTTACAACACCACACATAAATGAATTAATCAAAATCATCATTACTTTCAATCATAACAAACAATTCAACCACGATATTTACAATAAAATTTAAATATTAAAACACACACCAATTTTCAAACGTACACTCCTTTAATTTATTCATATTTTCAACAAAAATATTAATAAAAACCCAAAAAGTTGGAATATAAAAAAAAATCGAGCGCAATCACACCCGGATGACTAATGGCGCGCATCTTTCGATGTAGACATTAAATTTTCACCATTTTCGCATTTGCATACTTATTTTAGAGGGTGGAATAAGCCGAGGAGGTGCCGAAAATGACACAACCCCTGGAGGGTTATAAAATCACCAGCCCGAGGGATGTTTGTCGATTTTGAGATTTTTCACACCCGACTCTGTGCGAGTAGTTCGCTACCCCTATATATTTGTAGTTGAATCAATTATTTAAAATTGATGGGTTGTTTATGGACGAATACTTTGTTTTGTTTTATAAAAAAAATATTGTCATCATTCGCAATTGATATAAAACGTAACAGCAATAAAATTTCAAATTTTTTCAATCTTTTATCATCTCAATAAAAAAAAATACAACTATTCTGAACATCAAAAAACTATCTAATGATAACATAATAAGGATTCATCCACATACCAATCACAACATTTTTTGCTTAACTTTGATAATCAACAAAAACCACTAGCTCAACAATAAAATTTTTCAACGATACATTCATCCACTAATCAAACTAATTATTTATCAACTTCAACGATCTATGCAAATCAATAAACTCAACAATAAAACCTTTCAACTTCTCACATATGCCCAAATTCTTAGAAAATTTTAACTTTCTTTGATTTAGACACATTTACGGAACATCTATCGACGATACATCCAACCACTAATCGAACCAATCCCCGCTCAACTTCAACGATCGACGCAAATCAATAAGCTCATCAACAAAAACTTTCAACTTCTCATATATGCGCAAATTCTTAGAAAATTTTAACTTTCTTTAATACACACATTTGCGGAACATCTATCGACGATACATCCAACCACTAACCGAATCAATCCCCGCTCAACTTCAACGATCGACGCAAATCAACAAAACCTTTCAACTTCTCATATATGCACAAATTCTTAGAAAATTTTAACTTTCTTTGATTTAGACACATTTACGGAACATCTATCGACGATACGTCCAACCACTAACCGAACCAATCACCGCTCAACTTCGAAGATCGACGAAAATCAACAGACTCAACAACAAAACCTTTCAATTGAAAGGTTTACATATGTGAGCAATTATTCACATACGTACAAACTCTCGGCAAATTTCATATTTTTTTTACCACACATTCCCAAAACGTCGACTCTCAAAAATATCCCATTTCAGTAGCACGCTTCGCAATTTAACGATTCCGCTAAACGCCTTCTCAATTACGGCCCCATTCAACAAAACGGCGGCCTTGGCAGCGGATCTTCCAATAAAAAGGCATTTTTAATCCGGGTTTTTCGAAAACGACACGAAAAAAAACGTAAAAATAAAATCGTATGTCGAAAAAGCGGCCGCCATTGTCCCCGCGGAAAATAAATAAATCGCGAAATAGATCGCGAAAATTTTAGGTTTTTTGATTGCGCAGCTGTTGCTTTGGACATTTTATCTTTTGTGAGGTCTTGGCTAATCTTGCCAACGTTTTATTTGCGGGTCTACCCTCATTTTTTTTTTAAATCTTGATATAGTTTTGTGGATGTCTAATACATGTGTAATATACGTACTTTTTTTCATTTATGATTCATTCAATCGATTTTCGCCAAGTCTTCGATATGATGCAAATAAATTTGAATAACGATTATACGAAATGAATCATTTGATTTAAAAAAATAAATATATATATTTCGGATTTATCGAAGCGAAAACGTAAGGTTACTTAAACGTATAGAAAATATTTTAGTTTGTTGATTTTTCCTCGTTTCATTGTCGACGATATGTTTGTGTTGAATGCTACAATAGTGAATAAACTTGTTCGATTCGTCAAGGATAGAAATACGTAAGCTTTATATAATAATAAAATTGAGAATACGCATTTCTGTTGTGGGACACGAACGAAATCACAATGAAACGTCGGGACGATTCAAAATATTCACAAAAAATATAATATAAACTTTCGATATTATTGAAAAATTTATTTACATTACCTACAAATCTTAATAAAACGATCAATGAAATATGGGGACGATACATTACGAAAAAAATAACATGAAGTTTTTCTTATTGAAAAAATATTAAATAGGCCCGATTTTAATAACATCGGGTGTGGATTTGCTAAGAAACGGAAAGCGATAATATGTGAAAACCCGATTGTGTGAACCCGAAATGTGTACCCGATTTGAATATTTAATATTTAATTAATAAAA
>JAOXNN020000030.1:177002-196453 GCA_028571205.2 Hydropsyche betteni | reverse complement strand
TTAAATATTAAATATTCAAATCGGGTACACATTTCGGATTCACACAATCGGGTTTTCACATTTTATCGTTTTCCGTTCCTTAACAAATCCACAGCCGACGTTATTAACGTCGGGCCTATATACTAGTTTCATATAAAAACGCGTTAAAACCTCCCGATTTCCAAATACCCATTCGATCGGAACACTCGCCATACGCGTTGCGAACCGCAATAAAATATAAAAACAGTCCAAAATCCACATTTTCCAACCCGCCAACGGTTCTCCATACAAAAAAATCCATACCTTGAGGAAATCCGACGGCTTCCAGTCCATGGTGTCCCAAACCGAACGGCCCCAAGCCGCCGATGCCCGAAGCGGCCATTGCAGCCGGGCCATGCGGATGCCCATGGTGGTGATGGTGCGGATGATGGTACGGAGGCTGCGGCAGGTGATGGTGGTGATGGGGGCCCTTCAAATAACCCGCCATCTGCGTGCTGAGGTAGTGATGGAGGGCGGAGGGGCCTCCGGAGCCTCCTCCACCTCCTGCGGCGTTCGTCAACAGCGCCATCTTGTTTCACTCTGGCATTGTTTTTCTAAGATGGCCGAAGGTTGTCACTGATTATGCATTTCGGAAACACTCTTTGCTGTAGCGGGTATTTAGAGCGGTGTCGGGTCGGATTTGATTATGGTTTGGATTGACGCATGGCGTCGCGACGACATATTTGATTGATCGATGGGGATCAACTATTTTTGAAAGTTTCGCTCATTTTTTCAGGCCGTTTGCGGTTGACGTTGCACTTTTTTTTTGTCGGGCGGGTAACTTTTGATGTGGCTCGATCTGAAAATTAAAAAAAAAATAAGTCGGATTGAATGGGTGTATAATGATATGCGAGTTGTGGAAAATACATGTGGATAATAACGGGCGTAGTGATTTTCTGAGAAAAACAATTTGCATTTGAGAAACCACCCACGAAGTTTCTTCGTAATATCGAATTTTCTTTGTGGATTTTTTTCTCATGTATTATTTTCGAAATGATATGAATATTTTATTTTTTATAGATCATATTTTTTATATAAAAAAATCAAATATTCTCTCGTTTGAACGTGCAATTCTTCGAAGCTTTCAGAAATACGTTTAGTTTGTAATTGTTAACATAAACATAGATAGAATGAAAGCTTCTAAGAAAGGTGCGGATAAAAAATACAAGTAAAATACAACAAAAATATTTCACTGAATCGACAATAACAATATTTCTTGTATACAAACTATTTTGATAGTATTCTGTTTCTAAGACACTGTATATTAGTTTTATATCAAAATACTCTTCGAGCACTCAACCAAACCACAAAAACAATATAATCCCTTCATTTCTAAAACGCAAACATCGTCAATACAACAAAATCAACAATAACAATTGCATTCAACGGCCACGATAATGCGCGTAACGGTCATCTCGGACAACAATGGGCAACAACAGGTTACGAACATCCTTCCCTTTTTTCATCTCGACACGTTTTTTGCACGTTTCGAGGTTTTCGGAGCCCAGGTTAAGTGAGGATAATCCGGTAGCCGCATCCTTCCAAGTAACAGCCGTGTCCATTTCGCTCATTGTCGACTACCGAGAAGAACCGGGCAAAAAATTTCGCCGAACGCGTGTCCGCAATTAGGCGAATTAAATCACGTGTGTATGTGCGTTATTGTTATTTATTAAGTCGCGATAGTTTGGGAAGCGCCAGAATCCTTTGTTGTCGAATGGGAGGGTTCCGGCGGGCGGTGGGCGGGGCCAAAAGTCGAGAGGGGGGGTAGACACGCCCACGCGAAACGCAGGTGTGCCGATTTTTGTAAAATAAGCTATTTGTTGTGTGTTGAATTGTAATAAAATGTTTATTTGATTGACATTTGAAAAAAATGACTTATTCGACTCATATAATAATGTATGATTCAATTTTGATATTTCATACGGATTTATTTAATATACTATATAGATTGTATATAAAACGAATCTGTGATGGTATAATAATATTTATTTTATTTGAAAATACGCAAATATTGAATCGAATTTCGAATCCAGAAACGAAACGTATTAGAAAACATTGATTCGATATTGAATTTTTATAAATTTCATATGAATTTATCCGATAATATTTTATATAAAACGAATCTACGATGTCTTTATAATATAGCAATGTTGATTTTATTTTGAAACGCGTAAATATTGAATTAAATTCCGATTACAGAAACGAAACGTATTAATGAACATTGATTCGATACTGAAATATTGTAAATTTCTTATAAAATTATTTTTATAAAACGAATGTATAATACCTTATCAATATAGTGATTTCGATCGTATTCCAAAATACGCAATATTTCATATGAATTTATCCGTATTTAATATGAAGTCCTTATACAAAACGAATCTATAATATCTTCATAACATAATAATTTTAATTAAATTTAAAAATACGCAAAATTTAAATCAAAACATGAAACATACTAACGTACATTGATTAGATATATACGAGTATTTTATTCGAATCAAATTCGAATCCCGAGTTGGACAATTCATTATTGAAAATGATTGATTCATTTGCTCAATATGTGTACTATTGTGTTGAAGCACGAATTCACTAAAGCAAACTAACGTAATGAGACATGAAATAAATCAAAGTCAAAATATAATGTGTACGTTTCGACTGCAACATCATAATTATAAAAAGCCGTACGTTAACGTTAAAAAAAATTATAAACTTAATAACATCCTAATTGATATGAATTAAACCAAACGGTAGGATTATTTTTATATATACATATACATATACAACGTTATGATTATTTATTTATAGTCGGATCTGAGTATTCATTTAAAATTTATCCATATCGTTATTATTCAATACAGTTTTTACACTCCAAATTCAAATATGGCAAATTTATTATTTTCATTTTTTTTAATGATTTCATGAAAAATATAAAAGAAAAGTTAGACACATATCCAAGGTACTTATTTTCAAATTAATTCATTGAAAAATTTAATAAATTACGTATGTAAAAATTTATAAAATTTTCAACTCTGAGGTTATCGAAGTAAAATTGAAGAATAGATCGTGATTCATTGATTAATATGAAAACGGTATTAATAATATTTGAGATGGTAGAATTTTATTTGTATAAGATTGAATTCGAATGTAAAAGCTGTATTGATACAATTTTTAGAATCAATGTATAAAAATAATCGAATTCACTTACATCATAAATACCCCACAACCCATTTACATCTCATTACGACAAATAGCACAAAACTAATTACTCGATCATTCCCAACATTTCGAAATACATAATTACAACCAAACTCGAAGTCCGTCGAGCGGAAAGCGCGCACAAAAAATCAATCATCAACATCTCAATAATGGAACAACCACCGACTCCCGTATTCACCTCGGAAGCCTATTGAGCGTTATTTTTTTTCGATTTCCAATATAGAACCGGCACAATGGCGAAACCAGACGGTGTAGTGCGTCTTTAGAAACTGTTCGTGCGTTGGCTGACGACCTAATCAACACCCTGTCATTTCGGCGACGATTCCTCGAAATGGGAACAATGTGTGTGTGTACATCGCACTTCGACTGTACCGTGTTGTATCGTGTGTGGACCGTTCGGGGGGCTCAGAGCCAAAGGTGGTTAAAAGTGGCGGGTTTTGAGTCGTTCGGTTTTGATATTTGGGAAGAAATACATTAGGAATGTCGTGGGTATGTTGAAATTTTTGATGCGTGTGTAAAAATTTACGTTATCTTTCGTTGAAATGTACTAACTGTTGTTTGAGGTTCAGAGCTAAAAGTGATCGGTAAGTATAGGTCGTTTGAAATTTGGGAAGAAATACAATAGAAATGTTGCGAGTTTGCCGAAATTTTGATGCATATATAAAAATTTACGTAATCATTCGTTGAAATATATTAACTGTTGTTTGAGGTTTTCATAGCCAAAAGTAATCGGTGAGTTTGGGTCGTTTGAAATTTGCAAAGACATGTTGCGAGTTTGCCGATTTTTTGATGCGTATGTAAAAATTTACATTATCGTTCGTTGAAATATAGTAACTGTTTGAGGTTCAAAGGTATTTGTTCGATGTGTAGTGAGTTTTGGTGGTTCGATTTCGAAATTTCGAAATGAAAACAATGAGTTTGTCGATGTTTTTGATCCGTGTGTAAAAATGTATGTTATCGTTTGTTTAAAGATAGTAATTGTTGTTTGGAACGGATGTGTTTCTATGGTTGTATTATGCTTTCGAGGTAGTTTTTGTTTCTTTTCTCGGAAGGTGCTAAAAGGTTTTGAGGGAAAAACGTTATTTTCAATTATAAAAATTGCTTTTACTTGGAAGTTTTATGCAGATTGTAAAGGATGTGCGATTTTTTTTTTCAAAAGTAATTTCTTTACTTTCCGGTAATCAACAAATCGAAAATATAACATTTCTTTTGTCAGTCAAATACATTATAAAAATTGCTATAAACAAAATAATTTCAATAGTAATATTACAGAAACAAATTCACAATTATATTATAATTAATTATTAATTCTCAGAACGTAAACGTTTCATCGATGTTATAATATTTTTAATTTATTAAAATTATATTTTTAAATAAACATACTATCGAGATTTTTTTCGATATTGTAAGAAATTTCATCATAATAAAGAAAATTTCGAAAATACATACAAAATAAAATTATAGTTTCAGGCCTATGATACATCCATTTATAAAATGCACCATTTTTCGCTAAACTTCAATAACCAAAAATTATTTAGTCACCATAGAAAAAGTTTCATCATATAATTGAAATTATATAATACAACTAGTGAATTACTCTTTATATATTTTAAAGAATCATTTAAAATAAAACACACGATTCAAAAGTTATTAACGATTTTCTTTTACCGCATTCAAAATTTCCATAGTTGATATAAAAGTTATCGCAAACAATCGAAAATCGATTACTATCATTATCATACATCAATATTTCAGCACAACAATGAAACTCTTTCATTACAAAGGAGCAGAAACCTTCGAAATTCACATCCGATCGAAATGGCGACGTTTGGTTCTGCACTCCCCACAAATCCCAGTACACGGGTACAGTTGATTTCGTGGAAGGCCTAACGAGCATTTAGAATGAATGGGTCACTAATGGCGCCCCGACGGAGGGTCTTTAGCCGAATCATTCCCGACGCCAAATAAAATGCGGTAGCCGAGAGATACCGTCTTTTTTCAGCGGCCCACAGCCGAAGGTACCGGATTTCAGAAGATGCGCAAAGGAAATTCGGGAAAATTTTGCGGAAAACTGCGGATTTTCTATGATGACGAAGAACGGATTGAAGAGTTAAAGTTTCGATGTATGATGATGATTTGTAAATAGGAATGATTGTTGTATCGAAATTTTTTATTGTAATAATATTTTGTTGAAGACTGTTGATTATGAATGATTTTAATGAAATGTCTAATGTTATTAAATATTCTACATATACTTAGAGCCTATTGTGATAAAGGTTGACTTTTTCTTCAACGGCAATAAATCACACAACACGTTTTTTTTTATCAAAAAGGGTTTTAAATGTGAAAAAATTCGAATCGGATAAATTTGAAAGTCATCGATCTGATATGAATAGTAGAAAACGAAATCATTGATGATTTGTTCGAAACTTTTGATATTTTAAATATAAAATAAACAAAAAGACGGTTTTCATCGCTTGCGTATATCTTTGACCGATTTTGTAAGTTGACAGAAAAAACTATCGAAAATTTTATCTATAAATTTCCGATAACAATGAATCGATAAAAAAACGATTATTACGCAAAAAATCGTACGATTGTAGGGATTAATACTAATCCTCATTAAATATTTTTTCGACGTGAAATTCATACGCAAATCAAAGCTATTTTCGAAAAATGATGAATACAATTTTTTCACGAACGTACGTAAATTGTTATTGAACAACGAATAATTTCGATGAATTGCAAAACATTTAAAAATATCAACGTTTGTGACAAATAATATTTTAATGACATTTGCCCTTGAAAAATTATCGTTCAAAGTGGAATCGTATCTACATACGATTTCGAAATCGATCGAATACTCGAAAATCTTTCAAAAATACTCCACATTTTTCCTTATCGGATCGATAAACTAACGAAATAACATTAATCCTCAATCGAATTCGTGTAATCTCCTTGTTTTTTTCCTCGTTTAGTAGTTAGTGGCACTTGTATTAAAAAACGATAAGATTATGTTTAAACTATTGTAAATTCGGTTATCTGTTTCAATAACGCGTGTTTTATTGTTAGAACGTGTAGATTAGTTTTTTATTGATAAAATTATATTATTACGGTTTTATACAACAATTATGCCCTCTAAAATTAGTTGGTAGATCCGAAAAGCCTAATGTAAAAGTCGATACAACAATAAACTTCGAAATCATATTCAAAACACAAAATAAAAATTTATATAATAACAAATCTTTTGGACACGATTCATTTTCAAAAAATCTACGTTCATAGAGAAAGTCACGTATTTTACTAAAAAAAAAGAAGAAAAATTGAATGAAAACACAAACAAAACACATATGGAAGGATTTACTGAGATTATAAACGTAATCTTTTATGTTAAAAAAATTTGTATAATATTTTTAAACGTTCCAATAAGAAGAGGATTAAAAACTACGGCTTATCTCACAAATTAGCAAAGACACGCAACGTCCGAATGATTTATCGCATTTTCGAAATTATTGTAGTTTTTTTCGAATTATCTACGATTATCTGTTGTTTGTAAGTTTGTGCCGTTTGAATTCCGCGGGGTTTTCAAACACTATCGATCGAATTAAATTGGATTATCCGCGCGAAATAACATCGAATTATTTTGATATTGAATACGTTTTTGTAAAAATTTTAATTAAATATATTGAATACGAACCGGTTTCGTTATCTTTAGATATGTGTCGTTCGAAATTATCAACGATCGAACCGATGATTCATTTTTGAAAAAATTAATATTCAACCGATTCCGAATTTGTTGGAGTTTTTCGAAATTCGCGCACTTTGAAACTGATTTTTTTATTAATAGCGGCGCGGACGTAATCGTTTATGAAATTTCATTAAAATAGCAATTGAAAGTAGTTTTTTTTTAAGTTTTTTGCCGCCGAAATATTAATATTTATACGTAAATTTGGCAGTTTTTGCCGCCGTCTTGCGCACTGCGTATTTAGGCCTACGAATCGATTACCTAACACTTTAATTCGAAAAATTAACAAAAAAACACATTTACGTCAAAGAATATTAATATTTATTTATTTATTCGAATAAATTTAATAACTTTTTTGTATTTATCGAAAAATTTTCATAATAAAATCCGAATTTCGGTATACATTCAAAGATGCACGTCGATGTTTTCATATAAAAAATTTTCGACAAAGTCCCGCGTATTTTCCGATCCGAATCGAAAATCAAAAAACGAATAAACACAAAATGAAAATACGTACTGTTCAATATCGAAATTTCCGAAAAAACCTCGCAAAGCAGGGCGGCAACCACGGAAAAATCAATAATCAAAACACCAGAAATAAAAAAGCACTGTCTTTGTTTACGTAAACTGAAACATAGCGGCACATGGCCGGTCGCGGCACGGTCTTGGGGCCCCCAGCGGGCAGGGGCGGAGTCCCGAGGGGCCAAGGGGACAGGGGGCGGTCAGTGTGGGGGGTTTGGGGCGGTTTTCGGGGGGCTAAGGGCCACGACCTGCTCTGAACGGCTGCCGGCGCCTGACTGGGGATTTGCTCGGTTGAGGCCAAGTTTTGCTGCGCCGCTGTGGAGGTTTGCTGCGACGCAACGGCGCTTTCGGAACGCGATGATTTTCGATGATCGGTCGTTGTGGGGGGTTGTTCGGGCGGTGCGGGGCTGAAATTGAATTTAAGTACGATCTAGAATGTCGAAGGTTTGTTTTTGTTGAATTAGTGTTGGGGTTTGTGATGTGAGCGTCGATGACGATCGATAGACACGCTTGATTGGTGGTATCTGGAACCAAATCCATTTGCCACATATGTAGGAACATGAAACAACGGGTGGTATTGACAAAATTTGACCTTTGTGTTGTCATTGATTGGCGGTATCTGGAACCAAGTCCAATTGCCACTTATAGCATGATGAACAACGGGCGCCAATGGCGAGATTTTTTTGATAAGGCATTGCCTTTTTATGTGCGATTTTGTTAGTGGAAAGGTGTGGGATTTTTTGGAAGGAGGATCGATTCAAACCCGGGAACCGCAAACGCACTGGATGAGCTGATCGACGTTGATCGTTTGCAATTGTTGCAATTAATCACGACATCGGCACATATAATTCGTATGGCGGTCGATGGAGTGAGAAATCGGAACCACTTTTTGTAATCGTCTCACCAATGAAAGGGTAAACTTTCATTTTTCGAGTCAAATGGTTAAATACCCAATTTAAAATGATCGGGTAGTTGTTAAAAACGGATCTACCCTCACCATCCCGTGGCTAGATCGATAGATGAAAATCGGTCATCATTATAAATGTCATTGGTACTGTGCGTTGCTGGAAATTATATCTATATAAACGATATGTCAATAAATATTAATAATAGATTTTTTTTAAATATTATACTTGAATGTAATCCGTTATTGTTAAATGTGTATTTTGAAAAAAAAAATAATTTTCTTATTTTGTTGATTTATCGAGTAGTGATGGGATTTTTTATGATTATTATGGTTCCATTACAAATAAATACATAATAAAAGGACATATTATACTATAATTGAATACAGTGGCAGATGAATTCATGCCAATCAAAAAATGTTTAAAATTGTATGAGTAAGTTAAATTATAAAGCATTCATTGGATTATTTAATCAATCATTTAATACTATTTTAGTGCAAGATTTTATTTTTACAATATAATATTCCCTCATTAAAACATGGGTACATGTAATAAGGTATCGACTAATTTATCAACACTAATCGATAAGTCCTTGTCCTGCAGTTGATATTTTACGGTCAATTATAATGAATATATAATCATGATCAATCAACAAACTCATTTATTCTTATTAAAAATTTGAAAATTAAATATTATTTTTTTAATTTTCCGAAAATTTAGTTTGTCTCTACTGATCATTAAACAATCAAACTGAACAAATGCATATTATATAATAACATACCATTGACCTGAAATTGAAGATGGGTTTTCTAATTGCAATTGTCTTTGGATGATACACATGAAAGGCAAAATAATCCTCAAACCATTTAAAACAATTTTTTTCTATATTCTATTTTTTCAGGAACGGCGAGCTTCCTTTTGAAACATCAGAGCACTAAAACACAAATATTTCGATAGAATCTACAAAAAATGACGTCACAATCAGTGCCGACACGGACAATCACAAGCGGCGGCCCGTTCGCACAGTCGACACGTATCTGTCAGAAAAACACAGAAAAAATGGCCGTAAAAAATGTCAAGCACTTACCGAACGCAAAACCCGACACTTACCGAGTCGGCTCACCTTTCTCCGGCAACTTTGCGCCATCATGACCACGACGACGATGATGATGATGATGACCGTCGACTTCCGAAGACCAGCTGACATACAAAGCTCGGTTGCGTAACGGCCCTTTATGGACACTCGAATCCGCCATCTTTTTTTTCAAATGTCTGCTGTTCGTGACGTTTTGGATTCGGATCTATAATTTATGAATATTGTCAGTATGCAAATGATGTTTTGTGATGATGATTTTAATTGGAAGTATGTGTGCGATCGTTCGGTGGTCCTGCAGTTTAGGTGCGTAAATTGTTTATTGGCAAATTTGCATTTTGAGATGAATAAGTGTTTGAATTATTATTTTATGTAGATATGTGAGTAAATGATATATTTTTTAACGAATTTCGCTTATTGGTAGTTATGTTATGTTTCGAGTTCACATGTTGTATAATAGCACATATTGAAGTCCGAAATGTTTGCATGTCTAAATTTATTCGATCAATTGTAAGCGAAATTGATTTGTAAAAACTTTCAAACATATCTTTACAATACGTAAAAATACAAAATACCCGCGAAATTCGTTAAAAAAACTAATTTACGGACTTATAATGCAAAAATTACGCGTATAAAATTAATTTAATCACTTATTATGCATTTTTATTCTTCAAAATATAAATTTTCATTTATGCACCTGAAGTGCAGTATTGCCGTAACATTCTTATGGATTAAAAGTAAAAATTTATTTGTTTTTTATTAATTGATAGATTTGACCGAATAAGTTTAATTATGTAATTTTATTTAATTGTTTTATCGTTTTTATTTAAATATCGAATAAGTTTAGTTATATGATTTTATATTATACAAATTTCCGTTGATCATTAACATGACGTTTATGTCCATATTTTTTTAATGTGTTTATTTTAAAATTTATTTAATTTCCGGTCCATACTTATAAAAGTTTCAACTAAAAAAATTTACAGGAACAACTACCTACATAAATTTTTTAACAATAGAAAAATTTATCAAAAATAAAACTAATATACCAATACAAAAATTTTCTCTTCATATTCCGAAAAAATACGAATATTTTACAACAAAAATTCCTAAGATCATTATCAACGACTTATATAATTATATTTACACACATTTTTTTTATAAAAATCTCAAATATTATAGTGTCGAGTGACATCTATTAAAACCGGGTCGGAATACGTTTGAAAAAATTAATATGCAAAAACCGGACTTCGAAAACGTTAACTTTTACTGTCGCACATCGCAATTTTATTTATTGCAAAACACGTATAATACAACATATACATTTTTGCAGTATTTAACGTTTTTTTTAATAATAAAATGCTCTCGTGTTTTACGATCGTATTAATGCGCCGTATAACCGCACATCGGGTCGTTAAAACGAAAATGATTTAAAAACGTATGAATAAATATTTTCATGAAAAAATAACATCGATTTAACGCTGAATGATTATTGTTTTTTTTTTACGAAATGGCGTTGGGCAATTTGGTAAAAAAGTGTTGATGAAAATGTTTTGACGATTCGTGAATTATTCATGACGGGCGCAATGAGTTTTTTGTTTGATTGAATTTGGGTATTTTTGAGGTTTTGGCGATGAATGTTTGGTTTTTTGAATTGTAAATATTTCGGATTGTTTGTGTGGAAGTGATAATAATAATAATTTGAATCGTTTTTGAAAAATAATAGAATTTGCATGGAAGTAAAGTTGTGGGGAATTTTTGCATTTTTTTCTCGTACGATAAAATGTCAAATGAATTTTTTAATTTATTTTTTAAAGAACGACATTTTTATTAGATTTCTAAATATTATTTTTTGAAATGATTTAATATTTTTATTATTGTTTTAAATGTATTTTTTATAATAAACTCAATTTATTCATAGAATATTGATAGTTTGGCAATAATGAAAATATTTTGAACTGGAAATGAATAAATTAAAAAAATATATATATATGTAAAGATTGAAAATTACTTTGAACACGTTTATTGTGGTAAGCGTTTAACACGAAAGTGCAAAAAAACTTGCGTTTTTTTTTTACGAAAAACGCAAAAAAAATCTCGCGTTTTTATGAAATTTAAACATCATCGAAGCAAAATTTGACATTTGACAAAATTTGACATAACTTTTAAATTTCCAAATAAACTTTTTTACGATTTACAAAGTCAAGCTCGACTTTTGAGACTCTTAACATCATTTTTAACTATATTGCGACACTTTAATATCAGCAATGCAAGTTTATCCCAACCTTCCATAGGTACATTGTAAGACACGACAACTGTCATACTCGACAGATGCCATTAAACATCAAATTTTGAATAACATCAACATAGTAGAACAACACACCAACACTAACTGATGACTTTAAATTTCACAAAAAAACGATTACAAGACTTTTTACGTTTTTCATGAAAATCGCGATTACACAAACATCGCAAAACACATATACTTATATAATTTTTTAATTGAAACGAATAATTACTAAGATGAAATAATAAAAATATCGATTTACGACCTCAAAAACCCGAAAATGAAACCAGAAGCACAAGAATTATATACATTTCTCTAACATGAAAAGACCACCGCTTCCAATACGCGGAACAGTAGTCCCCAATCTGCGGGCGTTATTATTTAAATAATTTATTTTTACACACGGCCCCGTCCGAAATGCAAATAAGTCGCGACCATCAATATCAATTAATTATTGAAATTCGAATTCGACGATTTATTCGTCGGGGACTGGTTTTTTTTTTTCATTATTTTCAATATTTATTCCGTTTCGATTTTCGGCGACTGTCTCTATTATGATATATCGCGGCTCGATTTGGCTTATTTGTATTATTTTCGGTGGAGGGTCGTCGCGTGACTTGCGCGTTTGGCGCAAAATAAAAATGTTTCTAATTTAAAATGTATTGTTGTCGGCGGGCAGTGCTGCCACCCGAGAAAAATGTAGGAGCCGTCGCTTAATTTGGTTATTCTGTGTCGGAAAGGCGCACTTTTCGGACCCGTGGCGCAGTGGTAAAAACGACCGGCTGTATATTGTTAAAAAAAAGAACAATTCAAAAGTGAAGTTTCATATCATTGAATGATATGAAACTTCATGAAAATGATGAATTATTAAATGATTAGTAATAATTTTTTTTATATAATTGCTCAATATGTTAAAGTGGATTCACACGTCCAAGTGAAAGTATACTTTTACCAATCCAATCGGTAAAAGTGTTTTATCTAACTTTTAACACTTTGTCAATTGAAAACCTAATCGAACCCAATATTTTTTTATGAAGAGCGAAAAAATAGATTCTTTAATAGTATACGTTTATTATAATATAACATACTTACCGATCAGAATGTATTCAGAATATGAAATCCCTAAAATTTTAGTCAAAACTATTTTTTCTGAGTTTTAACACTTCATCAATTAAAAAGTTAACGAAGCCTAATCTTTTTTTATGAAGAGTAAGATAACATACACTTTTACTATAATATAGCACATTTACCGATCAGAATGTATTCAGAATATGAAATCCTTAAAATTCAAGTGATAGTATACTTTTTCAAATCCAATCGGTAAAAGTATTATATTGAACTTTTAACACTTCATCACATAAAAACATAATAATAACCTTTTTTTATGAAGAGCAAACATACAGACTCACTAATAGTACACTTTCACTAACTTTTATTAGCAAAAGCCTACTTTTACCAATATTATCGTTTGAAGCACTTTATCCACATTTTAACACTTCATCAAAAAAATAAATATTCCATCAGATCCTTTTTTTATGAAGAATAGAAATACAGATTCATTTATCGTACATTTTCACTATAAAACTTACCGATCGAATTATATTTCGAATATTAAATTCCCAAATAAAAATGAAAGTATATTTGTACCAATCCAATCGACAAAAGCATTTTATTTAACTTCAACTTTTGTTTGATCTCAACTCGATATTTTTTATGAAAGATAAAAATACAGATTTACACTTTCGTAACCGACGACCCCAATACGTATCACGAAAATTTTTTGCGCAGATAGACGATGACCCGTATACGTGTCATGATCGCCCAGCAGCTATTATCCGCTAATACTTTATATATGCCCGAACACATATGTCATCGGCTATCTGTGTAAAAAATATCACAATGTTCAAAATTTTTTTATGACACATATTTGTGTCATCAGCCACGAAAGTAAATAAAAAAAATTAACACACTTACAAACAAAAGTGTATTATGGATCATTAAAATTATTTCAATCAAAAGTGAATTGATCAGAAAATTTACTCATTATAACGCCACCTATGAAAATTAAACGAAAGCATCGACAAATTTCATAATTTACGCGAAAATTAAATTTAAAAAATCGCACATTTCCACGAAAGCTACCGAAGAAAACTCATCGACATCCAGATCAATTAGTAAATGCATAAAAACATTAGAAAAAATAAAATGTCGAAATCAAAGCCGCGAGACGCCGCCGTAACAATAATCGTTACGGTTTTTATACGCGCATTTTTATTTATCATTATTATTTTTTTATACACCTCGTATATGAGAGACGCCGCCACAATAAGACAGCAAGAGACAGACAGATAATATACAAGTTTTTTTTATTGCGTACGACATTTTATTGCTCGCGCGTCTATATATTTTAAAATCGCCTCCTGAACGGTTGAAAAGGCGTAATCACATAAATTACGTAAATATGCGACATTAAAGTCACTAAACGTTACTTCGGAATATTTTCTATCTAAAAACCGAAGTGCACAAGATACACAATCGCATACGCGCTTTAATATTTCATTGCATTTTAATACAAACGGATTCAGCCCGTATATAAAGGTGCATAAATTTTAAAATGGATTAATCGAATATGGTTTTTATTACTATTTAATTTTATCGTACTAATTTGAATACCTAATATTTTGATATGGTCGCGTTTCGGGATTAAATATGTTTTATGTTATTTTAGTATAAGGTTGGTTTTGGTTTGGTGTTGATATGTCGCTTGCGTTGTTTTTCGTTGCCGCTTAATTTGTACGGCAATATTTCAAATTTTCGTTCTCCGAAGCGTAAAGGCTTTCGAGGCGGTCTTGTTCGGATAAAGCTACTGTTTTTATTATTTTTCGGGTGCGACCTTTTATCGTCCAGTTCGAAGAACGCTCTAAAGGTCAACGGATCGAAACGTGGCCGCCGTTAATGTGTTAACGCCTTTTCGCCGTTGGAAATTCGGTTGAAAATGTGTTGTTTTTGTGCCGGATGTCAGTGTTTTTAAGATTTAGTTGAGTGAAACATTGCGAGGTTGTAAAATGTTTTTTTTTTAATTTTCGAAAGACATCTAATACAGCTTTTATATTAAAAATTAATTTTTTTGCAAATAAAATTCAAAAATTGGAATTAATTTTGATATTTGCAACCCATATGAAAAAAATTACTTTGTTTTAATTTTAGAAATTATTCAAATTGTAAATTTAAAAAAATGGTTAAAATTTCAATCCCAGATTTATAATTGAAACTGTCACCTGTTATTGTCATTCTCAACATGCAGAGAAATGACAAAATACATATTTTTACACTGAAAATATAGGTTTACTGTAACATTGATAAACATTATATGAGTATTTTTGTTTATTTTCGAAAAGGTCCATTTTTTCTGGTCAAATATTATACTGAGCGGAAAACAGCTGATTGCAAAAAACGTGACCTATTAACATTTAAATTTCTGCATATGAACGAAATCGGCCAGTTTTTCTAAACAAATCTTAATACAATAGATGAAACCGAACTAAATCAGCTGATTCCAAACATCATGACTTATCACCTCTTTCAGACTTTTCATAGACCTTTGTATCACTCTATACATTCACTGTAACAATAACTTTAGTTCATATAAACGAAATCGTCCATTTTTTCAAGACAAATCATAATATAATACGATAAACGAAACCGAACTAAATCCAGCGGATTCCAATCAACATGACCTATCACCTCTTTCAGACTTTTCATACACCTTTGTATCACCCTATAGATTCACTGTAACAATAAAATTGGTGCATATAAACGAAATCGTCCATTTTTTCAAGACAAATCTTAATGTAATACAATAGACGAAACCGAACTAAATCAGCTGATTTCAAACAACACGACTTATCACCTCTTTCAGACTTTTCATAGACATTTGTATCACTCTATACATTCACTGTAACATTATAATAAGTGCATATAAACGAAATCGTCCATTTTTTCAAGACACATCCCCTATTCCCTATATATAATAGCAGATTTCTGTCTGTTCGTTCGTCTGTGTTGATGGCGCTCGCGACTTTTTTTTTTCTTTTTTTATGATGACGATGATGATGTGATGATGATGATTCTCACAATCGGGTTTTCGCATTATATCGTTTTCTGTTTCTTAACAAAACCACAGCCGATGTTATTAACATCGGGCCTATATACTAGTCTTAATATAATACGATAGACGAAACCGAACTAAATCAGCTGATCCCAAACAACATGACCTATCACCTCTTTCAGACTATTCATACACCTTTGTATCACCCTATAGATTCACTGTAACATCAACATTGGTGCATATAAACGAAATCGCCCTATTTCAAGACAAACCTCATACAACACCCGAAACCAAACTAAAAACAGCTGATCCCAAACTTTCCCCCATACAACTTTGAAGCCTCGTCCTGGAAGTCCGACCTTGCGCCCACTTCGTCGGTAAAAATGTCCTCATCTTCCAGATTTGGACACAAAAGCGCCCACAAAGCCTGACAATAAATTCCGGATGACCGCGATAGAGTTGAATGCATTCCGACACGACGGAATCCGTTTACAGGTGATCGCAATCGAGGATATACCTTCCGAGGACTAGCCCTGACGATGACGTCATGGACGCCACCAGGTCTGAGGAGTCACCCTTCGACCGGATCCCTTCTCTGTTGGGTGAGCGGGGGTGTTCAAATTGTAGTGAGGGTTTTTTTCGGAGATTTTTATCAATCCCCTGTATATAATCACGGATTTCTGCGTGTCTGTTCGTCTGTCTGTTCGAATGACGCTCGCGACTTTTTCGAGAATATGGTCTTTATGCGAATACAGTTAACGTGTATAATATGGATCTTATCCCTATATATAATCACGGATTTCATTGTGTCTGTTCGTCTGTCTGTTCGAATGACGCTCGCGACTTTTTCGCGAATATGGTCTTTATGCGTATACAGTTAACGTCTATAATATGGTTCTTATTATCTACTAAGCAAAGTCAGAGGACTTTGCTTATATGTCACAAACAAATAACGAATGAACTATTTTGATTTTTTTGATTAAATATTAAGTATTTAAATCGGGTACACATTTCGAGTTCTCATAATCGAGTTTTCACACTTTATCGTTTTCCGTTTCTTAACAAAACCACAGCCGATGTTATTAACATCGGGCCTATTTACTAGTAAGAAATAATAAATGATTTGATGAGTCAAAATGTCGAAATTGGTTTTGTAACAGAAATGCGTATTGTATACCATGTCAGTCTCCAAAATTGGTTTTTATTAGTATAATATATATCAATATTGAACTTGTATCGTTGTGTGTGCAGTTATGGGAATTGCTTGACGAAATTGTGCTATCTCGAAATTTTAAAAGTAGCAATTACGTTATTGTTTATTTCTGGTATTCAAATATGTTTTCAAATTGAGTTGATTGAAATTTTTATTTGAAAAAATTTAAGTATTTCACAAAGATTTCTCATGAGAAATTTTCGCGAATGGAAAATTCATAGATAATTTCTTATATGGATAATTATTTTATGAAAAATGGTAATCGGGTTTATTTTAAGTATTATATTATTATTTTTTTTAAATGTATAGATTTTTTGATGATATATTTCAAAATAAATTGTTTTATTTTAAACTGTTAATTGAATAACACAGGGATAGTCAGAAGGTGCGGAGGTTGATAGGGTCTTTTTCATCTTAAATTTTGGAAAATAATTGCTTTTTTTCGCATTGCAATCAGATATACAAGTAAATGTTGTGTTATTAATTTTTCAGTGAATTTTCTACGGTCGTAATTTTTACATGAGCTATAAGATTTTTAATTTAGGTAAATTTTCTTGTTAACAACAATTCGATTACTTAACTAAATATTGAAAAATAAAAACACAAAATAAACCGACAGTCTGTTCAAAACGAAACTGCGCACAAATGTGTGCCAAAAATGAAATTTTCGAAACTTTATAATGATCAATCCATTCGCTAAATCATAACTTTTAATAGAAAACACAATCCTGCAAATATTCTTCGGACAAAAATCAAAAATCAAGCACCGACAGAGCGAAAATCACCGCGAAAACTTCGACCCGACAAAAAGAAGCGACACCTTACGAATTGAACAACCCAATTCGTACAAAAGGACCCGTCCTTGTCCAGGTGTACGAACCGCGTTATTATATAGTTATTTATGCCTCTTTCGGAATTCCTAGGTGCCTTTTTTCCCCCGGCCCTCGAAAAAAAGCGCCCGACGCCCAAAAAAAGCAGCCGACATCCACAAAATCATAATCGTGCACGCACACGTAACGAAAAAGGCCGAATAATATACGTATAAAAAGGCGATATACGAAATGAATTTATTGGGTGCTGGCCGGACAGAGCACGGCTTCTGATTGTGGAAGGCAGCCGGTTTCTTTCGGCTTCCGAACACAAAAGAAATACCTCCGGAGCGGCAAATCATCCGGAAAAACCGTTTTTTTAATGCGCGCCATGAGGTGGATGCGATCGTTTCGATTTTGTCGGTGTTATTTGTATTATTATTGTGCGGCGCGAGTGTTGAGGAGCTGTGGGCGGTGGTGGGGAGGGGTGCGTTTTCGAATTCGGGCCGGTTTTTTGTGCGGTTTTTCCGGTTGGAGTTGGATTTTGATTGTTTGTTTACGTCAGTTATTTTCAGTTCAATTAGCGAGGTCGTTAGTGGTAAGGCGGTAAATCATCCAAGCTCGGTATTTTACTGGTAAATTTTTAACTTTAACTAATAATTTTTTTACTTTTGCTGGCAAAGTTTTAACATTTACCTACTTGTAAATTTTTAACATTTACCTACTTGTAAATTTTTAACATTTACCTACTTGTAAATTTTTAAAATTTACCTACTTGTAAATTTTTAACATTTACTGATAAATTTTTAACTTATGCTGATAATTTTTTACCTTTTAATGATACATTTTTAACTTTTGCTGATAAATTTTTAACATTTACTGATAAATTTATAACTTTTCCTGATAATTTTTTAGCTTTTACTGATAAATTTTAAATTTTTACTGATAAATTTAAAGCTTTCACTAATAAATTTTAAACTTTCACTGATACATTTGAACATTTACTGGTGATTTTTTAACATTTACTAATAAATTTTTGACATTTACTGATAAATTTTTAACTTTTACTGACAACAAGAAAAAAATCTTTTTCTGCATTTCGAGTCATCATCATCATCATCATCATCATTATCATCATTAGCAACCTGTTAATTATTCACTGCAGGACAAGGTTTTAAGCATTTCGAGTATTTTTGAAAAATTTCGAGTTGTACCTATAGGTTTTCATTTTTTTTTTAATATCGAGTTGTGTAGGCTTACGTTTTTTTTCCATTCTTTTTTTCAGTTTTTATACAAAATTTAATTTATTGGTAAATTGGTAATCAGTAAAACAATTACTGAATTAGCGGTAAATGAAAGTTATGGTAAATTTGATCACCCTAGTCAGAACCCAATGACTATCCCCTATATATAATAGCGGATTTCCGTGCTTTCTTATACATATAGCGTCATCGGCCACCTTCCACGTTCACACAACCGAAATAAACGAAAGGGCCACGATCTCGCGTTGCAAAAGAGTTACGAGAGATAAA
>JAOXNN020000030.1:138253-152841 GCA_028571205.2 Hydropsyche betteni | reverse complement strand
TGCTGAGATAACAATTGGTGGCTGAGCGGTGGGATCGACTAACTGGATCTTCATCGTTCACCCCCACCCTTATAACACAAGATTCCAAGTTGAGATATTACATCAAGCAATGAGAAATCTCAACGGCAGACTAAAAGAATGCACTCATCAAAGAAAATTCCATATACAAGACGTAATTTTCAAAAAAGTCAATTTAAAAATCTGGCTATTAAACGGCAAAAAATAGTGGTCCCATTTTAATCAATAATTTAATTTTTTTATTGGATTCTCTATATTTTTACCGAACGTTTCAAAAGTTCCCATTTTTCTGTGTTGTCCCATATATAAAATATCTATACCATATCATAAACATTAAGAATGACCGGCTCACGTCCTTGCACCTTTTCCGGTTTGCGCGAGGACGCAGCCGTCGGAAGGCACGACGGGAACATGACGCTGCAGCGTCACCTTCCCCTACGAGTCCACCGCCGAATCACTTTGACCTGAAATTATTCATAAAAATCAATAGAAATCAGTCATTCGTATGTATGATTCACTATAATGAATCACCAATTTATTAGAACGTTTTCAACAGTTTATTTAGGGTGATTAAGAATTTTGTAACAAATTTGTGTCATATGAAAATACAATCGCTGGATTGTGTTGCTTCTGCAAGTTCATGACCTCGCTGATATATCGGTCTTATCAAAGGAAACGCTCATTTTTTATGAAACTTTTACTTTGATCACAAAAAATTTACTGCATTATGTATGTATATTATTATAAGTAATAATTAGTGTATATTATTTGACATAATCGTCATTATAAATAGCCTATATAGCCGACTGATATTTTTTCTGATCATATCTTAATATATTTATATACGTATATATTCAGTAATAAAAGGGAAATAAACAGTTTAATTACTATAAAAACCAGCACAAGATCAAAGTACGTTTAAGTAAAATTATCAAAATTGAAGCATTTTCGAATATTATAAACAAATTTTTTTAATCAAAAAAATTCAACATTTTATATGAAAACAATTAATTAATTATTCAACAACTTTTTATCACCGATTATGCAAATCGATAGTATTTATGTGGAGAAACATTATATTGTTTCACCTTGGGATCGAGAGTTGTATTTCAATGGATTATGTATTTCCATTAATTCCGCTTTATAATATAAAAATAAAACCTATAAATGAAAAACGTATCTTTATACGTTTCGAAAATTTATTGAATTGATGGATGAAAGAAAATATTTGAAATAGTTTAATTTCAACTAACGTATTGTCAAAATCGAAATTGTGGCTAGGATTTTTGAAGGGAGCGTCAAAATACAATATTTTATATGTATGCGATATAAATATGCTGTTGTATATCATTTGTAGTATAATATGTGTTAAATTCAAGGCGTTCAAAGAATATATTTAAATATAACATATATGCTCGTGCGATATATTTCAATATAATTGAGTATAATTTACAATTATTCTTAAAATTTAAGGGTGGTCAGGGCCTTATGGCATTCGTTAACTATAACCATAGGCTCAAAGTTAAACAACGATCAGTTTTTAATCTTCTAACTCTTCCAAGGTTGCCTTTCATATTATATGTTTGAATTTCTCATGCAAGAAAGACATCTCTATATATCGAAATTACTTAAAAATCACACCCTTTTTCTAATTTACAGTTAAATCTCACCCTTTTTCTAATGCACAAGTAATTCATATCAAGGCAAAACCTATATTTTTTCAATGCACAGTTAAATCTCACCCTTTTTCAATGCACAAATAATTCGTTTCAAGGTACAATCTATACTTTTTCAATGCACAGTTAAATCTCACCACTTTTCTAATTCAAAAGTAATTCGTATCAATACACAACCTATATTTTTTCAATGCACAGTTAAATCACATTCCTTTTCTAACGCACAGTTAAATTGCATCCTTATTCCAATGCACAGTTAAATCTCACCCTTTTCCTAGCGCGCAAGTAATTCGTATCAAGGCACAACATATACTTTTTCAATGAACAGTTAAATCTCTCCCCTTTTCTAACTCACAAGTAATCGGTTTCAAGGCTCAACCTATATTTTTTCAATGCACAGTTAAAGGCGAAAAATTAAATTGTCAGAATTTTAATCGTGTTTTGGCCAGAATTTTAATCAAAAACGGTCAGAAAGAAATGGTGAACTGCCAGAATGAAATAATAAATGATCAGAATTTAATAATGAAACGGTCAGAATAAAATTAGGTTAGGATTCTTAATATTATTCTGACCATTTAATAGAAATTTTTACAAAACCAGTTAAAATTCTGACCATTCAATATTTATTCTGACCTTTTTGATTAAAATTCTGACCAATATCAAATAAATCCTGATAAATGGTACAAAAATTCTGACCAAAATCGCATTTGAATTCTGACCATTTAATATAAATTCTGACAAACCCAGTTAAGATTCTGACCATTAAATATTTATTCTGAACTTTTTGATTAAAATTCCGACCAATGTCAAATAAATCCTGATAAATGGTACAAAAATTCTGACCAAAATCCCATTTAAATTCTGACCATTTAAATAACAGCCACGGTTAAATCGCATCCCACACAAAACGTATGGTCACAACGTGTCCTCGTATGTTCGCCGGTTCGAGTGAAATCGCCAAACACGCAAAGGACACACATTGACCAATCCGTTTCGAGCATACGGAGCATGGAGCACAGGGCCGGATCGCCTGAAAATAGACACCTTACAGCAGCCGGGGCCCGAGTTCAGAGCTGACGGGAAGGCGCCGACGATGTCGACAACACCATCACTGGGAAGGCTCCGCGGGGCCGACGCTCGGGAACTTCCCGTTCTCCTGGGGGGGGCGAAAGGGGCCGCTGAGGTCGCTCCAGGGCCGGAGTGTGTCACAAATGCCAGTGCCGTGCTCGTCGGAGACACAACAACGGGCGGACGCCGGCCGTTTGCGCTTTTCGGCCAAGTGGCGGTGACCCTTCACCTTTCGGCGGCGGGTCGGGAATTCGAATGAGTTCGGTGTGCGGGTTGGTTTTTGATGGGTGAAGCTAGTTTTTGAATTGATTTCGAAGCGTGGGAGGTGGGTTTTTTGGTTTTTTGATTTTTGTTTTTGAAATTTTTTCGGTTGGTAATTTTGATTTGATTTTTTTTGTTAGTATCTTTTGAGTTTAGTGATAGATAAACAAATAATTCTTGAATACAGTGATAGTTGAACGTATTGACAATTGAACACATATTAATATACGACAGTTGAACACAATGACAAAAAATTAAATGTTCAAAATTTTAATCATATTTTGGTAAATTTATTTTGCCGCCATTAGGCATCGCCTTATTTGCCTATGCCTTCGGAGAATCTTTGATTTTATCCTATTTACATTCTTCGCGTGAAAATTAAAAAAATGTAATTATCTTGGCTATGCACTTTTCAACGTAGTGATAATAGAGACAGGATAATGGAAAAAAATTAAATGGTCAGAATTTTAATTAAAAACGGTCAGAATAAAACGATGGATTATTAGAATAAAATAATAAATGGTCAGAATTTAATAACGAAACGGTCAGAATAAGTTAGGGTTCTTAATATTATTCTGACCATTTAATATAAATTCTGAAAAACCCAGTTAAAATTCTGACCATTCAATATTTATTCTGATCTTTTTGATTAAAATTTTGACCAAAATGTTCTGACAAAAACATGATTAAAATTCTGATCAATTTCAAATATATGTATTCTGGTAAATGGGATAAAAATTCACGTTTAAAGAATTGAATTAATCAAATTCTGACCATTTAAATAGTAGCCTTTTTTTAGTATCTTTTGGGTTTTATGGTAGATGAACAAACGATTCTTGAATGCAGTGACAGTTGATGGAATTGGCAATTTAATACAGATTAATAATAAATGACAGTTAAACATAACTATAGTTGAACATAATGCTTAAAAAAGTTTGAAATGTTTATAGTATTCTTTTTTTGTGACAAAATCTCCGATGTTATCATTTTTATATTGAAAAAATAGTCCAATATTATTTATGAGAGCAACAAAAAATTAAATTTAGTTATATAAATTAATTAGTTTTTCATGAAATAAAGACTATTGATTACCATTTTTTGTGACAAAAAGTCTGATATTACTAACTGCAAATTTAAAAACATTTTTTCGGATTGAATTCAATTGTCGCTGTGCTCATTTATCGCTGATGTGAGTTCATGTGTTGAGTGTTCAACTGTCGTGTATTCAAGTGTCGCTATGTTTATTTGTCACCGTGTCTGTGTTCAAGTTTTCAATTATCATGTTCATGTTCGTATATCTCGTGTTTGTGTTTCATTCGGATGAAATTGTGCAATTCTGTTTATAAAGTTGGCTATTATAAATACGTTTGAAAAATCACGTTGGCCGCCCTGGCTGTCATTTTCACGTTGACGTAAATGAAAAATAAATATTCCGAATGAAAATTAAATAAACAATTTGCATGTGTTAATTCGAAAAATTATTTTTCAGATATATTTTTACAAATAACAATAATAAATGCATACAAAATGTATATTTTTATTTATTTATTTTTGGTTTTCCTTTGTATTTCCAATCAATTAACCGAATTTTAATTCAAATCACACAACCAACCCAAATTCTGAAAAACTCCAAGACCCCGACCTTGACACATGAAAAAAGAAACTCCAACATCAGAAAAAGAAAGCGCGCTCCGAAGAGTACAGCGAAAGCCGATAAAATCGGCCGTCTCAGTGCCAAAACAATACTAAAAGCGATGCCGAAACTGAAAATTCGACACATAAATCCAGACCTTAACTCATATAGAAACAAAGCTTACAATCGCACACATATAAAATCAAGTTCAAACACCATCCGCGGAGAACATTGTTATTGTTAAGACAGGTCCGTCAGAAGCGCGTGTTGCATACGCTTTTTGTCCTCTGCGGACGACTCACCAGTTTTCTCCACCGCTGCCATTTATTTTGCGAAATCCGCGAATCGGTGATACTGAACGTTTCAGTCGGCGAGTTCGCGTCCTCTTATCAAAACGTAAACGGTACCCTTATTTGTAAGGATATTTCGTGACCCAGACTCGCCCGTGTTCAAGGTGAGTGTATTTCCTGTCGCTTTCTTTGATACAATTTAATTATTTGCAATAATTTCGCATAAACGTGCATGCAAATTGATGATACAGACATTTTCATTTGAACGAACTGACTCAATAGCCGTTTCAATGACGAATCGGTACAATTAAAATGCTCATACGAATAACTTATTATGCAAATTTGGTGCTTAATATAAAACGTTTTAAGAGTGTTAATAGTTTGAAAGTATTTAGTGTTTATTTGTAGTGAAAACGAAATAACAGTGCGCGGTAAACGTCATATTATCGTTAAATCACAGTTTCGCAAACTTTCTTGATTTTTTTTTTATTTATTTACGGAAAAGTGTTGAATGTTTCAGGAAACGTTATTTGTGGTTCAATGCGAAGCATCCGGATTAGTCAAGGCGATGCATATGGCTTCGTCGGTTCGAGTTGTACATTTGCTGTTTAGTTTTAAAATAGAGTCGTTTCATGTGAACGATGTAAACGCGTACATACCAGTTAATAATATTTTAAAATGTGAAAACATTGACTGAAACGAGATAAACTACTTATTTTTATAAAGCAAACTTTCAATCTTTCAACTGTCAAAATGAAGGTTCTTAAATGACCCAGTTGGATACTTGAATTCTTACCATATAAGGATCCTTTCACTAGCGATTGTTGAATTCGCTTCTATTTCTGTATTTTACTGTTTTATCGTCTTCGATTTCTACGAAAAGGTAGTTTTTCCCCAAATTATACCGGATTTTCCATGACTAACAAGTCTTAATTAGGCGTACCGTATAAAAATCTCGTATTTCCATTTCGAATGACATTATAGTACTATGATGCCCACGCAAATTTTTCCCCACTCGTTTTTCCTCAAAGAAAAAGATCGATTCCTTTAATATATTCATCTACTGTTTTCGAATTTAAGAGTATTTTCCTAATAATCTATGACGATGTTCGTAATTTCCTCTAAATCTTACATTGCGATTTCTCTTATTATTCAAGTTATACTGTGTAGGCGTCATCGAACCATCATTCTATCTTTGGACGATCGAAAGTTAAGCATTAAATTCTTTCATTCATCGTTCGGTACATTTTTCTTTGTTATTCTAGTTATTTATCGTTTTCTGGTTCAAACTCGTTGAGTTTACACGCCTACGCATCATGAATTTTAAAATTCTGGATCTCTTCAGGTTGTTGATCCATCGAATCTTTGTGTAGACTGATGGATGGCGACGTGTAAATATACTACGCGAGATAGTCATCATCAGAATTAGCACAGACGGAAAAAATCATAATAAAAATCTTCGTACGATGAGTTTTGTCCCTTTTGTGTGTCGAGTTGTGCTAGAAATAGATCAATTCAATCGTTTCACTTTGTCATTCAATTGGTTAATCGATATTAGACTCGTCAATCAAAAGGTCGTAACTTATACATGGATCGATAACACCATAAATATTTGTGCTGAATTTTTCAACGTTCTCAAATATCCATGTGAGGTAAAAGTCTCAATTTCGCCGTGAGTTTTCGGTATTTTTTTGACCGGACTGAAGCCTATGATTATATCGATCATTTTGCAAATGGTTATTAGTCGAAAAGATTGGTCAGGGAAATTACAGAACTATATATTTAAATGAAGGGCGCGCCATTGATGGGTGGGTGCGGCCGCTTTGTTTGCAGACCTTGCGTGACCCAAACATGACCACGTTTTCATTTTGAAGATTTTACCGGGGAAGATTGATTAATTTTCGAAATATCGACGTTTTATAAGCTTTCTTTCTTAAAAGGAAAACGAATAGCGTTCGAACTAGTCTTTTGTATATTTTCAGTTAGAATGTTTTTGGTATTTTCTTCACATTGATCTTTAAAATTATTAAAAAAGATGAAAAAAGGTTGTTCAACATATTAGATTGTTTAGTAATAATTTATAACAATAGATTTTAAATATCCTGTTTCAATATAGATGTCTCTACATTCAGCTATGCTTTTATACCAAAAGTTCAGAATTTTCGCGCGTAATTCTTTTTAATGAAGTTTAAAAAATGATAATTTTGTTTTTTAATTCTAAACATTTAACTTGTAGAGAGAAATACGATCAAAAATACTTGGCAGAAATTATTTTCTGTTTATTTTCGGCTCCTCCAATAAAGACGAG
Organism: Hydropsyche betteni; assembly: GCA_028571205.2. Lineage (NCBI taxonomy): Eukaryota > Metazoa > Arthropoda > Insecta > Trichoptera > Hydropsychidae > Hydropsyche > Hydropsyche betteni. The sequence goes on along the minus strand of JAOXNN020000030.1, from coordinate 145,587 downwards.
CTTTCTTTTTAAGCGCTGCAATAAAAGTTCGAACAATCGTTTCGATTCTCAAAATTAAAATTCTGAAAGTTTCGTATTGAAAATACAAGAAATACGCGTACTCTAGTTTCCGAGAAGTGGACTAATATAAATTTAGAGCACACATGCTTACAGGAAGCTAATTCGCATTTGGATTTAGTCACTGTTTGAAATTTGATGTTATTTCAAAACGAAAATAACACAAAATTAAAATGATACAACGTAAAACATTTGTCATGCACTTTCGATAAGATAAAAAATTTTACGATTTCACAATCAGATAAGTGATGAATAATACTGTATTTTAAAGAAATTCGTTTATCAGTATTGACTTGCAAATTTTGTGTACTTTTCAATTTACGATTGTACAAATTGTTCCTGATTCAAAAATTAAATAATTATTCTGAAATTCTATTTGATATCCGTTTAAACTGAAACTTCTAAAGCAAACGATTTCCTATGATTTTTTCAGATCTTATCCTGACACCGCTGAGATAACCGCTTCCGAATTCTTGCGATAGTGAAAATATTGTGTTCATCAGTGCCAAATTTTTAATTAAAGTACTATTTACTTCTAAATTGTCCAAAGATGACTTCTTTGTCGCGTTACGCCCGCAATTACGGTCAACACGGTTTCGGATGGCATCGAATAGTCGATGCAGCCAGAAAACACAGACAACCTGGCCTCTATCCGAATTTAGGCAACCTGAGTATATCTGGAGGATATTCTCCATTGTATCCTAGTCTTCCCGATGCTGATGATTCGTCAGTAGCAGAAATAGAAGAAGCTCAGGGAGAAGTCGTAGAAGATGTCATTCAAGCAGTCAAAGTGTCCCCGTATGAGGTGAGTTTGACCAATTAAACTAATTTTGACTAAACATTCGACTAATTAAACATTTTACTGATTAAACATTTGACTGATTTAACACATGTCTAATTACTCTAATTTTGACTAAATGGACATTTGACAAATTAAAATAGTTTTGAATAATAAAAAAATTAACTAATTTATTTATATATATTTGTGAATTTTTATTATAAAATTTTCGAATACAACTTCGTTTCCTTCGATCAATTTGATCTGATGCTTTCTTAGTATCTGTATTTATTTTTGGATTATCTGCGGTTTAAAATAAACCGAATGGCTCCCATGTTGTGTTTTGATTGCGGTTTTACATCATGTTTTTAAAATACAGTTTTTTTTTAGATAATATTTCATGTTCGTCAATTATATTTTTGATAGATATTCGAGAAGATTGAGAAACTGCATAGTTTTCGTTTGCATATTCAATTTTATAACCATGTACCATTTCGATGTATCATTTATAAATATTTTGTATATTAAATATTTTGTATATAATCAAATAATGTACGCATTGAAAATATTTAGAAATATTCCGGTATTTTAGAAACGACCTCAAATATTTACAATGCAACTTGATTCCGTTTAATAGTTTACTATTATTAATTTTGTCCTTTTCTCGCGTAAGTTTAATAACGTACGTTAGAAAAAGACGGTAGATTTAAATCGGAAATTTTGGAAGTGTGACGTCACCTTGTAAGAAGAGTTGTTTTTTTCTCTCTTTCTAACCCATTTGGTTGTTTATATGTTGAAATGAAATATAAAATCATTGTAATATTCGCAGATTCAGATGTAATAAATCTGTTTTGTTAACAGTGAAATTTTGTGAGTTTAATTATCGATTCGATGTGATTATCATTATGTTATAATATGGGAAATCGAATTATCAGTTGATTTGTATTTTAACTATAAGGAAAAGATTCCGCTATTGAAATATATTTTATCTAATCAATACCAATTATATAAATCCAATAACTGATAAAAAACTCAACCCAACCCAACTTAACCCGACATTTTTTTGCGAGAGTAAAAATTCATATTTCTGTAACACCTTTATTAAATTTTCAGCCTTATCAAATGTATTTATTGTAATTGATCATCGAAGTTAAGCGACATATGTCAAGGTCGATAAGTGGATGTAATCATTCTATACAGATGATATATGTGATATTTCTTTTTTAGTCACTAAAAAATTCCGATGGTTACAAATAAATATTTTTCAATATTCTCCGTTATTATCGAAAAATTAGATCTTTTTGATCGTTGTTTAAAATATAAGTATTTCTCAACGTGATCTCATTGTCGTTTAGATTTAGTCTGACAGTTTCGAATCACATAATAAATCCATAGTGTCACATAAAAACATACAATTCGAATTAAAGTTTCGTTTTCACACGGACGATTTAACCCTTCGTGGAATTTCTCCGTTTGAAACTCTGCCAAGTGTTTATGTTTCGTTATTGATTTTGTGATTCATAGGGAAAATTCTAAAATATAATTCTAGGGTTCGATCCCATGTATTTTCATTTCTAATGCATTTATTTATGTTGAATTTGTGAATATGCGCGAAATTTATGTTTTATACATAGATTGTGCCATAATACATTTATTTATAAGTGTGCATAATATCTTAATGATTTAATTTTGATGGTAACTTTGGTTCACGTCTATTTCTTAAGTTAAGCGACAAGTGATTCGGACAATAGATGGATGTGACTATGTACCATTAGTTTGAAACCATTTTGATAATATAATATGTAATACTTGAATTCTTTGAAATTCACTTTTCACATGCAAGTCTAATGATAAGGAACTTTTTCTATTTGTTAAAACTGGTGTTAAAAAATAATTAATTTAATTATGGTTTATATATAGACTGCAAATGATGATGATAATGAAAAGTATAAATAAAATTAAGCTTTTGCTCTTATTTTTATTTCGTCGCGAATAAATAAAATGCTTTTTTTTTGTTTTTTTTTTTTTTGTTTTTACATTGAAAAAGAACATCTTTGCTATATTGTAACAGTATATATGTATTTATTTTAATATATGATATGATATGTATATGATGATATAAATTATCATTGAAACAAACAAAAGATTATGGAAATATCAAAATAAACTCTCAAATAATTAAATACAAAGAAAATAGCTTAATATGAAAACTTTCAATCTAAAAAATCGACTAACATGAAATAATAACAAAATTTATGCATTTTTTTCTGTTAACATGAAGAAAAAATCGCTTAACATGAAAAAAATTTCGACAGAATGTATCTATTCAAGCAGACGTTTTTACCATTTTTTCACTAGATCTACAATTTTCTAATTAATTCCTAAATTCTATTTGTCTTATAAATTGAATTATAAAAAAATTAGTCAAATTATTTTTTCATATTGATTTTAACATTCTTTTACGATAATATTGGTCAATTCTTACGTTTTATATTAAAAACGATTTATACTACGATTTTTATCAAACGAAAAGGTTGCGCACGCCTGCAATTATTCTCGAGGTCAGTTCCGTGCAGACATGGCGGCCGTGCGCCCATCGCCCGCCTCTCGCCTCTCGTTCGAATGACATTTGCCCATTCCAAACACACCGAACCCGTCCGAAATTGAGTAAGTTCGATCGCCGCTTACCCCCAGAACCCCCCGCGCGAAATTGGCGCGAAACCGTCGCCGTTTTCGTTCGAAAATCCGGGTGTTTACGTCGCACGGGATTTGACGTAACCTAAAAATCGCTATGACACACGCCCGCGCGTTAAGTATAAAAGAATGACGTAACTGTCCGATGGGATATTGGGATTTTTCGGTTTCGGAGTTTCGTAAGTGAATTTTGGATTTGTAGGCTGTCGTGCGCGGCCGTTTTGTAATTCGGTGATAATTGACTATGTGAATTGATCGTGTCAATTGTAGTGGGTTTTGAAGGGTTTCGTTTGAGCGATTGTCAAATGTGAGTTGTGTTGATGTATTTGTTTTTGGTGTTGTTGTGTGGGGTTACCACGATTTTTTAAAGAAAATCTGGATCTGGAACGGCTAATTATGTCAATGTAGAGGGTGACCATTTTATTTTTGACATTTGAAATTGGGACAATTTTTTTTTTAAAACCTCATCTGTAATGATCGAGGTTACGTCGCCATTTAAACCCGATCCCAAAATTTATTTAAAAAAAATATATATATAAACATAAGAAATACATATAAAATTACACAAAAAAAAGATATAAATACACAAGAAAAAAATCATAAATACGACAAACACAATCAGGACGATTTAAAAAAATTAGAGAATCATGGACACATTTAAGATGGAAATCTTAAATTTTTTAAGATAAAAAATCAATATTTGTATAAAGGATTCCTGATTTGAAAATCATTACTGTACTAAACTAGCAAAAATGGTCATAGGTGAGTCACCTGTAATTAAGGTTATCATTTCGAATGGTCACCTTATGTGATCATTGGGAGTCCCAATGGTTACCAATGGTCACCTGTACACATAACAAATGTGTGTACAGATGACCATTGATCACCTGTCACAAAGTGACCATTTTTTCAGTCCCATGACAGATAAACAGATAAGTGAACACAGTGACAATTGGACATAAATGACCGTTTATAACAAAATGTAATGTTAATTTTGTATATAATATTAAATAATAGTATATGATTATGACTATTTATTATAATTTTTCACTATAAAATGTCTCTTCTTACTATCTTGATTATTTTTTGTGGAATGTGTTCAATCGTCATGTGTTCATTTGTCTGCTCACATTTTTTTTTCAAATTTAATTTTAGAAAATGGATGAAATTATAATTATAGTATTAGTTCATCGATTTTATTTTAACCCTTTCGGTTCAGATGACGCGAACGCCGGTATTGCTCATACGCCCACGTTGCATCATATATGTTTTGTTGTGTAAGCTATTTTTCATATTTTCGTTCAATATAGAAGTGATGTCTTCAATTAAATTATTCCATATAGTCCAATACAGGTTTTAAACTCCGAATCCAATCGATTACAAACCAAATTCAACCTTTTTCAAAATAAATTTATTTGGAAATGGTTGGATTCGATGTAAAATTTGTGATAATTAAATTTACCGACTTCCCGTATAAAAATTTATATGAAAACATTATATCGTGATAAGTGTTCCTGAATACACAATTCAATCTGATTAGAAACACTCGAGTTTCGTTAAAAGTAAATTCGAATATTCCCCAAATTATGTCAGTAATTTACGGCGCCAATTTCAAAAATGCAAATCGACCGGCCGCCGAACGAGTAATTTTTCTCGATTTTCTACTAACACGGTGTAGTTCGAAGGCCGTCGAGATTTTTGCCTTTTCCCGTTTTCAAGACCATCAGTTCTTGGCCGGTGTGCGACCAGGAAGGTCAGTAGATCGTCTCCGGTCATTTTTCGTTCGTTTTTAGACCGAAAATGTAGCGGATTTTCAAAATGTCAAATGTGTTCGTTTATCAGTTGCTTTGTTACTGCACAGGATGTGGCGGTTTCGTTATTAGCATACTAATTAATTGCACTGTTATATAATAGAATTTTTATGTTAGTTAAATTGGTATTTGAGACCAAAAGACGCTACGTTTGATTGGACCGATCCGTGCCGCCAATTCTCCATTTTTTTTTTTTAATTGACTTCAATCAATTTTTTTTGCAAATTCTGTAAGTTGTATCAGTTTATTTTGTAACAACTTTGCGAATTGAAAATTTTTGATATCTTTCACGATCGAGGTGCAAGGTCGTATATTTTCGTTTTAGAATATGTAATTTTAATGGCGCCGTCTAATAACGAAGCAGGAAGATTTTTTTTCGCATAGTATTGTATTTGTGTCCAAAATGGCGGCGTGTTTAAAATGGTTTATAGTCGTAATTATACGTTCGGGTAATTTTGTCCGAATCGGGTTGAAATTTCGATGAATGTTTGCTTTTGAAAAAAAAAAAAAAAACATGAAAAAGTTTGTGCGTTTTGGAATTTATTTATGTAATTAACATTGCATACCGTTTGTCATGAACACCGGTTCATGTTGGTTGTGCGTCATTTTTTTTTTCAATAAATGTTTCTTAGATCATAGATTAAATATTTCTATGATTAAGTGTAAGACAATTCCTTACGAGTTAAGTAAAATGTCCTTAGATTGAAAAGGTTTTTTAAAGAAACTATATGAAATATGTCGTAAATTTCGAAATACAGGTTTCTTTTTTCATGTTACTATAATTTCCAAGTGATCAAATTTTATAGACTATTACTGAGATCATTAATATTCAAAGAACTCACATTTGACAATTCTATTGTGTTTCAATGTCACAAAATTGGATCGAATATCGCACTTAATTTTGCACCAATTAAAAAAATTTCAACATCGATTTAAACCGTCCCTTTTTCGTGTGCCTAAAATCTCATTATATATTAACAGAACTTATCCGTAGACAATTTTATTGCATTTCAACGACACAAAAATGTATCTAATATTATTGCACCAAGTTGAAAATTTTGTAATATCTACTTAAACCGTCCTTAAAATCTCATTATATCAGAACTTATATTTGACAATTTTATTGCATTTCAACGACATAAATGTATCGAATATTATTGCACCAAGTTAAAAATTTTGCAACATCGACTTGAACCGTCCCTAAAACCTCATTATATGATAATATAACTTACATTTGACAATTTTATTTCGTTTCAACTAGACAAAAATGTATCGAATATTATTGCACCAAGTTGAAAATTTTGCAACATCGATTTAAACTGTCCCTTTTTCGTGTACGTAAAATCTTATTATATCTTAAAAGAACTTATCCTTTTGCAATTTCAACAACACATTGTTGCGATGTTACAAATTTTGTAACACAGACTTAACCATGCAATAAGGACACCGCCGTCAGATCACGAACCATTAGTACACCTCACCCATAGCGCAGTGATGTAATCGGTCATTGAGCATAGTGTTTTTTTTTGTTTTTATTTTCCACTTGCGCCGGATTAGTGTCAGTCGTCTAAACAGCGTTCAAGATGGCCAGCAACGGGGGCGGATTCGACTTTGGCGCCATGATGAAGGGGGCCCTTCGCCAGGGGGGCGAAGCCCTGTTTCAGGCTGGTGCCAAGGCTCTGTCTGATGCCATCCAGGAGGCTTTGTGTGTGAAGAAGGAGGCGCCTTCGAAGAGGGTGTTGCCGAACATCAGCGCTTACAAAGTGGTATGAGTCGATTTGGATTTTCTTTGAATATGTTACAGTTTGAGTGTCCACTTCGTTTGTGCACGAACAAACTAGTCTGTTTATACATCTTCAAAACAGCTGTAGTCCAATTGTTAGTGTCGTACGATAATTTAAGTTGTTTGTACTCAAATAACGCTCTTATGCTAAATATCAATAAGGTGGAAATTGGTATGTCAACTAATAATCGAGAAATACGCGTAGTGTCTA
>JAOXNN020000030.1:124446-138153 GCA_028571205.2 Hydropsyche betteni | reverse complement strand
TTGTTTTGGGTTGTAGTGCGCCCATAAACCATATGGGCGCACTTCAGCCTAAAGCAGTGTGTTCCATTGTGGATCGCACCGCGGCTAGCCGCCTGTGGGCGCCTGGCCTAAAACAATGCGTTCCATTTTCGCGACTAAATGATCGCCGCGTCTACAAATCGCAGTGGGCGCCCGGCCTTAGACCCGGTCTCGATTTCAGCAGAACGCGCTAATGTAAGTGCGCCCATATGGTATATGGGCGCACTTCTATCTAAAACAATGCGTTCCATTTTTGCGACTAAACGATCGCCGCGTCTACAAATCGCAGTGGGCGCCCGGCCTTAGACCCGGTCTCGATTTCAGCAGAATGCGCTAATGTAAGTGCGCCCATATGGTATTTGTGATGGAACGCATTGTTTTGGGTTGTAGTGCGCTCATAAACCATATGGGCGCACTTCAGCCTAAAGCAGTGTGTTCCATTGTGGATCGCGCCGCGGCTAGCCGCCTGCGGGCGCCTGGCCTAAAACAATGCGTTCCATTTTCGCGACTGAACGATCGCAGTGGGCGCCCGGCCTTGGGCCCGGTCTCGATTTCAGCAGAACACGTACATAAGTGCGTTCGGTGACATTTTTTCCAAAAACGCAAAGCTCTCGACCCGAAGCGCAATAGGCCCGAAAAGGTGCGCGACCCCCTCTCGGGTATCGCGGCGTCTTATTTCCGTCGCGAAAAGCGTCGTCTTTTCCCCAGCGTCGCCGGCCATGTAGCCTCGGCCCCCGGCTTCCCTCGGCGGCCCCCGTCTCGCCACAGCGGTCAGGGCAGGGGCGGAGCGCCCGCGCGGGCCCCCATCCCGGCCCCCGGTTCGCCAGCCTCCCGGCGGGGGCGCTCGCGAGTGCGCACTCTCAGTCCGCACCCCGCCGCGGCGCCGCTCGCAGACCCTCGCCTCCCGTCGTCCTTTCCGGCATGGACGCTCCCGAGGACCTCAGCAGCTTCAGCTCCGACGGCAGGCGCATCCTCCGGCCCAGCGCAGCCTAGCCGCAAATGGCGCCGCTCGCCAGGACCATGGCGCTCTGCTGCGTCGTCCTCGCCGCCTCCACCACCATCCTGGCCGCTCCCGAGTCCACCGAGGCCGTGCCCAGGAGGGTCTACGACCGCCATTTCGAGGTCGACCCCGTGCTCGAGCCTCCCAAGAAGCAGAAGCACCGCAAGGGACAGCTGCGACGGCTGCCCGTAAGGAGCAACGCGACGAACCCGCTCAGGGAGCTGCAGCGGCACCAGAGCGCCCACCAGATGATGCAGGACGAGGACAAAGGCGACTACGCCAGTCCGTACAGTGGAGGCAGGCACCAGTACGGGGATCAGCGCAAGATCAGCTACACGGACAAGATCAGGCAGCTCAACACTAAGCTGAAGGAGCCCTTTTACGCGAGCGCCACCGTTGTTTCGGGAGCCGTTAGTGCCAGCGACGTTTTGGGCGTTTCTTGCGACTTCGAGGGTCCTTGTGCTTGGCAGTGGAACGCCACTGGAGGGTTCGAGGTCCTCACCGGCGACGATGTCCTCGCCATCAACTCGTCCAAAGGATACAAGTTGAGAGGGCCGGCGCACGACGCCGACAACAACACGCAAGGTGGGATTTTTTGCGTTTTCCGGGATTCCGCGGATCCCGACCGATGCCCGGGTTTTGAGAGGGCGGTTTTTCGGTGATGTGCTCGTTTTTTTGCGCGTTTTCGCTCGAAGCTTTTCCGCGGGCGGGGGGTGGGAGGGAAATGGCGTTCTAATGCAGAACGTTCGCATTTTCCGGGTTTTTCGATTATGTTAAGGTTTCGACGGTCAGCTTTGTCGTGGAAAGTTTCGACGCAATTCGCTGTGAACGTTGCTTTTCACGAGCGAGGCACATGGCGTCGTATATTATTGCCTATTTGTTGTGTTATTTCTAACGTCCATTTTGTATATACGTGTAATTTCATCAGAATCATTATACCTTTCGTATGCGTATACGAGAATTAAAAATGGCTACATTTTCACGGCGGAAATTCATTTTTCGAACCGAAAAAAAAGCTCAAATATTTAATTTTCGAAACAGATCGATATTTTTTCTAATACAATATAAATAAATTGAAAGATACGAATCGAACGTCGAAAGCCGAAGCGCAATAAGCGCCGTGCAAAATTGAAAAGTCCCATACTGCAAAAACCCATCGCGAACGAATATCGCACATTTGCTACGCTCGAAATTGAACTATTTATTTATGTTCGACACAACGAAACCGAACCGAGAGACACGTCGTCTCCGCACAAAGGCCCTAACACGAAAATGGCCGTTTATTTTGGGCGAGTCGTATTTTATATATATATATATGTACAAGCGCTTCGCACACACGCCCGTGTCGAAAAATAACCCGTTCGAATCGAAACAAACGATAAATAAAAGGCGGAACAATAACGATTGTCGGAAAAATCGATGGAGCGCGGCCTCTATTTAGCCGGTTAAGCGTTAGAAATAACAAATTAATATCGCCTGTTCCGCCCCTGTGCAATTTTCTGTTTATCTGTTTTAACGCGTAGGTGGCGCGCGCTTCTGAAAATGTCGGCCAGTTCGTTGACATTTGAAAGGATCTTGTTTTTTTTCAGGTTTATATTTGTCAAGGGTGAAGACTTGCTCAATATATTGGTGGATGAGTTGAGCGAAAAACGAGGCGGTCGATAAATGGATGCGTCGGTTTGAAGTAATTCAATCAAATTTTAAGAGTTAAATTGATTTATAATAAATTTGATTAGTCTAAACATGAAATTTTTTAAGTTAAACTGAAAATGGAACGGTCAGTGCTTCAATATATGGATGCTTTGAAACTATTTATGTTTAAATATTCAAATTCTCTAATAAACCAAGCTTTAGAAAAATTGATTTTGTGATGATATGTGTATCCCAATTTTGTAATTGTTGCTCATCAGTGACTTATAGATTGATTTTGAAGGAGTTTCATTTTTTTATGTTTATATTCATCAATGATGAAGTTTTTTTCAATATATTGGTTCGTTAGTTGAGCGAAAAAAGGAATGGCCAAATAATAGATGCGTTGGTTTGAATTAATTTAATTTCGTCAAACAAATTCTGAGATTTAAATAATTAATAATAAATTCGATCATTCAGTATTGTACTAAAGACAAAATCTTTCAATCTATGCGAAAACTGGGATGATTAACAGTAGGATGTATTGAAACTATTTTTTTAAATTCTATTTTTAATGTCTGCCCCAAATTTAATAATTGGCGATCATCAATGGATTTCAGATCGATTTAGAAAAATATCTGTTCGAACGACAAAATCCGATTTCACAAAAGATACGATCATTACTGATTAATATCAAATTTCGGAAAATCGATTTCGGCGCGAATATATGACGGCAATCTGCTTGGCCGAAACGATCCGGTTTACGACCATTAATTTTATTTAAATGGTTATAAATAAAGTGTCCAATGAAAATATCGGTAATTATGTTTGTTTAATGAAAAAAATAAACATATTCGTATGTGTCGGGTTAAAAATCGCCTAAATCTAAATTTAGAGGGCATCCGCGTTATAATTAGATGGAGTCGCGTATTAACGTAAAATGACGTAAATATTATACTGAAACGAGCCTGTGTATGTTTTTTTTCAGACATAAAACGGATAATATTTCTAAACAGCGATTTATCGCCGTATTATAGTATTTTTTGCTCGTTTAACGTCTCAAAATTGTTTGTAAATCTGCTCGATTTGATTGATGAATGAGTGATGATATATCATTCTTTATATCCTACTTAAATTTACTGAAAATAAATAAAAATATATTAGTTTTGTATAAAATGTATAGAAAATTGCGAGTCTTCAATTTTTTTTAGACTAATACACATTATGCAAATGGCCATATTGAATATTATAGAATTCTTTATTACAGTATTTTTTTAAATTTTATGTTGAAAACAGTTAATTTCCTATAATTTTATATATGAATAATAGTTATAAAAACAATTTATCGAATGTATGATATTATTGTTTCAATAGAAGAGCAATTGAATATTGAATACATGTAATGTCATAAATAACCAAGAATCAAAATATTTTTTCCTATTGATTCAAATAGAATTTTAATAAAAATAGAATGATAATTTGACACTAATCATGTGTAGTTTATTCAAAAATAATTAGAACAAGTCATTAAAAAAAGTTTTAGTACTAAAATAAAGTCGTGTACGAACCTATATCGGCATACCAAGTGTTTTCATCTTTGAAATACATAAACACAGTGTATAGCACTGAACGATTTGCAAACGACGTTTATCTGCTTACCGGAATGATGGCAGATGGAGCGGTAATCGTTCATTTCCGTCAGTAGGAAATAAGGATTGAAACCGCTCCTTATCTTGTTACACAACTCTTCGGGACGACCTGTAATGGAAGATCCTGCGCTTCCTACCATTTGATTCAAATTGAATTGCTTTTGTGATACCCTCTGTTCATGTTTGTTCAAAAATGTTTCAGGACACTTTCTCTATTTATCTGTCGAGCCATCTATCGAGGTGGAGACTATAAGAAGTCCTACTTATACTGGCATATTTGAAAATTGCAAGGTATGCAATCAGCACAATATTTGTAAAATATAAAGTATTGTAAATAACCAATTGTGATTTACAGGTGGTCGTATGGCTTCATCAACACAACATGCAAAATGCAAGTTTCAAAGTGATAATGGAACCCGTAAACGATGCGCCACCTTGGGTTCTGAGCGAGGTTCAAGGAAACAATTATGAGAGGTAATAAATCTTTATAGTGTTAGGAATTATATGATTGGATATGATATGATTCATATGTAAATATTTTGCAGATGGTATGAGCACTCGTTTCCTGTGGGTCGAGTGCAACAAGATTTTAAAATAGTGCTTGAAGTGGTTCCGGGTTCTCTTATGTTTGCACCTACATTTCCTGGAGCTCACATAGCGATAGATAATCTTAGGATGTCGGGGTGTTTCGCTGAAATGTCACCAGCCGACCAATGTTCAAAGAGACAAATGAAATGTTTATATAATAAGGTGAGTTATGAGTTCGGGTTGTTTATGATAAAGACAAGGTTTAATTGGTTTGAATATTTAAAGCTTTTCTTTCTTGAACAGTATCAGGTTAACGCTATTATTTATCGACTGCAACATTTGATACTTAAATTTTAACTGGGGGAAAATAATGTTTGACGAGATCATATCTCATTTGACGAAATTATATTATATGATATATTTATCGAATAGTTTCAAAAATAAATTTTGTAAATGTTACAAAACTTTACGCACACCTGTCAATTTTATATATTTTGTTAATCATAATAATCACATGTGTGTGATTTATATCGTTTGAGATCCAATCATAACAAATGTTGAACATGTTTACGATCCAGAGTTTCAGTGTAAATTATGATTCAATACTCTAGAAAACTATTTATACATTTGAATATTCATTTTGAATTGATTAATTCTAGACTCCTGCCTGCATTAACTCGTCTAGAGTTTGTGACATTCTTCAAGATTGTGATCAAGGAGAGGATGAAAGACAAGACTGTGGTGAGTAAAATTTCAATCAATAATCCAATACATATATTGATAGTTCTATAAAATATTACTGTTGTTTCATAGACAAAATGCCATTTGGCTCAAGATGTTCATTCGAAGATGGATGGTGTGGTTGGTCTAACATGCCGACACCACGGTAAATTGAAAGCAAATTCATCTTAATTGGAAAGAAATCAAGTAATGTTATAGATAATTTTTCAGAGATAATTCATGGATTTTCAGAGTCAAGCTGAAATGGACAAGACATGCTGGATCTACTCCGACTGAAAACACAGGTCCCGAGACTGATCATACTTGTCAGGGACGTACTGATATTGAAGCTCTTCCAGCTATTTCCTCCGATGATCAGACTTCACCGATCAGTCCCCCGTCTGTATGTACTGGTCATTACTTATACGTTAATATGGCACAACTCGGAAACGACAATGTTGTTGGTTTTGCCAGCAATGCAAATTTGGATAGTGTGGTGTTTAATCCACCACCCAAAGTTCACGGTGATGTGAATTCTAAATACTATAATTCATGCATGGTGAGTAATTAGAATTATGTTCAGTACATTTGTAAATAAATACTAATTTTTTATTTATGACCCATCAGATACGTTTTTATTATCATCAATATGGTAAAAATACAGGTTCTATATCATTACATCTTATAGAACTGAAGGATAAAGAAAACTCTTCAAACCTTTTATGGTGGTCGTCTAAAAATAAAGGAACTGAATGGATGCGAGCTATGGTTATCTTACCTAATGTCACTACAAGGTGACTTATTTAAACATCTACAAATTTGAAATTGTTGATACGCTGTAAATGTGTTAAAATGTATATTTTTCCAATTTATAGATATTATTTGCAATTTGAAACTAGACGAGGAATGAGAATTTATTCAGATGTTGCAATAGACGACTTTTCCATGGCACCTGAATGTTTCGGGATCAATATAGATAAAGCAAGTCTCGGAGATTACAATTACTGGGATCCTATATATAGTGGAGCAAATACAAAACCTCATCCAGATTTCGAAAACAAAACATGTAAAATTCTTTTTGCTATTTGAAATTGTAATGAAATAACAATTTTCATTATATGTATTTTTTCAGATTATGAATTAACAACTTGTGGAGCAATTGGTAGATATGGGCCCAACCAAGAACAATGTGATAATTCATATAAAAATTCATTGTGGAATGTTAAAGTTTTATATGATAAAAATGCTAAAGGTATACAATCATGGACAGTTCCAGCTGAGGGTTATTACACGTCAGTTTTGAAACCTTAAAATTTAAAATGTAATGAAAATATTTGATTTTTTTAATTAATCAATTTTGGTTTTGGTTGCAGAATAATCATAAATGGAGCTGGTGGTGGTTTAGGATCTGGAGGTACTGGATCATCAAGAGGTGCATCAGTTATGGCACTTTTTGAGCTTCGTAAAGGTCAAACATTGTACGCTTTAGTTGGGCAGCAAGGAACCAGTGCTTGTATCAAAGTAATATCTTTCAGAATTGTATTTTTATATGACCAATGTATAAAATAATAATATTAAAAAATATTTAATTTCAGACTCTTTCTATACTCACCGAATCGAATTGCAAATATTATAATAGCACAAACGTTACTGAAACTCAAATTGCAACCACTAATTCTGCACCACAATACCATAGTAAAACTCATGAAATTAAAAATACAGTTGTACACGATGGTGGAGGAGGTGGTGGTGGCGGAACATTTTTATTTACAGTATGTAAAATAATCGCACAATTAAGTAATATTTCATATGATTAATCATACCATGAATTATTTTTAGATAAATAAGCAGAAAACATATCAGCCTTTAATGGTCGCTGGTGGAGGAGGTGGGCTCGGTGCTGGCCGTGCATCTTCGGGTGATTCTCAACATGGAAAAGGAACAATACCTCCAACTAAAAAGCCGAGAACTGGTGATATGTATGGGGCACCAAATGCGACACCAGGTTCGTCTGAATATTTTGATTTCATAATCGAACTCATAAATTTCAAAGACATTGTTCGAAATTTTCTTTGAATTTAGGTGCTGGTGGAGGATGGTTTCCAGCATCTGGTTTAGTAACACCCGGACATGAAGAAGTTAGAGGGCAAGCCGCCACCGAAGGAGGCATCGGTGGACGTGTATGTACCGGTGGAAGTGGGCCAGGTTCAGGTGGATTTGGAGGAGGTGGAGGAGGTTGTACAAAAGGAGGTGCTGGTGGTGGTTGGGCAGGTATTTAAATGAAAAATTATTGACTATAACTATTAACTTAATAATAAAACTGTAAATATTCATTTTTTAATTAAAAGGAGGGGATACTTTGAATAATGTGACAAATGGAGAAGGAGGTTACTCTTTCATTGATCGCAATCGTGCTGTGGCTGGTTTATTTGAAATTCATGCAGCTATGCATTCTGGATCTGGTCAAGTGATAATAATTCCAGCCATTGAGGTTCATAGTCATCCCTAATGAAGTTTCAGAGTAATATAATGGTTTCAATATGAATTTAATCAACATTTTTATTTATAGGGTTGCGGTTGTGATTATAGATGCATTGCTTTAGATGTGTACAGATCAAAAACCAAATGTATATGTCCTCAAGGATGGGTAGCTGTAGGAGACAATCAAACTAGATGTGATTGTGAGTACTTCAAATAAAGTAAAATTGAAACCACAAATTATTATAATTATACACAGTCATTTGTTATTTTTTACCTAATGAAGGAATTTTTAATCCATTTCCTTATTTTTCATCTTAATTATAATGTTAATAATATTTAATTTTATGGAGATTCATTTTAAATTTCACATTAATGTGTTTATAATTTCCAGTATTAACATTTACATATTTTTAATTACAGTAATAGACGAATGGCATATACCATATCAACAATTGATGATTATTTTCGGAACTTTTGTGTTCGTATTAACAATCATATTGACAATTACATTTGCTGTAATGTGTAAGTATATAGACTAATTTGATGTAATTTATAATTTTGGATTTGCAATGCTATAAAAATGTCACAGATAATCGATACCAAGTACGAAAACAAGCCGATCTTCGCCACAAGGCATTACTGGACCAAAATTTAAGATTGAGCCGATTGAGAATAACAACAGACGATAGCAATTTGACTAACTTCAATCCAAATTATGGAAGTGATGCAGTTCTCGCAGGAGGAATCGACGTCCGTCAATTACCTCAAGTTGCTAGAGACAGTTTGCGGCTCGTCAAGTGAATATTTGTTTCAAAAGTTTTTTTTTATTTTATTAAGATACAAATGTATATTGGATTTCTTTAATTTTAAAAAGGGCTCTTGGACAAGGAGCATTCGGAGAAGTATACCAAGGTCTTTATAGGCATCGGGACGGAGATGCAATTGAAATGCCTGTTGCTGTAAAAACTTTGCCTGAAATGTCATCGGGTCAGTCAGAAACTGATTTCTTAATGGAAGCTGCAATAATGGCAAAGTTTAATCATCCAAACATAGTACATTTGATAGGTGTTTGTTTCGATAGACACCCTAGGTTGGTTAAAAATTGTACAATTATAGAATAATCATGAATATAATTATTAAATATGTTTTAAATTGTTTTTGCAGATTCATTGTACTAGAACTTTTAGCCGGCGGCGATCTCAAAAATTTCTTAAGAGAAAATCGTCCTAAACCAGAGAGAAGCAGCAGCCTAGGAATGAAAGATTTAGTTCTGTGTGCTTTAGACGTTGCTAAAGGATGCCGTTATATGGAAACAAAAAGATTCATTCACAGGTCAATACGATTTGATTTTTTCGACATGTTTCCAAAATATTTATAGATAAGTTATATCAATTATGATTTAATAATTACAGAGATATTGCTGCACGAAATTGTTTGCTGACATCAAAAGGACCTGGAAGAGTGGTCAAAATAGCTGATTTCGGAATGGCCAGAGATATTTATAGAGCAGACTATTACAGAAAAGGTGGAAAAGCCATGTTACCAATAAAATGGATGCCTCCAGAAGCATTCTTAGATGGAATTTTTACGTCAAAAACAGATGTTTGGTAATATAATATATTATTAAGTAATATTCAAATAAATGATTGTATCTATAAATAATCATAAATTTATACCCAAAGGTCATTTGGAGTTTTACTTTGGGAGGTGTTTTCATTGGGGATAATGCCATATACGGGTTGTGCTAACCGGGAAGTCATGCAAATGGTCACAGGCGGTGGACGTTTAGACATACCTCATGGTTTATTTTGTTATATAATTAATTAAAATAAAGCATATTTTATAATATATTTTAAACATATTATATATTGTCATTATAGGATGCCCGATTGAAATATATCGAATGATGTGCGACTGTTGGAATCCGTCACCACAAGACAGACCTACATTTTCACAGCTTTTTGAAAGGCTCACTCATTGCATACAGGTTAGGGGATTAATAATTTGAAAAAAGAAAGTTTTAAAATATTTTTTTTATATATATCATTATCTGTTTAAGGATCCTGAGCTGATGGGTGCGCCATTGCCATGCTTCACACGAGCTTTACCTCTCAATAGAGACATAGATGGGCAGAACCAGTCTATGCAAGTATGTGTAATTTTTGCTTATCTATAATAATAATCTAATATAATAATCAAATTTTTGTATATTTTCTTTGTTTTACTCAAAACTTTTATAATATTTACTATATCATTTGAATCTTTTAGTGAATATTTCTATCTAATTATTTCGTTTTTATATGGTAAATTTTTATATTCATTCGAAGTTTTTATGAAAAATTAAACAATTTATTTATTTATTTTTATTCAAATGATATGAACCGAATTAGTACTTTTCAATTAAATTTTCTTTGGTTATATTTTGTAGCTTAAAATTTCGGTGATCTATAACGTTTTCAATGACATAAACAAGAAAATTAAATAAAAAAACGCTATACATCATCGAACCTCCGCATTGTACAATCGTTAATATGTGACATTCGTTTTGCAGAGCTTTCGATTAACGTTATTTTAAAAAAATATATCAATGTGAAACGATCAAGCTCTACCAAACGTTAGTACCAATGTTAGAGCCTGCAAACATAATCAGTAGATTGAAAGGTGCCTGATATTAACAATGAACTGCCTCGTTTCTTTCAAAACGGTCCAAATGGGTTCGTACGTCAGAAACATTCATGATTACACTGTGTGAACCCGTTCAGGCCGTTACCGTACTAGATAGCGCTGTCTTCTCTCTTCTTATCGTGTTTCATCTGTTTGTCCTTGATCCACCACCCCTAAACCACAATGTTTAGCAAGCGTGTGGCATGATCGCGCCCCAAGCCTCGGACTACCTGGTGCCGCTGCTGCCGAACAGGCAGGGGCAAGACGGGGCCACCGTCTCCGGTGAGACGAACGTGCCCCTGGTGGAGCAGCCATGCGGCACTAGTGAACCCGATCCCTCGCATCCTGAACACCACCACCACAACCACCACTTAGACGGAATGCTGCCCTCCCATTCTAGGTGAGACGTCCGTTGCCACTTATTCACTCGTTCCGTTGTTTTTGTGCGTGTGCGGTTGTGAGTGATGTCGTGTTGGAAGGTTGTATATAGAAATATCAATCGAGCATGATCTTTTTTCTTGAATGAGAAATGTGGACTAATGATCTTAATATTGATTTGTGTTTAGTAATAGTAGATTCAAAGAGGTGTTTGGGTTTATGATTTTTTTTTTTGATTAACGTTTTCTTCAAACATAAATTTATCAGCGAATAATCAAATGTTAGTTAAATTTATTTGTATTCAAAGTTAATTTGTTCCGTTTAGTAATCATTTCATATTTAATATTTATTGCTATTCAAAAGCAAAGTGTAATTTTCTTTATCATTTTAAAAATAAATAATACCTATATCATGAATTTCTTATCAAATTGAACAATCAAATATTGAAATCTTTTATTATTAATTTTTACATACAGATACATATTCTTAATTCAAAATGTAATGTTTTCGAATATTAATTTTAAAATATCGATTTAGTAAGAGATTTCTATATTTTATTGTTAGTTAAAAAAAAAAGAAAATTTTAGATCTTGCATTTAAATGTTAGTATGGAAAATATTTTTATCTTTTTTAATTTTTATAACTTTTAAATGTTTGTGAAAAAGTTAAATAAAAAAAAAAACTGTGAAGCAGAAACCCTTTTCTGTATAATTTATAAAAAAGATCTGATTATAAATATAATATAATATTGAAATAGCATCCTAATTCAAAGCAGTATAAAAACCGAAATTTTCTCACCTTTACGGCCGTAGCCAGAGGGGAGGGGGGGGGGCAATATGCCCCCCCCGAATTAAAAAAAATAATGACTAAATATCTAAATCAATCAATTCAATGCCTTCATGAAATACATAACATACTTCAAATAAAAAAAACAGCAATTTTTTATTGCCTGAAATTGCTTACGTACACGAAGTTATGTTTCGTCTCCTCTTAAAATAAATCTGGCTACGGCAGTCACCTTTAAGTTCAAAGAACCTTTTAATAAAATTATCTTGAAAATTTCTGCTTCACCAAAACCCACAAACCGTCCACATTATGACAATCCCGTGGTGTTGACACTTCAGTTCATCGGACCGGCTGCTATCGTCGTCGCTTAACAACGAAGAAATAGCTGGCTCGTCGGCGACAATACCTTCGTCTTCAGCAGTGCACTTCCACGAGCCAGCAGCAGCCACGTCGTCAGCAGTCTCAGGCATGCAAATG
Organism: Hydropsyche betteni; assembly: GCA_028571205.2. Taxonomy (NCBI): domain Eukaryota; kingdom Metazoa; phylum Arthropoda; class Insecta; order Trichoptera; family Hydropsychidae; genus Hydropsyche; species Hydropsyche betteni. Next base: position 125,823 of record JAOXNN020000030.1, on the reverse strand, counting down.
CAGAAACCCATGTTTAAGCAGCTGCACTTGCCCGAGTACGGCAACATTGCGCTGGCCACCAGAGCCTCACCTCAGATGGACTCGGTTTCCGGGTATCCACATGGTTCCAAGTTTCAGCCTTCCAAGTCGACGGATAGGCTTTTGGCTTCGATGGAAGCACCAGGTAGGGAGGACAGCATCGGGGACGACGATGAAGACAGCAGGAAGGAATGGGAAACCTCGTTCATTGAGAAGCAGCCGATTCATAAGCTCAACAATGGCCCCGATGCAGCTCAGTCTTTGGGACCTATTGTGAGTTTTTTTTCAATATTCATAATTTTAATCAGATATTAACAATAAATAATTCGTTTAATACCTTTGCTGGGTAATTTTCGATCGAACACTAAGTACTTGTCTTTAACCGTGTATTTTTGTTTTTAACCTCCTGGAGTAGAATTTGATGAAATTAAATCAAATATAAAATTGGTTTTATCTTATGATATAATTGCGATTTTCAGGTGGACAAGCTCATAAGCATAGACACGCCCCAACAGACTCCAACGTCTCTCCAGCCACCAGACAACTCTTTGAGTCGTTCCTTCAATCAAAACAAAAAGCAGATGACCAAAAAGTCCTCTGTCGATCAGCACAACTCGTGCTCGTCGTCCCCGTCGAAACAAGACAAAATGGCCAATTACAAGAAGACGAATCTGCCCATGAGTACGGTGAACTTCGTGAAGCATAGACCACTTTGCTTGGACGCCGCACAACTGGAGCAGAACCTTCACGCCCTGAAGAAAAACAGTGGATCTGTGAACCTGAACAACATGAATATCCTCCCACCTTACGTGAACGTGTTGACGCCCAACAAGCTATCGAAACCGGCCACTGAAAGCAGGAAGATTCAGATAGACCCCAAGAAGGCTATCATAGACGATTTGGCTTCTCCCCCAGGTAACGAGGTGCCTAACGAGGATGTTGTAAGTAAATGTGAGGCTCCAGTTGACTCCAAGTTAAAGAACAGTGCCAGTGCGAACAGTTTACTAAACGGTCCCTTGACCGACTTGCCGTACGCGGACAGTGACAATGGTTCGTCGTCTTCAAGCAACAGTGGTTTGAACATCATCACGAGGATGGCACCGGCCACGAAGCAGAACAATTACACGGAGATAATCCTGGACGACCAGAAGAACGGGAAGAAGCAGCAAACTTCTGGAGGAGGAGGTGGATCAGGTGCTAGTGCAGCGGCCGGTGGTGGTTTTCTGAACAACGACTCAGAAATTAGTTGCTAAAAATTTGTGATGGTGCTTATATTGAAAAAAGTTATTATTATATATACATATACATATACATATGTATATGTGTGTATATGTATATGTATATGTGTGTGTATATATA
>JAOXNN020000030.1:94709-109820 GCA_028571205.2 Hydropsyche betteni | reverse complement strand
CTAACTGGTGTACGGCTGGCATGTGTCCACTTGACTGGTGTCCACCTAGGCGTTGGTAGGCTGACTTGTACCCCTTTTTAACCACATTGCGATACTTTAGTGTTAGAAATATGCGTCTTTCCCAGCCTTACTTACTTACAATTTTAGAATTTAAATGGAAAATTAACCCTTTTGTCGAATGTGTTCGTGTGAAAATAATTTTTGAGCGATAATATGGTTATTTCATTCAACGAACGAATCTTCGTCCATTCATCGGTTTTCGGGTCATATTTTTCGACAGTATTTAATTTGTCGTTATCTGTCGTTAGTCCACTCACAACATATATTATAAATACCCTCCGACAACAGCCAACTAAAGACGAATACAATTTCGGGTGAAATGATAATAAAGTATTTGAAATTGGAATAAATTAAATAATGCAAAATATCTGAATTTTTCCGATTTTATAATCTGGGTTTACGAGAATATTGTGTATAATAATAGCTTTTTTGTATCTATGGATGGATGATAGATTTTCATCGGTTTTTTTTTAAATTTATGTGTTATAAACATGTATGGACGTGTTAACTGATAATGTTAATTCTTAGTAAAATAAAAGTTTATTTAGTTAATCATAAATTCGTCATATTTTTGAGATTATCAATTTATCGTAATCCGTATCAAGAAATTAAGTAATTTTCATTCGATAAAGTGAAGTTTATCAATTCGGGTCAGGTTCGTTTATATATTTTTTTTATATAATATTATATGTTTTGATTTATTATCGGTCAATGTTCCGCAATATTAAAACCAATTATGCATTAAAAGTATATAGTTATAAAACAAGTTTCAAATCGAAGTATATTTTTTTTGTACTTCGAAGAAAAAGATAACTGTGTTGACTACTATTTTGGCGATTTGTTTGACCTGAAAGATAACCTATTATAAAATTTTTCAATGTCACCCTATGTCTAGTATGATACATAATAAAATACCGTTACTAGCTCAAAATATGTTTTTTAATTATATTAAAATGAATTCATTTCAAAAAAATAAAATATAATCGCAAAATTTTATGAAATGCTTCAATGTCGTTTTAATTAAAGTAGTAAAATATATTTATTAGATTTAGAAATTATTTAATTTTAAATGGATCACAGTAAATCCCCCGTATAACGTCCCCCCTGTATCGTTCAAATGCATTCAAATTCAAATTCTAACCCCCTATAACGTGGAATCTATCTTGACGTTATAGGGGGGTTTACTGTTATTTTTGTAACACATGTTAGAAATTCGATAACTGAAATTTCAAACGAAAAAAACTCAAAATTACTTGATCGACCGAAAAACGCAAACTCCTGAAAAAAAATTCACTCAAAAGGAAAAGTCCGACTTTTCAGCAATGCGGAAAAACCCCGCAACGTACTCCCATAAAGAATTATTATTTTTTCGACGACGCCGAAAAGCCAGACGGCAATTGCGCCACTTTCAGGAGTCCAGCAGGCGCCATCCTCGATCGATACTGTTGTTTTGGTGGATTTTTGGGCCATTGTCAACTCGTCTTCAGGGCCACATGCGTAAATTTCCTTTCAGGAGTTTCGTACTGTATTCCATTTTGTATGTGAATGATGGGTTTGGTCGTGTCCGAGTTGCGTAAGAAGATACCTGGTCAGTTGATGGACGTAAATTTCTCATCAGGAGTTTCCTATTGTATTTGTTCGTATGTGAATGAAGGGTTTGGTCGTGTCCGAGTTGAGTAAGAAGGTACCTGGTCAGTTGATGGATATAAACTTCCCTTCGGGAGTTTTCTATTGTATTTATACATGAATGATGGATTTGGTCGTGTCCGAGTTGAGTAAGAAGGAACCTGGTCAGTTGAGGGACGTAAATTTCTCATCAGGAGTTTCTTATTATATTTGATCGTATGTGAATGATGAGTTTGTTCGTATCCGAGTTGAGTAAGAAGGTACCTGGTCAGTTGATGGACGTAAATTTCCCGTCAGGAGTTTCCTATTGTATTTTTTTTTTTCGTGAATGATGGGTTTGGTCGTGTCCGAGTTGAGTGAAAAGGTGCTTGGTCAGTTGATGGATATAAACTTCCCTTCAGGAGTTTTCTATTGTATTTTTTCGTATGTAAATGACGGGTTTGGTCGTGTTCGATTTGAGTAAGAAGGTGCGTGGTCAGTTGATGGACGTAAATTTCGGAATATTCCGTTTTAGGAGTTTCGTCTATGTGAATTATGAATTTGGTTGTGTTCGAGTTGAGCAAGAAGCGGTACGGTAAGTTGACGGGCAAAAATTTCCATTCAGAAGTTTTGTTTTGAATTTGTCTGTATGAATTGTGGGTTTGGTTGTATTGGAGTTGAGCTAGATGGTACCTGATCAGTTGATGGACGTATATTTCAGTAAATTTCACTTCAGGAGTCTTATTTTGCATTCGTCTGTAATAATTATTAGTTTAATTGTGTTCGAGTTGAGTGAACAGTGGAGTGGTCAGTTGGCAGATAGAAATTTCAGGAAACCTTTTCTATGGATGTCTGTTTTTGCATTTGGTCGAAAAATATCGATTTTTTTTTTTATTCATCGATTGACAGGTCAAAACGTGACATATTTAACATATATGACATACTAACAACGTGACATACTAACAATTTTACGAAAACGACTATCCCGGTCAAAACACGATAAATGGTCACCCCTCTTAATATAAGCCTCATCGTAAAAGTTTTGGTATATTCATTATATTATATTATATTATGATTAGTGACTGATCCAGGGATTTCGGAACTGATTTTTCAGATTTTTCAACCGAGATTATAATATATATTTTTTAGCACACTTCTTTTTATCACTTGAAATCAGTGAATAGATATTTTTTCATTAGATTTGTTTCTATATTTTTCAACCGCAATTTTGTTGGTTTTGTCAACCGTAGTTGTAAAATTTATATTTATTTTCGATAATTTCTTAGCCGAATAGCCGTCGTGCTGTGGTTAAACGTTATTATTTATACGCTTTTTTTAAATTAAAAAAAATACATTTACATAAAGATAAAACGGGAAGTTGCTTTATCGTAATGAAATTGACGGTTGATAGCATAACCTCAAACATATGAGCCCATACACGTTCAGTTCAATATTTTTTTAAATTGAATGTAAAAACGTGTATTCAATTATATGATTCTTTTAATCAAAGATAATATAATAAGCATTTTTTATTATTTATATTATATTTTTTTAATATGAAATAAAATTTCATGTTATTGATATATTTTTTTATAGCACAGTTTTATTTTATATAAAAGAAAATATCAAAATTTATTTCATTTTATATTTATATATACAAACATCTTTACAAAAGTTTCGTTTCAAAAATTACTTTAATAGCAATTGAGTCGATTGACACATTATCGTCCATCGAAAGTGTCAACATCCAAATTTGAAATTCTCGATTTCAATAACTTTACCGCGCATTGAATTATTTATCGTCGTTAGAGTTATCACGTTAATTTTCAATGGTTCCTAAATAATTTACCAGCACTTTCCCGGGTCGAAAACAATCAATATTGATTGACAAACGTGAAAGTGACGACTTGTCGCAGAACGGCGACATTCATCATGTAATTCGTCGCAGCAACGTTATTAAAAACGTTATTTTTATAAATATTATTGCGAAGATTTATCAGTTTTTTATGTTTATTTTTATCTTTTGACATGATATTTTGAATATTTTAATTTTTTTTGAAACATTCGATTGATTTCAGTTCTTGTTTGATTTTTTGTTAGGTTTGAATTCATATTGTGTGATTGAAGGATACGGCTTTTACACTTGAAATTCAAATTTTTAAATAAAACCTTTTATAAATGAAATTCAACTATCAAAAATATATTTTCATAATATTTCATGATAAATATGAAAAAATATAAGGGAGATATCTATAATATGTTACCTATTTTAAGATTGATTTAATAAAAAATAGAATTAATTATGTAAATAAAATTTAAAAAAAATACTATCTGAGATTATCAATGTCAAATTAAAGAATAGTTTTTATTTATTTGATTATTATGGCAATGGTCTTAATAATACTTTCCAATGGGTGAATTTGATTCGAAAAAAAAAGCTTAATTTGGAGTTTGAAAGGTTGAATTTGATTTGTATAAGGTTGAATTTGAAGTGTAAAAGATATAATACACATGGGAAACTGTTGTATTAAAAAATTGCAAAATGAATTATTAAAAAGTCGTAATAACAATTTTTTGAAATATGCAAAACGTGTATGGCCGTCATTAGATTGATTCGAGCTATTTGGCGAGTCTTAGTTTTAAGTTTCCAGGGCACCGGCTCTCAACCAGAGGTTGGATATTTTTAGTCAAACCAGAATCGTTCAGCTTCTAGACGAAGCTGGCAAACTGTTTTCAGACGCGCCTAGGTTTAAATTTTGAAAATTGGCCGAAACGGCGTAAGCGACCTGAAACGAAAAAATGTAATGGAAAAATTTCGTATCGAACCATCGTTATCTTTGAGGAAATAGTTAACGATAAAATTCGGTATTCTACAAACTTGACGGTTATCTATTTTGCGGAAAAAATTATGATGGTTCATATCGATAGATAATCTATATCAACAATTTCGATTTGGTCCTGAAAATTTCTAGATGTAATGTAAATTTGTGTTTGTGTATGTTTTGATGAAAATCATAATAAACGGATCAAATTTTAACGTGTGAAAATATGTGAATAGTTAAATAGCAAGTAATGTATTTTTTTAATTAGATAATTATTAGTAAAACAAAGAAATAAATTTCAGAAGTTTCGATAAATCTCTTATAAATATCATTCCACAGTAGATATAAAGTTGTATATGATGCAGACGATATTGAAATTATAATTTTGATTTAAACTTTTTATCCTTGATTCTAAATAAATAAGAGTATAAAAAAAATCTATGAAATGATTCCATTTGGAATCATTCAATCAGAAAAGGTTCAAGTTCGAGTTAAAGGTTATATGTAGGGATTCCTTTACTGAACGTCGGTAATTTGGCAAGAATTGACCTTCGACATTGCCGATGATATAAAATAGATAAATCACTGGTAATACCTGTCATTAAAAAAAACGATGACTTACAAACGTCGACGAGTAAAAAAAAGTCATCGACAAACATGAGTCAATTAAGAGAATTGAGTTGGTTAATTTGTTGACAAATTGTATTGTTTTCAGTATTTGTATCGATTTAAAAAAGTAAAAATAACGAAAAACGTAAGAATAAGGATTCATGTACAAGCATTTTCGCTCATTTGCATTGTTATCATGGTGATGTGTTTTTTGCCTATAAACGTTATCGCCATCACTTATGCACAATATGGAACCTTATCGAACATACGTGTTTTTTAAATTTCCAGTTAAAAAATCATAAAATTTTGGATTCCTTATAATAAGTTTATTCTTCGAAGCATGGTGGTATTAAAAATGTCCCATCTCGACAAATTTAAATAAATCGAGTTACAGATTTTTACGTCGAGTCTCACCTACTTTAATTGGTCAATGGGTGGTATGATTTTAACATTGGGTGACATTGTTTTTTTTTGGTTGTAAATTTGACAGTGCATGTCTAATTAATTCAAAAAATAATTACTTTATTATTATGAAATTTTAATTCGTTAGCTTTGTACTAGCGCGATAAAGTAAAGCCTAATTTGTCACATCAGTTGATAAGACCTTGCCCTGCAGTGGATAACTAATAAATTCGTAATGATGATGATGATTTCTTTAGTGATCAAAATAATTCTACTTTGTTGAATTTTATAAGGATAAGATTTCTATGTAATTAAATCTGAATCTTGTCTAAAATCATTTGTCTCAAAGGGGGTCCCATGGTCTTAAGGTTCTAGAAACGCGAAAAATACTATGCAAAAGGTACTTTGTACTTTCAAGGTAGCAAGATCACGAATAGGAAAAAGTTCGAATCTTGTTGAAAAAACATGAACAGAGTATTATTTTCCATTATACACCGTTCGCAAACGTAGCAATTTCACAAACGACGCATAAATATATGGCACCCATGGTATGCGGGCCTATATACAAGTTCAAATCAGCCTCTACCTCTATGTCACAAACAAACAACAAACGAACAATTTTGATTTTATTAATTAAATATTTAATATTCAAATCGGGTACACATTTCGGGTCCGCACAATCGGGTTTTCGCATTTTATCCTTATCCGTTTCTCAATAAAATTCAATATAATTTTTCGCTTCCAGAGCCGCACTCAGGCAGAGCGTGACGCGGCCACACCGAATCAGCTCCGTCCCGAAGCGTCCCGGCGAAATGGCGCTCGCCAGCTTGGGCCAGTCGCTGTCCAGCATCCGGACCCAAACATGGAACGCCATGGCGGACCTAGCTGAGGCCGTCGACGACCTCATCTGCAGCTTCGACTATTCGTATGCAGACGCGGCCATGGACACCCTAGCCATGTTCGCCTTCTTCTGGATCGTGTTCCTGCTGTTCGCCGCCTGGCTCGGCAGGTGGCTCTACTCCAGGTTCAGGTCCCCCAAAGCTGCTGCCGTCCAAGACCCAGCAGCCGCCTTAACCAAGAAGCCGGTCGTCGAAACGAACGAAGAAACCACGAAGCCAGTCTCGAACGAAGCACCCGGCGCTTTGGGCATCACCGAGCTGCCCAAGCCCAAGGCGGTGCTCTCCAAGCCTCCAATGCCCAGGTCGATGGGTTCAGGAGGCGTGTCGGCGACTCCTCCCAACAGGAAGAGGCTCTCGAGGATGTCGCCGGGTCCTGAGGTCCAGCAGCCGAGGAGGACCGGCACCGTGACCCCTCCTGGGTGTGTGGGAGCTGACCAGGTCGCCGCGCGTTGGGCAACCAACGTTTTCGCGTGGTTGTACAGTGATTTGGTGGTTGTGAACGATCTGCTGCAGCTGTGGATACTGGCCATGAACGAGTACTCGAAGAAGTCCGTCGAAGAGGTGAGACCGTGTTGTGCGATGGGATGTCGGGCCATTTTGTTTTTTGAGTTGAATTTGTATCGGGGGGTAGTCGGCGATTGTTGTTTGGGCGGTGCGAGTTTGCCTACTGAAAAAATATCCATGTGAATACCGAAAATTTTATTGCCATTTTTAAATTTTGAGATACAAACGTTTTTGTCAAGACGCATATATAGTAACTTTATTAAAAACCGATTTTGGACCATATTTCAAAACATTAGCGTTGGTATATTAACTTTTTTGACCGCGGGTTAGAAGCAACCTAAATTTGACTCTTACGAAGTTTTTTGGGTCAGTGAGTATATTTTGAAACAATTTTCAGTGGATAATATTATAAATTTTATTAAGAAAATAATTAATATAATGGGTCTTTTAAAATCATCGAACGGGTCACTTAGTGACCCGTGGGCCATAGGTTGCCGAGTCTTGGTATATATGTTGCATTCCATGTAAATTATCAGTTCTAATGGGTCATTTGAAATCATCGAACGGGTCACTTAGTGACCCGTGGGTCATAGGTTGCCGAGGCCTGGTATATATGTTGTATTCTATGTAAATTATCAGTTCTAACCTAATCCAACCGAATTCACCCCCCGAAAATATGTATTTATGACCTATCCAAATATACATGGATTGGAATACACCTAGACTGTGTCATGACAGTCCACGTATATTTGACTCAATCCAACTAACCTAAAACATCGATAAAAACCAATGGAAATTGTCGAAAAAACGTAACCCAACTCAATCTCCATAAATGTGTATTTATGACCAATCCAAATATATAATATTATACTTGTATAATATAATAGAACGTATTTATGGTACAAAACTGATTTTTTGGTACTTTTTTTTATTTCCGGTATTCATATAATATTATGTTTGTTAAAGGGAAAATGTTCGTGATATGAAGTTTCACTTTTGATATGTGGAAGGTTTACGCAATATTTTTCTTTGTGACTCGTATTCATCGTATGTTCATCCATTCATATGTCGACGGTTGTGGAACGTTTTTTTTTAAACTCATGTTTTTTTCATGTTATGCGAAAACTCGAACGATTTTGTCGAGCTTGTGCCGTATTAATTTCGCTCAGCTCGTAAGCTGAATAAAAATAAAACAAACGAACACTATTATTTAATACATTACATACGACTAAATACATCACGACTTTGAAGCTAGTATGAAATTATAACATCGACATCTTCATTTAGGAAATCATTATTGATGGTTATTTACAAAATCCAAAAGACACAATGCACGTGTTTTATGTTCAGTGAACCTAAATACGTAATTTCGACATAAATAAATCGATTCTAGCATTGCGCTTCTGAACCATTCCAAAATAAACTGTTTCATCACGTGACGTAATTTTCAGCTCTTTCAGCAGTTTCGTTTCGGATTATAATTATTCGTCAAAGCGTTTGACTTATTTTCGACATCGTGACGCGTCCAAGATTCTATATTTTCCGCTGAAAACACAAATGACACACACTCACAAAGTAAAAAGATTTCAGACATGGGGTCACAGATTCAAAACTCACGAAATGATTGAAATCACTCAGGTTATGAAATAATCACGAAAACAATCCGAAAATTATCGAGTTGTCATTCGAATTGGAGGCTTCGGGAAAATTTGGAAATTTATATTGGATATGAATCTTATTTATTGAATTTCAATCAAATTTTCATTGAAATTCATGATAATATCAAAGTTTTTTTATAATGAAAAAGTAACTCTTGAAATCAATATTGAATCTTTAGCCTCAAATTAATTCAGTTTGTTAACCGTGTTATCTATCACTTAACTTTATAATCTATAAAACCAATAAATAAATCATCTGAACTATTAAAATACACCGAATCCTCTTTTTAAACGGTTCAAAGAAGAAGAATCGATTTTTTTACACAATTGTTTCACTTTAACGCGGTATAAAAATGTATTATTATACCACAATGATAATATTTAGTGCAGGCCAGTATACAATTATAATTATTAAGTAAAATTTTTTGATGGTTTTACATGGAGAATTTTTTTCATATTACACATTTTTTATAAAGTACATTTGGATGGAAGTTCTATCAAAATATACTGATGGAACCTATCTTCAGTTTTTATATGGTCAACCTACAATTTTTACACGGTAATCCCTGAAACATATTCCCCGTGTAAAAAGAGGATCAGGTGTATAAATTTTTATCAATATTACATCATATTTTCAACATATAATAACATCAAGAACTATAAAAAATTAAAGAAATATCAAGTATTATACTTAGAAAGTTATTTTATCGAATGTAAATATAAAAAAATAGTAAAAAATCAAAAAATCACGATCATATCAAAAATTTATAAAAATTTGATATTTAAATGTGAGTTTTGATTCTGTACTCCTCACGTGCACCAAAATATGCGTCGGTCGACCATCTGGTGCATATTTCGAACTCAGGATTTACCGCTAAATCCGAAAATAATGCCATAACGCGTTATAAATCGTCCATTAGAATTTGAAAAAGTGATCCGTTCAATGTACTGTTTCACGTCTAATATTTGTAAGAAATTGCACAACACTTCGTCTGGCAACACTCGCCGAAAATAATATAACAAGCGCGCCGCAACAATAGTAAATTTGTCGTAGGAGTAGGCAGTTTTTTTTTGGAAATAGTTGTTTCAAAAATGCGGTTTAAAATAAATATTATTTTTTTGAATTTGTAAACATCGATCGTTGCGCGCAATTTGTGAAAAAAATCGCCGAAATCATCGATAATGATTATGTTCGTTTGCTATATTTACTTGTCGATAATTTTCGAATGATATATTTTGAATCGATGCATTTGAGTGTTGAAAATTAAAACAGAAATAATATAGAATTATTTTATTGTTTTGAAAGTTATGGAGTTCTCGTTTTATCTTTTTCTATTTCAATTTTGGCGCACTTATCATTTTATTTGATATTTTATATAATTTTTTTAAAATTGAATCATATTTTTAAATGTCATTAACATAATCAACAAGAAAAAGTTGAAAGTTATTTCAATTATGAAATTTTTTTGAGTGAAACTTCTATAGTCACAGTAGAGCGAGTCGATTTGAATATAAATGAATAAAATTAAATGCATTTTTACAACAACGATAATCGTAACTAAGTATTTTTGTCATATCATTATAATACTTTCTAAATATATCAAATTTGAATATGACAAAGTTAAACACAAAAATTTTCCAATCAATCTTTTCTTTCTATATTTTCATGTGCTTGTACCACTTTAATATTTGTCGGCACGTATCGTTTCGAAATTCGTAAAGTATGGCTTTAAATAGCTTAAAACCGACCTTGCTTTGGGAGTTACGCGCCATTTGTCACGCTAATGATCGATTGTTGCGCTCTAGCCGCCATATTGTATTTGAATGCGCGATTGAAGTTTTTCTCATTGTTCTTATTCGAGATGTGAAGATTCTTATCGTTGCTATTGTCGCATGCTTTGATTCTCAGCTTTTGAATTAGGAACGTGAATAGAATCAGTTAGGAATAGAGATAATTCGGTGGATTTGAGGTTACATTCTAATCTACCAATAGGAATGCTCCGTTTGGTGGTCACGTGATGTAGTGAGATTTTATGCTATGTTCAAACGTCAGAATTTGTTAATTTCATCTAATAAAATTTATGTTAGACTGAAAATTCGAAAAAATGAAAATATATTCTTTTTTAGACAATTGTCAAAGATCTAAATATTGGAATTGATCGTTAATCATAGGTCAATTATTTATTTATTAATCATAATGTATGTTGTTAAACACTTCTATAATATAATATATGACTCAAATAAACCGTCGATGTACACTATCTGTATTTATTAACAATCATCAAGTCAATTGTTTGAAATATTATGTCGCTATCATCATAATATGTACCCTATACAATTTCCTATGCTAGATAGAGCAATTTTTTAATATTCATACTTATTCATAACAAAAAAAATCTTTAAACGTTCAATATTAAAACCACCCTTTTCCAAAACGATCAACCATTGATCCTTCAACAAACCGCAATACACATCACTTAACTTCGACTATGAAAATAACATGAGCGATACACAAGAACAAAGATTCACCGTTAAAAATCCGAAAAGACTAATCGGCGCGCATCGATCAACTTTTTCCGGCGCACCTTTGCGCTATCGGCGCGCAAACGGTTAACTCGATAGAAGTGATGCATTTATTTTTCGAGTGATGCAAATTCGCAAGTCATGCGGTATCTGTATGCGATTCGTCGGGAAAAAAATCTAGTCGAAAAACTTTCCGAAATGCCGTTCGTATGAAATGGTCCAAAATTAAACTGGAGCTATTTTTGAACATTGAGCTTCCTCTCGTCTCCTATCACTTTGTGTGTGTGTATGTTCATTTTGAACCGTTGCGTTTCACATTTGAATGTTGTTAGTCGATTTTTTCGCGGTAAAGTGATTTTTGAGGTTAAACTTCAGCTAGTGAGGAATAGGGAGGTCATTACTGGTAGACCGATAAATGATCCAAATGAGGGGTTCGGCAGTAAATAGTGATAAGCGCCAAAATTATAAAATTGAGTTTCTACAAAAAATAGTACTTTTATTACAGAAATTAATAAATAATTCCACATTTTCTCAAAAAATGACAGTACTATGTCGGGGTACTCATAGTTTTATTTGTATTTAAATGCTTGTAAACTGTTTTTCTTAATATCTCCAAAAGTGACAAATGTCGCTTAACATTATTTACTGCAGAGCCCCTCAAATAATTTACCGGTATTTTTTTATATTTTACCGGCGTTTCTCGAGGCGAAATTTCTGCTAGTGCGGAATAGGGAGGCCATTGTAGGTAAACTGGTAAAATGGTTTACCGGTAAATGATCCAAATGACAGCGGTAAATTTTTGACTTTTGCCGGTAAATAAAAAATATATTACAACTTTTTTATGAGTGCGAGCTGTTTATTTAGTTGCGTTTTGAGTATTTTTGAAAAAATGTCGGGTCGTGTACGTTTACGTTTTTTTTTGGTTTTTCCCTTCCTTTTCCCGGTTTTTATACAAAATTTTCTTTAACAGTAAATAGATAGTAAAAAAATTACCGATAAATGAAAATTACGGTAAATTTGACATCCCCAGTGCGGTATGGGAATAAAAGGATTTTTTCGATATGAAATAACTGTTTTGATGTTACTTGATGTTTGTTGTGATTGATATTGATAATTTTTATTTTGGGATTGCGGTTGATGATAGGAATTCTGTTATTTTTGAAAATTCTCGTCATAGTGTATACATCAGTCATTTTTGAGACTATTCCAGATTTCTAGATAAAATTTCCGTTTAAGATTTGGGAAATGCTATTTTTTTTTTTAATATAAAATTTGGTTCCTTATATTTTTTATGTTATTTATCCAATTCATTATAGTTAAATAATCATATTTAAAAATTTATTTTCCTTTAAATTTTCTAATAATTGACAAAATCAGTGATATGAAGTTTCACTTTTTACACGCGAAATTACCACGTATAATATATATTTTTTTGAAGTTCATGGATCGCATGTTACGTAGTGAATGAACTTTCATGCGTTTCTTAATTAATTGATTGATGATTATGGAAGTGTTGGTACTTTTTAATTTTGTACGCATCGTATATTTTTCTAACTGTTCTTATGTAGCGTAATATATGAATAATGAAAAATTCATGGAAATCAAAATAATTCAGTTTTCATATAATTTAAGATTATACGTTATGTCCGAGATCATCATGATTGTTATTTATGTAGCTTATATGATTCTTATACATAGATCAAGAACATTTCAAAACTTTTTGTATTGAGTGATAAGGAAAAATTAACTATTAAAAAGTTTAAATATTAAAAATTCAAATGATTTTGTTATTCGATCGAATCCATTTACTATGTAAGTTGTTATTTAAAGTAAGTTAGATTTGACTATGAAGTTGTATAGCATCATTTAATCATGAAAGTTAAGCGGTTTGTGAAAATAAACTAAAAAACGAAACATTTTATACGAATCAACATAATACAAATTGCAATGACGACGGCGATGATTGGACATGAAAAAACTTTATTCTTTTTTTGAGCAATTTCAGTATTTGCCAAATACGTTTCGTAATATTTTTGGAACCGAAAAAGTCCAAAGAACGCTCAGAGATTCGGAAGTTCGGTAACGATAATATAATTATCATTTTTTTCCTGAGATTGTTGACACAATACGCATCAATTATGAACGTTCATAGTTCAATGGAACAAAATGGCGAAATTTGATTCAGTCACGCGATCGTTCCACGCTTTGTTTTCCATTTGAAAAATTAATAAGAAAAACCCGCCTACGTTCTTCTGAATCCGTCGTTTCAAAAAAAGATTGATTTCGAACGTAAACATCCATACAAAAGTCATTTGAAACACAATTATAATACATACTTTTTTTTTTGAAAAAAAAAACATCTATTGCATTTCCGTGTTTAACAATAATTTTTAACTTATTCGCGTAAATGGGTGAATTTTTTCGACACCTTATTTCTAGAAAATGGCTTATTTTCGCTAAAAATTCTCGAAATAGATTTGATTCGTGCAAAAAGAATGCTCTTGGGCAACAAACACGTCTTCAGCTTTTTCTTTTGGTCTATTTCGTCATAGTCATGATGGAAGTTGGATTGTGAGCTGAGTGAATTGTCGGTTCATGTTCGTTTTGAATAATGATATTATACATAAATCTAAACTGTTCATAAAGTATTGATTGGCAGCTTAAATGTATTGATATAATTAAGTCATTTACTCGGTATTGTTGGTTATGAAGGGAAATAATCGAAGTATTATAATAATATGAAGGTCATTAGGCAAAATTATTAGATGAAGATTAGTCGATGAGTATAATATTATATATTGATGGTTTCGAACTCGATCGATTTATTATTTATCATTTTGAAAAATAAAATTTGAAATAGCAAATAGATAGGTCGTTTAGTAAAATGATCTGATAAGATTTGATTGAACACGATTAAAAAATCTCAATCAGTGCATGTTACATACTAATTCAATATTTTTCGTTTTAAAGAAAGGAATATGAAAGTAAGTAGTTAGGTCATTTAGTAGAACAATAGGATTAGGTTTGATTTAAGACGATTCAAGAAGCCTCAATCAATATATATGTCACAGTTCGATTGCTCGCTTTTGTTTGTTCATACCCATACTGGTTTGGGTATACCCAAACTATCGATTATAGTTTGAATGTCAACTGTCAAATTTTACCTATATTACGTCTAATTACGTATAATTGCGTCTAAACTAAAAACAGACGTCATAAGTATCATGCTTGGGTTAGGTTGGGTTAGCGTTTTAGCTTGAGTTGTGAAAGCGTATTCAAAACAAACTCTCGAAGTTCAAACTGACACGACGGGTAAAACTACGCGTATTTCTCGATCATTAGTTGACATATCAATTTCCTCCTTACTGATATCTAACATAAGAGCGTTATCTGACTGCAAACAACTTAAATTGTCGTACCACACTAACAATCGGACTAGAGCGTTTAGAAGGTGAATAAACAGACTAGTTTGTTCGTGCAAAAACAAAGTGAACACTCAAATTATAACATATACAAAACGGTTCTGAGATCGATTCATTATTTCTCATTTTGAAATACCAAATAATTAGGTCATTTAGTAAAACAATCATAG
The DNA here is from genome assembly GCA_028571205.2 of Hydropsyche betteni. NCBI lineage: Eukaryota > Metazoa > Arthropoda > Insecta > Trichoptera > Hydropsychidae > Hydropsyche > Hydropsyche betteni. Next base: position 95,146 of record JAOXNN020000030.1, on the reverse strand, counting down.
GATGACTTAAGAAGCCTCATCTGATGTATTTGAAATGATTCTGAACCCAATCGATTAAGTATTGCTCGTTTTGAAGAAAAAAAACTTGAAATAGCAAATAGTCATGTCATTTACCAAAACGATTAGACGAGATTCGATTCGAGAAGCCTCAACCAGTGATTTTGAACTCGGTCCACTCGACCCGCACATATTTCAGCAACACCATCGTTGTTTTGCAAGTTCCAAAGCCGATGTTGCCCACCTCTGCCCACCACAGTCTAGAATGCGCCATTTCTACACTTAGTTTAGCTGCTTCGTCGTTTTTTAGATGTTGGCTCCCTTCGCTCGTGCTCCGAGTTCGTTCAACCGTGGTTCCTCGACTGAGACGATAACGGTAGCACAGACAATGGTCACGGTCGTCATCGGATGCCTCTTTTTGGCCAATGCCATCCGACGGT
>JAOXNN020000030.1:80063-94609 GCA_028571205.2 Hydropsyche betteni | reverse complement strand
GGCTACCTATGATGATGATGATTGCATAATATGATCCAGATGAGTCAGTGATGTTGCGAAACGGGTTATACGATGGCTAAGCGGATACAGGTCAAAGGTGACCGGATAAATGCATACATAATCCAGATTAGTCGGTGACGTTTTCGCGAAACGGAACCTACTGTGAAATGGTAGCCAGGCGGGTACAGGTCAATGGTGACCGAATAAATGCATACGTAATCCATATGAGTTAGTGATGTTGCGAAACGAATCATATGAGGGGCTCGGCAGTAAATAATTGTAAGCGACATTTGTTACTTTTGGAGATATTAGATGGAGCTTTGATGGCTTTGTTAATCGCCAAAATTGTCGTATTTGGGGTTTGGAGAACCCACATGTGATTGTCGGAGTTAAAAAACTATTCCGATCATATTTTGTACGAAATTTTCGAAAGGCGGCCGCCAAACTTTCATTATTTTTGAGAAATTGTTCAATAATGAAAACACGTTGTTGTATCATGTAGCACTTTTACTAATCCTAACCTCTCAGCTGTCCAATTGTTTTTTTTCAGTGTTGCTAGCAATTTACTGCACAAATGGCGGCAAATTTAAATCTTGCGTGAAATCTTGGTACACCCTATACAATAAGTTCCAATCGATCTTATGTTAGAATACGACTAGTAAATTCCTGAAATAATTACGTCATGATATGCATAAATAAAAAAAGAGTCAGTTGCTTTAAAATTCATCGTAAATCATTGGGTTTTTATTGAAAATATTGCGATATTTCAAATTATTATAAAATAATCATTGAAATTTTTCATGTATTATAATTTTACATTCAAATTTTCAATTTATAAAAATGAATGAACATACAAGAAAGGAGTTTCAAGTGGGCTTAATTGATACATGATTTCAAATTAATTTGAAAACTTCATTATGTTTATATTATATCATATGTCATCATTATGTTATATATATCATTTGAATGTTCATTATAAATATGCATTGGGCGTATATAAAAAATAAAATTTCAAGATTGTGGACAAACATTAGATACCAAAATCCTTGAATTAGTACAGAGATTTCTAATATAATTCGTAATTATTGAGATTAATCTAAGAATTTCGGAATTATAAAATCTTATATCTAAAAAAGTCATATTATATAAAATTCTTGAAATATTACTCACAACAAAAACACTTTCCATATACACATTAATAAAACTCAAACGGAAAAATGATGAACAAAGTAAACATTATTTAAACAACTGTTCTAACTAATCAAAATATTATCAATTTCCACCGTGATACAAAATATACAGAACAAGTTTGTCAAAAAAAAACTAACACCTGTCACCCATTACGCAATACTGAATGGTTCGAAATAAATTATAAAAAAGTCGACATTTAAAGGGTTAAAATAATCGTTGGCAGCTGACACTTCTTTAACCGACTCGTAGACATGTTAATTGATGCCGTTCGTGAGGTCAATGTAATGATTTGCCTAATAAATTCAATTCGTATATCTAATTTTGTGTTTTTTGCGATAGATTGAGTTATTGAGTTAAGATGTAATTTAGAAACAAACTTTGATTGGACAAATGTGCACACTTGCTCACAATATAATGGGATTTACTCACTGAAATGCTCAAAATGCTTTGATTTCAAAATAGTCAAATGGGTAAAAATTGGTTGTATATAATAATATCTAATTCTGATCTATATATCATATATCTATAACTGTTTTGAAAATGTTTTTGAATATAATATTTTGTTAAATATGTAAATGAGAATTAGAATATGGAGAATGGTTTTTGTATTGTATTTACAAGCATTCTTCACCAAAATTATGTGGCATACTAGAAATTTTTCTATTATTATAATTATTACAGGTTTTACATACCAAATTCAGCTCGTCAATTCAAAAAATGAATTTTATCTGAAAAAGCTTGAATTTGATCTGAAAAACGCTGAATTTGATTTATAAAAGGTTGAATTTGGAGTGTAAAGTCTGTATCGTTAAATGTTCTAATTCGTAATTCTGGTGCATTTATAGTAATTTATTCAATTGAAAACAAAGTAAAGAGTACGTGATTTTTTTAACAAAACCTTGAAAAGTTAAATAATGTTAATAAATTTACTTTTTAGAATATGAAGTAAGACTGGAATAATTTCACGAAAAAAAGTAGGACAAAATATGAAATTACTCCACATACTTAGGGACAGTTGTTTTCCCAACCCATTAAATTTCGTTTTAGTAACTATGTAATATTGTATATTTCGTTTTCAATTTATCGAAAGAATGTGAAGATTATTAGTTCATAATTCACAAAAGTTCAGTAAATTTATATATTTTAAGTGTTGTTGAAATGAATCATTTAAGTTGTAATCCTTGACACGCATTTGTAGTGTACTTATTGGGTGGTGTTTTTTAATTTAACATGTGTTCATAAATCGGTATGATACATATATTATATTTTAAAAAGTTGCATATTTTTTAAAATCAATTTGAATAATTTGGAATCATTATCATATGACTTTGATTTTCATTGGAGTTTAAAACTTTTTTGATGATTTTTTTTCATCATGTATATTGAAAAAGTGTTTTTCAAAAAATTTAATGCTAAAGTAGTCTCTAAGTATGAGATATACATCAACTTGCTGTCTTCACCGTTTATCGCTTAACTTTTGTAATTGATGGGGACTGATGAATGCGAAAACAAATAGAACTTATCGAAGTATTTAATTGTAATAAGTGTTTTGGTTGTTTATCGAAATATAATCAATAATTCAGTCTTGTTGAATGTGGTTAAGTTATGTGAAAAGTAACACATTCGGTAGATAATTTGGATTCGCCTAATATTAAAGACTGTTGATTAAAAAAGGAAGAGTTTTGAGATTTATTTTTTTCCTCTAAGAAAAAATTTCCAAACTTTCGGTGGCATATTATATAAGAGATTTTTTGTATTAGATGATAATGAAATAATGTTTGATAACAAAAGCAATAATCAGTTAAAATTTTTAGAATTTTCAAAAAAATAGATTAATTTATGAATATTACCCGTATACACTTATATTCCATACAACATTGACGATTATGCAAATATTATTCAAAAGCAATTACACCATGCATATAATAAGAATGACGAATCATCAAATATAAACAGAATACATATTTTCGCCATAACTCGATACATTTCGGATTCCATAAATAAACATGACGTTAATTTTCTAAGTGCACTCACCCAAAACAGTATTCAAACAAGGAAACTATTTTTTTTATTGTTTCTTATATCATTGTCATCATCATCAAAAAGTCTATATAACATCCAAAATCCTTTTTGATATAATATATAATATTATCAAATGTTTTTTTCAAAATGAAGGAGAGCAGCTTGAGGAATTTAACTGCTAAAAATCATATTTTTAAAATGGTCTCATCCATTATTCAAAGCACTCTTTTTCACATAACTTCGGTAATAAGTAAAACCAAAGTTCGGAAATTTTATATAACTTGTATTTCTTTTTTCTACATGTATGCATGTAAACTATACACATAAAATTCATATATTATTATTTTTTACAGCATGGTGTGGGCATCGAGTTGGTTCGGGTCCTTGCTGAAAGCCTTGCTCCGAAAATTTCAAATGTTTTCTGTGAATGTGATTCCAAAGATGATGTGGTATGGATTTCAAAATAATATACAATATAAAATTAAATTTTAAAGCAATATTTATGATAATTGTATTATTTCAGACAATAACTTGTGATTGTGAAGCAACTCCAGCTCTACAGTTGAAGGCTTTTCGACAAAAAGGTGATAAGGTCGAAGTTGCACATTATAGGGTCAACGTTAACAGGTAACTTGTCGATCAAATGTGTTAATATTTATATGGTGTCTATTAGCTTTATATTATTTTCATTTATACAGGTTCAGAGCACGTTTACGTGTATTATGTGTGACTGAAAAGTTGAACGGAGAATTTAAATGCGATGGTTGGCCTGATGTTAAAGTGGCTCTAGCTCCAGTTGGACCTTTGAGAAGTAATCCTGACGAGCAACAATTGCAAGAAGTTATTAAGTATGAATTCTACTTTCAAAATGCAATTATTCATTCAAATGAATCTGTTGTTAAGAAATAGGATTGAAAAATAGATATATTTTTGTTGATAAGAACGATTTTCATACTTTTGTTACAAACATAAAATACATTATATCGTTATTTAAATGACATTTAGATTATTCTAATGATTTCATTTTATTTATGTGAAGAATCATAAGCAAAAATTTTAGTAAAACATTTGTTCAATTGCAGTTAGATAGCTATTGTTCAATAAATTGGAAATCACTAGTAAATTTAATATAAAATAATCTTTTTTATTTAATATTTTCAGCGAAATAGTAGTAAGTGCCTTACGAAACACACAAGTAGAGTTTAGTCTCGCCCACTATCCTACATGTCCCAGACTGAGAAGAATGTCGGAAACACCATCCCGCATGCTGCCTGCACATTACGATTCCATGGTAATAAAAAAGTTTTTATGGAAAAATGGGATACAATTTTTCTAAAATTAATGTTTTGTTTTTTTATTTAGTTGGGACATAACCCCCAATATTCCTCTACTCCTAACCAGCATATGGAAGAACAATTGCTGGCTGGAGATAAGCGACTTCTAGTGAAAGTAGTATCTGCACAACACCTCGGTGCCAGTTCTCCTTCAGGTTGTAAGAATCCATATTGTGTAGTAGAAATGGACGATCCCCCACAGAAGAATCAAACTAGCGTCAAAAAAGACACGTCCAGTCCTTATTGGGATGAACATTTCTTATTGTAACTATTTTTTTTCATTCGCATAAATAAGATGAATAAGATTATTAATTCTATATACATTTTAGCGACCTTTCTCCGCACACAGCAGAGCTTCTTTTTGAAATATACGATAAAGGTAGTGGCGGGACTCCTACTTTCTTGGGGTTAGGTATAGTAGGTGTGGAGGAACTTCTAATCAGCCCTTCTCAACGACAACTCATCGGTTTACAGTCTAGGCCTTTACAAGACGATCCAGTATCAGGAATACTAACCGTAGAGGTAATTGTCCAAGTATTTTTTAAAATACTTTTATAATAATATGTTTTTTAACTATATTTTTCTTTCAGTTTCTGTTTATTGAAGGCGCAGATATACCGCTAACAGAAGGTCGTCCTTTCAAGTTGAAGGAGACACTTAAAACAACATCTGCTTCGGGACAGACAATGACTACAACACGGACAATGTTTAAACAAAACGGTGAATAACTTGATTTCTATAATATAGTTTTTAGAAATCATGAAAAAGTTGTAATTTGTTTATCCTGTTTTTTTAGATGTCACAATGAATGGTACTGCACAAATAGCGGAAACAGCCATAAGAGAGTTGGAGAGAAGTCCCAGTACACAGGCCAATAAATCCACTCTCATAATACACAGTGTTCAAAGAGTAAGTCAAATTTGAGAATAATATGTTTTTTTTTTCTAACTATGCTTTCATGGAAGGATTTGTTTCTGCCAACATTGTAAATATATTCAATTACGTATTGTAATTTATTTTCTGGGATTTTCGTCATTCATTAGAATTGTTTTTATATTCATTAATTAATAACAGTTTGTTTTATTATTGAGTGTGCAATTTTAAATTAATATGATTTTTTTTTCTCCCAACAATTCATCGCATAGACACCGAAACAAGTCGTGAAGGTAAATATGCATAATGTACAATTGTTCAAATTCAAATTGTCAAAATGTGTAATATTATACTATACTATACTGAATAATCTTTGGATTCAATTTATGTTCACACTTTGACATTTGTATTTGACGATGCTTGAATCATGTTTGTATGCATGTTTTGGAATGCTTTTTAACTAACCACAAAAAAATTTCAAATGAAGGTCGAATTGACCGAGTCGGGAAATTTCATAGAAGTGGAGCAGTCTAATTCAGAAGTCGAAAGGAAGGAAAAAGATTTCGACGAAACGGTTCCGTCTAATTTCGACTTGAACGATTCACCTGTAAAAGGCGATAAAAAAGTAACAGTCGATATAACGAAAAATAGAACTATAAAAGAAAAAGAGAACGGCATGGATACGTTCAACGGAAGCGGAAAAGTACGCGTATGTAGTGTTTGTGCTTTGTGGCATATTTGTAAGGCAAATTTTTAAAAATTATGTTCCAAACACAAATACTCAATCATGTTTTGTTTTGTGCACAGCCGGGAGATGTACATGCGAATTCAGTAGCTGAAACAAACGGCGAACCACCAGAAAGAATACCAAGACAGAAAAAAAGGAAAGATTTCTTTGGAAATATTAAAAGAAGGTAAATAATTGTACTATTTAACTTCACACAAGTTTATATTATATATATTTTTTTAATGATTTTAAAAATTTGAATAATTACAGATTAGGTAGATCCAGAGTTAGGACTAGATCAGTAGACGTACCCGATAGTGGTAGCGAAGATCAAAACAATTTCCGCAGCGTCAGTGCTGACCGGCAAAATTTTTCAGGTATTATTCCTCTTCGTTCGACATCCTGCAACAGATTCATTACTCATTTAAATACTTCAAATTCATAAAAAAAAAATACATTAAACATGACATGCCTCATTATGCTTCCACATTCAGATAATTTCAGGCCTTCATCCACTAGAAATTCATTAGGAAGGCCTTCAGTTCCAGGTTCTCCGGCACAATCTGGCGATGAGTCTAGAACGTCTCGAAGGTTTTTACATTTCTCATTTTTTCTACGCGTACACATGAATCACATAATTTTTATATTTAATCATTCTTTTCCAGGTCTTCAATCAGTGAGATGTCTGCTGTATCTGGCGCGTCCACGAGAACATATCTTCATGAAGCTTCTACTCTAGTTTTAGAGACAGTAGATAACGGGGTCAAAAAGCACTTTTTGGTGCCACTTTCTATTGCACAACGGTCGCGGTGGCGTCGTAAAGGTGTGAAACTGCATATCTTCAATGATCACACATTTGTAGCGAAACATCTTTCAGGGTAAAACAATATTTGAATATCAGTATATTAATCTGATGCGATTTAATAAAAATATATTGCTTTCAGGGGTGTTGTCTGTCAAGTATGCAATAAAAATATAGCTAGGCGGATCGGTAAACAGGTAATGTTTTCAAAATCAATATTGATTATTTCATAAAGTTTATAATGATTAGTTTATAATGATTCTTAAATAAATTTCAGGGTTATGAATGTCGGGATTGTTTGATGAAATGTCATAAACATTGCCACGTTAGAGTGCTAGAGAACTGTCCTCATTCAACGATTCACACTATCGAACTGTAAGTTGAAAAAAATAGTAAACGAGCCATTTCTATCGATTACTATGTATATTATATTTGAATAAATAATAGACTACACTAGCACACTTGTTAATAAAGGAATTCATGGTAAGCAAAAAATTTCGAGCACATTCCTTGACTGAATATTGTCTTTCTATTTTATATATTACCGTTAAAATGTTAAATTGACTTAATTCTTTTAACAAAGTTTATTGCAAAACAAATTCGATCGTATGATTATGATCGAAATATAATTTTACTAAAGAAAATATTGGTTCGTATAATGGTTACAATAATTCATCATATTTCACTGTTGTTTACATACATTAAATTGATTTTCATTTCGACGGTAATATGATATACATGTGACGTCTGTTACAAGGATGCTAGTGCGAAAGTAGATTTGCTTATATTGCTTTATAATTTTATAATCACTCGATTCAAATGCTTCTTAGACACAGGTCTATTGAAGCTTAATACATTACAATGTTTGTTAATAACTGAAAATATGAATTTACAATTCAGCTTTACATTTAAAACAAAATCGTTAAGGAGCTTCGTTTGTGGTGCTTTTTTAATTCCAAAATTCATCGCTTCTAATAAACCTTGGGAAACTGAAAATAACAAATTAACGCAGGATCTTTCAAATGTTCTTATGTGTCCTTTTTGAGATATTGCAAGACTCTGACGGATACTGGTTGAGAGATGCTGCATTAATGAACATTACATTTATATTTCAATGCATGACTACAATAATCCTAACATTTATCTGTTATACTTTTACACATATTGCTTTTATTAATTATGTGACATTGATTTTCAATTGGAGCAGTTTTCATGTGGCTGCTGAACGTGTTTGAAATGAAAGTGGGTGCACAAAAATTTGATTTATATAATACAAGTTCAAATGTCAAAGACAAAAACAATGTGTTAAAGTTCGTTAAGTTGCATTTTCAGTAATATATAGATTTAAAAAAAATTATTTGTTAAAATATTTTAAAAGTGCTGTTTACAGAATTTTTAAAATATTTATTTTAGTAAAGGACTTTTTCACAAATTTAGTAGAAATTATTCAACTTATTACGAGGCCGCTTTCGCGTTACTTATCTAATCAAGTTTATTTTTAAATGCTTTCCTTATAACATTTATCATCATCATTATCATACACAGTCAATATCCACTATAGGATAAAGTTTATCTTACATCATCAGAAATTCAACTTCTTTTTGTTATAGTTATGGCCATAAATGCCCAATCGTATCCAAATACCAAAAAATAACTTTGACAATCAGTGGAAATTTGACAAAACTTAACTGTGTTATATTTTAAAACAAAATATGGAAGTATACCATTTTTGTGTGCCGCTCTGTTTAAATAATAAATAAATCAACGTGAAAATCATTGTTTCGTAATGGTCGCTTACATATAACAGGACGTGTGTTTAATCATTTAATTTTATTTTAATTTTTGGTTGCCAGGTCTTTTTCCGATCATTATATTCGGATGACAAGGTATATTTTCATTAAAAAAGGAATAGAGCTAGGTTTCATTAGGTTCTATTTGCTTTTTTCATTACATACATTTATTTAATTTGAGAAACATGACATAAATTTCGTATATTGGCGTTTGTGTTTATTTTAGAAATTACCCATTAGAGTTACCAATATGTTTTATTTCTTAGAACTTTGTTATAAAAATTAAAATAACTATTGCATTCACAGCATGGTAATATTATATTATATATGATATTTATAAAGTGATAACGATTTTTCAGTTATTTTTGAATAATCTATTCGATAAAAAAAATGTACTTTTTCAATTACTTCAAAACGCGTTTCACAATTAGATTGCATGTTTTTATGTCTAGAATCCCTTTATAGATACCATATACGAAAAAAAAAAACTTACTGTAAACATTGTACCGTGATCGTTTCATATTGCACATGTAACATTTACTATATAACTAGCAAGATGATTTTTCTCTTAGGTCATTACTGCCAGTTCTAAATGAATGATGACCAGGTGTTGGTGGAAATGGAAGTTTTGCATTCCTATGTCGGTGGAGGTATATATATGAATGGACGGTGGCTTTGTTCTGAAATATATTTATTTTTTGTGTATGATTTTAGCTTGACATTGATTTATTTCTGCATTTTCTCATGCATGATTCTGTTTTTTGTCTGATTGTTTCGATATCATTTGCATTGTGCACCATTTTTCTTATAGTTTCTTATATATTTCAGACAGTACATCACGTCGCCTTTCACCGATAAGAACATAAGAATGCTGTAAACAAATATGATTGTGGATATTGCAGTCATCGAAACAATAATGTTTTCTCGTAAAGAGTTTAATAAACGTTCAAATATTTTCACAACGTAATTTTAATATTGTATCGCTTGCTAAGCACAAGTAACTGTCAAGTGAATTATTATAAATCCTGTCACAAATAATAACGGCTTCAGCAGGTTTTCAAAATCATATTATTGCTAGAACGAAATTGTGTGGAAACTCACGAATCGTTTGCAATCATCGATCGTTTTATATAAAGAATCAAATTTTAGAAGCCGACCATGGTTATTCTCTCACATGTGAATTCATCCCGTTGCAATGTGATTTTTAATTTTGAACGATGCTCTCTATTTATGTAATTGTATGAATTATTTTCTTTTGTACTAATTTATTGTATGTTGAGGTGTTGTTACAAACTAGGGGGAGGGGAGGGGGACAGAATTCTGCACAATGTTGAATATATTCGTTTGACAATTATAAATATATAAATATTTCACAACGCTTTGGGCTCGGACCTATCAGTTGGTTCGGAATATTAATGTGAATGCACAAATTTCTATATAATCATTATTTATTACTTTACCGTTCTAACTTTAATTGTCTTTCAACTCGATCGATAAATTTATTCCGCTTTGTTTAGAGATAATATGTGTACGGTAAGTTCTGCTGGTGCAGTTTTGAATATTTCAGCCCATCGCTTTAAAAGCAGTGATATATTTACAATAAAGTAAAATGGAAAATTTTATATGAAATTGCTATAAAAATTATGATTACAAAATACTGACAATTTTTTTTATTTATTTATTTATTATAAAATTTGTGATAGTTATTTACCATGTAATATATATTATACAAATACAAATTCATGTTTATATTCGATGTGTTTTTATATAAGACATATTATATTTCAGAATGAACATGCGATGTTCCTCACTTTACCATTGAATAATATACAAACATAATTTTGATTGATTTTACTGTAAGTTTATCGCAAAATATAATTTATGTGCATACAAATATTTTTATTAAAACAAGAAATTATCAAAAATGTGTTTTATTTATGATTGTTACCTGTTAATTTCGGTAGTCAAAAAGAAAAGTAAAGTGGTTTCAATCTGTCAAAAAATTTTATTATTATTTGATTTCGAACATAATCACATAATACATATAATTATTATAATCATTAATTATTATACATAATATGTATAATAATTAAATAATAAATAAGTAATTATTAAAACTGCATAAAAAATCGCTCAAAAAGAATTGAATTGCATAAAATACAAAAAAATGAAAAATTGAAATACAAAAATTAGGGATACTTTCCACAATTTTCAAAAACCACAAAAAATTAAAATATAAATCTCTATTAAATCTTTGGCCTAAACAGTGTTTCCCAACCTTATTTGTACCGTGCCCCACTTTAACGATTCAAAAATTTCCACGCCCCCCCCCTTTCAAATTATGTTTGCCAAATAACACACAAACGCTCGACCATTAACTGATTTTAAGTGTCATAACGATGCTGCCATCATATTTTCGAAAAGGCAGAGTTTTTTTTTTGAAAATGCGTTTTTCGACAACAATGCAACAAATATTTATGATTTCCTGATTCCCCTTCCAAGATTGCCTTATTGTCTCCCGGTGGGGCGTACGCCCCACTTTGGGAAACACTGGCCTAAATTATAGGAGCAATTTCAAATTGACATAAAATCATATGTATTATAAATATCTCACAGCATTGATAATAATACCACATAAAACGGATCTCAAGAAATATGTAATTACATTAATAAATTTGTAATGAGTTATTTTGTTTAAGAGTTATAATCATTTTCTGATATTTTTTTGAACTCCTCCACGTACATCCATATGACAGTCTGTCGAGAATTGAAACAAGTATTCAAACTGAATTATCTCTGAAACGGTTACTCTTACGAATACAAGTTATCATATCTTTATTCTTTAAATTTTAAAGATTTTTTTTGTAAAATACAAAATCTGTGATTTAAGCGATTCATAAACTTTTTGATTATGTCAACAATTTTTTTATTTCCAAATAATTCGTGGGCCTCAATGAAAATTAAAAAAACTGATTGGTTTCAATGGTCTTTGCAATATAAATTTGCAATCAACATTTATTTTATAATTCATTTAATACACATACATTATTATGATTTATTGATACATCATAAAAAAATATAAAAATAACAATTATCAAATTATAAACCATTTAAGTACAAACATAAAACTAAATATTATATAACAAATAAAAAAAATATTCCAAAGATGAGGCTCCATGTGATTTTTAATAATGTGACATCTATATTATTTTCATCGAACTACAGCGACTTGGCCTGGAGTGTGGTATAGTATATATTGGGGTGTCGTCCGCGTGGAGTGGAATTTCGAAAGAGTGGGGAGCTACCTGGCGTGAGGTAATTAATACTCTGCCCGGAATAATCACCCAACCCTTTCTAATGAATGAATACCAGAATTGCGGTTATGTAAGATAATATTTAACCAAGAGTAAAGAATAAAGAAGTGTTTTTGTACTTATTGCATTGTACAAAAAGTGAGTAAAAAAAATTGGAACATCTTCAGTTAAATGTAATAGAATCAATCTGGAAAATGTTAAAATTTGACATGAAATATTTAATAAATGTGTATTCAAAATTCATGAAAATTGTTCCCCACTAAAAATATAATCTTGAATTGGTATGTCATAAAAGCAACGTGAAATTTGTCAATGTATAGATTAATTTATAAAATTAAGTGTCGCACATATAATATTATAATAAATAATGAATTAAATATGTTAATGAAAGTATAGGGAGGCCACCAAAAGATCAAAGGGTTCGAAAAAGTCATAACTTGTCCGTTTTCACTATATTTTATTTTATTTGCAGGTTATAGAGGATATTTTGTAGATTAAAATGTCCGTATGCATTTCCTGCAGAAATTAAAACTCATTTAATTATTTTTTTCATGGAACGTATATTATTGAAAGTCTTAAAATATTGCGGGTATTTTCGCGACTGCAGAAATTGAACGTAAATAGCGAGAAAACGTGAACTCCGAGCACGTTAAAACTTAGTGAAAAAGAACAATGTTTTACAAAAAGGTGAAAAAAAAATAATTTTTCGGTGGTAAAAAAAAACTAGTTGATTTAGTTTGAGGTTTATAGGCAAAGAGTTTTGCGTGCACATTTCGGGAAACTTCCTTATCAATATTATATTCGTCAACACCTTGTTTATTATTAAACAAACTTTTGATAAACTTAAATTCGTAGTGGTTTTTTCAGTTTATTATATAAGGTGAATGCATAAGTTATCACGTCTATTTTTTATCAAATAATAACAGTGCTTTTTATAAATTCTTCTTTTTTTCAATCAATTAAAACGTTTCCTTTAATGCTAAAACCTTCTTCTTAAAATCTTCAGATTTTGAACTGTAAAATGAATCAAGTGCTCTTTTGAGTTCCGGCATTGATGTAAATTTTTTCCATGTAGGAATTTTTTTAATAATCCGAATAAGCTAAAATCGGAATAGAAAATTTCCGGAAAATGTGATAGGTGATCGGTGATACTCAAATAAAATCATTAAATTTGTGTAGGGTTACGGACGTCTAACAAAGTTGTGCGGTATCGAAACGAAAGACAACTCCTCATTTGTTCACCAATTACGGTTCATTCTTGTGAAGAGTGGAATTTAATTTCAACTATTCACAACGTTTGACATAACTCAGAGGCTCGTAAAAAAGAATAAATGTTATATCCCTCCAAATATAGCATTATTTTTTATCATGATGTTCATCTTTGGAAGTGGTCAATAAGGGTTGTCCAGGCCAGGACCAATTTGTTTTCGAACAAAATTATCGTTGACTATCCATTTTTCACCACCTGTCACTAATCGAATCTCCTGAAATTAAAGTATCGCTGACATAATAGAATAGTTTGAATAGAGATTTTCATAGAAAGGCGAAAGGTATTTGACCGTCGAAAAAATATTATACGTAAAAACTTATGCATCGGCCTTGCATTTTGCGAAAAGACCAATTCAGACACGGCAGCGATATTTCTGTTGGATTAAATAAATACTATTGTATTTGCTAGGGTTCATGATGTTTACAATTCGATAGTAAATAGTATGTCGAGTCCGTTGAAGGGATTCGAACAATCAAAACGATTGTAAAATAGAGCTGATGGGAAATTCCATGGAAAATTAAATATTAACTGGAAATAAGTGGTTTACTTTTCTAAGGTGTTATCGCCATTGATATCTTATATGTGTCTTATTATGTTTTCGTTGAAAATTTTTCAAAAATATCGCTCATACACGTAATAAAAATGACGATAAATTTAATAATATTACTGCGATATTCAAGTTAACTGAACAAAATTAAAACCATGTTGGAATGGAAGTGATAGATTTTTTAAAAATACAACACAGTTTTCAGATGAATGAATATTAGAATAGCGGTTATATAATGATACTACTTGTTAAAAAAGGAATATTTAATTAATGTGCATTTAAAATTGTTGAAAATAGTTCCTCGCTAAAAATATCATACAATTGAATTGGTATGTCATAAAAACAATGAAAAAGTTGTCGTTGAATAGATTAATTTATGAAATTAAATATCACATATATAATATTACATTAAATAATTAATTAACATGTTTATGAAAGTATCGAGTTTTTTTCGTATATTCCGCCATCAAGCTCGGAGCATGGAGTCCATCCGTCCAGAGCGTTACCATGCGTTTCTGGCACGTGCTGGTCTTGAATTGCCAATCAATCATTATCGACTGTTTTCGCAAACCATAATGTGTACTCCGCTGCCTGGCTTTAAAAAAAATCATTACTACGAGATGCGAAGATTATAATCACCACGCAAAAGGACAGTATCTTTGAAATTTAAACTTTT
>JAOXNN020000030.1:19505-38999 GCA_028571205.2 Hydropsyche betteni | reverse complement strand
GCTTTGCCATTCCAATTAAGCCTGTATGCCCATTAAAATAACGGCTATAATCACTATTTACATCATTCTCGAGCTCGGAAATCGCGAGCTCCAACTTTTGTTTTTATGGTCATTATCATAACGGCTATAATCGCGATAATAAACAAAATAATTGTTGACTATATATAGGGGATATTATTCCGAATTGGATGAAGCGATTGATACTTCAAAGCGAAACCCTTTGGCGATAATTGAATATTTTCACATTTTATCGTTTTCCGTTTCTCAACAAATTTCATTTTATTTTTTTCTATTTTAATTTAAAAAAATTGCATTATATTGTGTTATCAATATATTTCTTCAAAGTTTACATTCACAGCCGATGTTATTTACATCGGACCTATATACTAGTATAGATATAATACTGTGTTTTTCCAAATATAGAGTATTTCAATAGCGAGGCCCGATTTCAAAATATATGAAAAAATTTGATGATTTGCGTACACCACTAAACAATTTACAGCAAATTTAACAGATATCAACATGGCTACTTTAACCTAACAAATTTCGAGCGTTCTTGTTAATTTGTTATAATTTTTTTTTTTGTGTACTTCTTTTTGACTTGTGTTTATTACTTATGTTTAAGTTTCTTATAATTTCTTTCTTTCTCTTGTTGTTAACCACCTCGGCGTTTCGGGGAACCTGTCATGCCGAGGTGGTGTTTTTTTTTTAATAATAATAATAATTACTATTATTATTATTATTATCACTATCATCATCATCATCATCATCATCATCATCATCATCATCATCATCATCATTATTATTATTATTATTATTATTATTATTATTATTATTATTATTAATGAACCAACGAAACCAATTATTTCCTCCGCTGGTTAATTTTGAAACGAATGCGCACCCCTGAAATCAACTCTTGAAAATCTTGCTTAATTTTAAGCAATTCTTTCAAAACACGCGTGCGTTTATACTCAACGGGGGTAATTCAATAATCAAACCTATTTTTTTTGTGTGGCCCGACGACAAAGCGCAAAAAACCCGAGCCGCAGCGCAAAATTTGAATGTTTGTCGCGCAAACAAAATTACGCACGCACGTGTCGCGGCCGCTTTTCCGCGGAAAAAGTTTTCCATTAATTTCGACGAGTCAAAAGACCGCAATTAGGAATTTGCCGCAATCAAAACCGACTTAAGAGTTGTCGGGCGTTGCTGGCCGTGACAGTTTTGCTAATTTGACAAGCGAACGACGAATGCGCTTGTGTTCGATCCGAACGGGTTAAAGGCGGATCCGTTTTGTTTTGTTTTATTTTCTTATTCCGGAAGAATGGATTTTTTACGTATTATATATAAATATAAAAAAAAATTGACCGCGAGAGTGCCACGCAAAAGGACGGGAGCGTAAATAAATATATTTTCAATATGCTCGGACTCCATTTCTAAAATGGCTCTCATTTTTTTGGTCCGTATTTTAATTCATTCGTCGTAAATATTTAAAAAATAATACTCAACATTTATATTAAATGATCGGTGTTTATATTAAACGGTCAGTATACATTGATCAATAAACAGGTGATCAGTATTTATAGTGAATAATAATAATGAAATTTTTTTGCTATGAATATTTTATTAATATTTATCAATATCAATATTTTCGATAGCACAGACAGGTGACAACTTTCAAACTTCAAATTCAACCGTTTATAATAATAAGATGATGATGATAATAATAATAATAAATATTTGTTATTAAGACCGTTGTTATAATAATTAATGAAATATTTAAAATATTATTGACTATAATACAATATTGATTCGAAAAATTCTTAAATACTGACCAAATATTTTTTTCTATTCTAATAATAATAACAACATTATCATGAAATGAGACGTTATTATTTAAAAAATTATTCAGAGAATCTTTTAACGTGAAAAATTGGTTAATGTAATAAGAAATAACACTGAGAGTCTTGAAAAAATACGATAATATGTACGTATATTATGACGTTTAACACGAAATTCTTAACACGCAAAAAAATATTTTAGTTCCTTCAGTTTCATATTGAACGTTTTCTGCTGTTTACAAAATAAGTCTTGATGTATTAGTATTGTAATAAAATGTTTTTCGCTTTTATTAAATTTACAAAAAATATAATTATCATTAAAAAATACAATTTTTCCACTTGGAATTCCAAGAAAATATAAATCAAAAAGTTATCGGTGAATCGAAAGACGTTCATAAAATAAGAGTACATTCGATTCGTTGTTCATCGAATTTTCATCATGGAAAAAAATATTCGTATAATTGAAGAATAATATTTATTATGTCCGCAAACTATTCGGGTTGGACAAATAAATAATATATATAAAAAAATATATTCTTTCAAGCGAAAAGCGCTAAATTCGATTATGAGATATGTCAATGGCCGTATTACGTACGGCGATCGCACAAAAGCGGCCCGCAATATATTTACGCATTTATACTTTCGTTCGCCAGGAAAAAAATATTAATACAAAAAAATGTATATTTTATATATATAAAACAAACAAACGATAAATTTGATCTTTTCAGCGCTTTTGTTTTATATTTTCTTTATTACATCATCCATTTTCCTTTTGTCGGGGAGAAACTTTCGCTTTTATGTATTTGATACACCTCCTCCCCCCCCACTCCCATCATTTTGCATTCCCGCTCCCCCCCCGAATTCTGTAAAAATATTACGTTTATTTTCGGTCATCTGCAATATAATTTTATTATTTATATTCGCATTGCGTCGGTAATGCTATAATATTTTGTTATTTGCACCTTTGTTGTGAGTTCGTTTTTTTTCTTCAAATTTTGAGTAACATTTTTTATTTATTTTATTTCATTTATTTATTTTTATTTTTATTGATTGTTTCATTAGATAGCAATAATTTTATACTTAGAAAGGCATAATAGTAAATATTATTATATAATTTATAATTTTAGTTGTAGAAGAAAATTTTTTACAATTAGGTAGAGTTAAATTTATTTTTAAATACATTTTTTAGTAAAATAATATATAAAACTATAGTAGTGTTTTAAAATCTAATTGACCGAAGTGAAAAAGGTAGCTGAGATGTAAGAAAAATAATAATATTTGAAAATCTAAATATAATATAATTCTATACGTAAAAGATTAGATAAGAGCATTGTACGTAACAAGCAAGGCTAAAAATAGTATTAATAAAATAATTAAAATCAAATTATTAGAATTTTCGATATCGAATAATTCACGGATATTATATAATAAATAATCAAATAATAAAATATCAATAAATTTTTGTATAAAATTTCACCAAAAACCCAAACAAACTCACGGACTTTTCCCCGAATAATCTAATATCCAAAACCGGTTAAATATATTCGTTATTCGAACGTCCGAATAATGAATGCGCATTTCACATCAGAAAGAGCCTTTGTTCTCGCAGAACATCTCCCCTCTCTTTCGCACCAAAGCACTATCTATTCCCTCGAAAGAAAGAGACAACATTGTCGTCCATTAACCGAACAAGGCACAACAGAGGGGGATGGCAGTATATCGTCGCCGTGTAATAACAGCATCCCTTAAAAACAAAAGTGGTACAAAATTTTGATAAGGCTCCGTTCATCCTAAGACTATTTGTCTTGGTGAAAGGTATTTTATGCTGCTTTTTTACGCCCGAAGATATTTACTGCCGCCGATATGTTCGTATATAAATATATTAATATATATATATATTTTTCATATCGTGTGGATGTGTTTTATGTCTTTTTATTATGTTGTGTGTGTTTCTTTTATCGAAAAATGATAGAATCGTTTTTTTTTTATATATGAAAATTATTTTTTGATACATTTTTTTAAAATTAGTAATTGAATTGTATTCGATCTTTACCATTCAAATAATGTGAGTTATTTTGTTAATAATATGAAATTTATTTAGTCGTTCAAAAGTGTTTAAAGAAATTTAATATTCAATACATTTTTATTGATTAAAATTTATTATAATATGACGTTTTATATTCAGTAGCCTTCGACTTTCAAACATTCAACTTTCGTACAATTCGCTATTTTGAACATTTATCAAAAAAAAATTTTTTTTCAAAGTTTTTGTAGGTAATCCAAAAACGAAATTTAAAAATGTAATGAAAGTTTATAAAGGAGTATCTGAAAGTACTTAAGAACGCCTCGTAAAGTTTATCAGAATATCAATTGATAAATAAATATTGTAAAATACACCAAACTTTTATTTTTTTTTTAAAAGTAGAGTACTTTCGAACATTCACATTCGCACACATTTTCAGGAACTAATTATGTTCGAAATAAACGACAAATTTTACTTTATAAATCCCAAATATGAATCGTCAACAAAATAAAATGATATTAATAAAAATCGCGCCAAACCCGTCCCATTCTTCTTACCCACTTTCGAACGAATTATCCCCATTTTTTTTTTCAAAACGATTTTTTTCCCGCTTCTTTTAGCTCGTAATCATCGAAACGTCCGTTAAGCGGAGTGCTTCCAGAGAATTTATCAAAAAACTTGAAGATTTATGGAAATAGTTCGGGACAGTCCCGAAAAAGCGTATAATTACCGTTTGATGGCCCCCCTTATCTACAGTGTGACCCATTAAACTTTTTACGAACGAGTCGAATCGGTTGATCACGATTTTCACCGAGACCACCCTGTGTATACGTCATAATGAGGAGGGTCTCAAACTGTGGTTCGCAATAAATAAGTAAATAAATATTTGGAGTTTTAAAGTTGAAAGGGTGCGGAGTGTAGAATTTGATTCTATTTTGTAAATTGGTGTGATAATTTTGTTTGCGAAATTTATTTATAAAATATAAAAAATCGATTCTTAAAACTACACCTAAAGTAATACTTCGTATTATCCTTGTAGATTTGTGGATTAATTTTGACAATTTTATAATTTCTGGGATTAATTTTGAAACGATTTTTTTAGAATACCTTTGAGTACTTTGGTGAATTTTATTTTATAACAAAAATCTTCTTATTTTTGTAATGAAATTGCCAAAAATTACAAAATAATTTGTCGGATGAATTGAAAGAATAACTTTGTTTGGCAATCAGTATTTTGAGAATAAAATTTTTCCGTTATGAGTAATTAGTTTGTCTTTAATTAAAAAAAAAAATTGTGCCGAAAAATTCAAAAGATGTTCTGCGAAAATTGTTCAAGGATATTTTCGCAATAAAAGATTACATCTTCAAAATTATTGCGAAAATAGTTTTTTTTTTAAATCAAAGTATCCCGTTTATGCAAAGTTTTGAAAATTATAACTAACATTATAATCCCATAATCGCAGTATTATGAAATTTATATAACGATAATATTTTTATATTGTGTTTATCTAAATATAAATGGCGTTTTCCTTATTATTATGAAACACAACTTTAGCACGATCCCAAATTGAAGTGATTTTTGTTTATTATAAATATTGTCCAAGCACGCATCCTTATTGTGCGAGGCTTAAAAGGAAATAATCTGAATAGACCCGCATACAAAAGATAGTATCGTCCATTTTTTCACCGTGTTCTTGATCACGCACAAAAATTCGACGCGGATAATACGCATTTTGATGGGAGAATATTTTGACGATAAAAAAATTATAAGAGCACTTTGCGAAGCATGAGAATTTTTTTGATTATATAGAAAAGTACATATTGATAGGCACTTTAATGTAAAATTTAAATATTATTATTTTTTTATCGTTATCGAAAATTTTCAACATGTTTTGTTTAAATTTAATATAAATTTTTAAAAATAATATGAAGGTAACGAAAATAGTTGCGAAATATGTTTGAACTCATTTTTTTAATAATATTTTTTTATTTATATATATAAAAATGGATATTTGTATTATATGTATATTTGACTGATGTCGTATTACTTCAACATCGTTCGACCGATCACCATGAAAATTGGCATGTATATGTATTTTTTTGTGCAAAAGGTTTTTAGTATCATTAAAGTAGGGTGATCATATTTCTCAGATCCCAAAACGGGACGGTCCGAAAAAAAATGTTCCCCATATATCGTTCGACCGATCACCATATAAATAATAATTTGATTTAAAACGCCAAGTCCCAAGCAACGCCGGGTACTACCGCTAGTATAATATAAAGTTTTTCTCATATTATTTTTTTAATGTTTAACAAAATTTACCCTATCATAAAATTAATCATTAAAAATTTTCAAATTATTATAACCTCGAACAATCGCAAGCTGTTTTGATAACAAAAAACGTATACCTAAACTACACATGGCCCATCCGTCGTTTTGCAAACAGAATTTTACAAAATAATCGAAGAGAGAAGTTAACCCACAAAGCGCTGACCGGAGACCAAACATCACGTGCGCGCCCAGTTCGTGACTTTTGATCTAATGTCCCGCCCCTGCCCTGTATGCAGGGGTGCCAACTGTCGTTTTCGAACGCGAATTGCAAAAAAATATGACTTTCTTTCAAAAATAGCAAATGGCTGATTTTCATTATTTTGGATATGTTATGATTCTTAAGGATAAATTGGTTTTTTTTTTGGAAAATAAAAAAATAGAACAAAAAAATCATATTAATATCGAATTTCCATAAAATTTTATATCATACTGAAAGAAAATTTTGAAAGTAAGTAAACACCCCCCTAAAAACGTCAAGATAGATTCTACGTAATAGGGGGTTAAGGTTTTTCATTTTAATTTTTTTTTTGAAATTTTTACGTGGTAACTGCTTGTTTCAAATGAATTTGAAAAAAAATGATTTGAATGCATTTGAACGATATATAGGGGGGATGTTATAGGAGAGGGGTTTACTTTACTTGAAAATAGTCTATGAAAAACATGAATTATTTTTAAACTTCATAGTAGGTACAAAGCGTTAAGCGTTAACGTTATTTGAGTAAAAAAATCCATAAAATGATGAAAAAATTTGAGACAAAAATAGTTTTGATGAAAACATATTTAAAAAGCTGTAGGTTGATAATAAGTAATTATAACAGCGAAAAATAATCAACACAAATTTTTTCGAACTTCATCACAATTTTCATAATTGATCATCCACGTGGCTTTATAAAAATCACAGCTTATATAAAAAAATATATAAAAATTGACTATTGTATCAAAAACATCTAGTTATATGGTTTTATAAAAAAAAACATCGAAACCGTATTTATAAAACCGCGACTTGATAAGCAACTGTTATAGCAAAAAAAATCATTATTAATTAATTCAATTTTTAATCTTCATTTCCGTTTCCATAATCAATCATCTATATAAAAAAAAATAAACAACAAAACGTATCGATAATGATAATGATAAGAAAACCGACAAATATCAGAATTCAAGCACTAAAACCGCACAGATAACTGCTAGTTAAGAAAACCTCGATAATAAGGCCAAACGCCCACTGCGATCGCTTAGTCGCAAAAATGGAACAAATTGTTTTAGGTTGAAGTGTGTCCATATACCATATGGGTGCACTTCAACCGAAAACAATGCGTTCCATTTTTGCGACTAAACGATCGCGCACGGCAAAATCGCAAGTGGGCGCCTGGTCTCAATAGAAAAAAACAATTGAATTCCCGTAATCTTCGTCCCCGTTTCTACAGTTGACAACCCATGCGGCCGGCATTAAACCGGAGGCCGAAAGAGCCCAGAACGTGTCCTTTCAGCTGAAAGCGGAAGGAGTTAACCGCATCGGGTCATAATGCGGTACAAATGCACGACATGTCCGATGCGCTGACCGACTGCATTACTGCATTACATAATGCAAAACTGGCGATGTCGTGTTTTATCGACGACTGTCGCAGTTGGCGGCCATCTTGGATTATGGGCGATTTCGCGGATCGGCGGCCATTTTGGTTGGAATCAATTTTTTTAATAATTATTATGTTATTATTATTACTTAATAATAATTATTATTATTGTATTATTACTTCATTATTATTATTATTGTATTATTACTTCATTATTATTAATATTGTATTATTAGACTGAGTGTTAAGTTATTATAATATAATATATGAGTAATTTTTGAAATTATCATATCAAAAGTAAGGCTCTTTGGGCACAACAGAGCTAATGTCACCGTAGAGCCTTATCTTTGTTCACTTGAAAATACTTATTAACATATGTATACTTATAACATATGTATACTCATAACATATGTAATACTTATAACATTTGTATGCTGCAACGTACACTACCGATTTTATATATTAGCCAATCTCAGAATTGCATACAAATTTGAACTATATTTGCGTTTTATTTAAAACGTGTATCATTAGAATATATATAATAAATAGAATTCGATTAATTGAAACGAAAAATATCACTTGTAAACAAAATATGGATTTTTTCTATAGTTCTATTCTTGTTAGAAAAATTCGTTAAATTTTTTTCTGTCACTTTTATTGATAAATTGATAAACGTATCAAAATGTTTCTTCAACTGACTCATCCTTTAGTAAAAGCCATTTTATGATTAACAAAGTCTAAATATATGTTTATAGTTTTCAACAGTTCTGTTTAAACACATTGCAATACTCTGAAATTATCAATACAAGTCAATCCCAGTCTTTCATAAGTATATCGTAAGACACGTCAACTTTCATATTTAACAGATGACGTTAAACATTCAATTTTTTAATAACACCAATAAATGAAAGTAACACATCAAAAGATCTCAATGAATTTATCATAAAACGCAAGGTTTTTTGCGTTTTTAATGGAAAACGCAACACATATTAATGATAAATTCCCCAAAAAGTGTATGATTTATTGCGTTTTTCATAGAAAAGTGCGATTACACAAACGTTACATAATACATATAATACACACATATACAATATACATATATTTTTGAAAATGATTGTTCAAAGTGCAAAAAATTTAAATCCCGATCCGAAAAAAGTGGCGAATCGAAAAAAAAAAAATTCGAAATTGGCGCCGTCCCTCGTGCTTGGCCGAAAAACGCGAAAATTCGACGCGAAACTCTTTCGAGCTTTTTCGCCACTTTTGAGCCGCGGGCTCGTCTCGTCTACGTGCAACACATGCCAAAAACGTACACGTGTACTTTTTTTCGGATTTCATTTTATTTTATGGTATACGTATATATTTTCCCGCGCGCGAGTGTGTGCGCGAAGCTTTTCGAGTGTTGGTGGAGATTTCGGAGCTTTTCCTAGAAGCATTCATATTAAATTTGTTAATGAAGGCAAACAGACGTTTCGTGGATATTATGTGCGTTTGTTTGTTTTGTATATTTCTTTTTCGTTTCGAGTTAATTAATTTATCGTTAATTGTCATGCTCGCGTTTTCTTTCGTTACGGCGGAAAATTTTCAAGGGCGCGCAGTGTTTTTTTTTCCGTCGTAAGTTTTCTTTTTGTTTAATGTGTTTTTCTCGGAATTACGAGTGCGCTCAGTGAGCGAGTTTTTTCGCTTTCAATTAATTATATATTAAAAATTATCGATTGCTAAATATTATTTACTTGAATATAATATATTAATTTTTATTTGTCGATTCAGCATTTTTTTCAAATTAAGTTTTTTTATTCTTTATAGTATTTTGAGACAGATTTCATTTTTATTTTGTGTCTAGTTTAAGATTTTAAAAATGAAATCTTGAAATTAATTAGATTATTATAGAATCCTGTAATTCTCATATTAATAGTTAACTATTCGAATATTCACAAGAGTGTTAAAAAATTTTTTTTTTCGATATCCAATATTAAGATAATCTATTGAATGAGCAATTCTAATAATAATATTTAGAATAGTAATAATAATAATAATCGTATATTTTCCGCCATAATAACATGAAAAGTTTTCATTTTACATAGTTTTTTTCTTATTCCGGTAATTTCAGCATTGAAATATACAAAAACGGAATTTAAAAAAGCTCAAAAACATAAATTCAAAACTAAATTTATATTTCTATAATAATAATAATAAAAATATATAGAAAATTTCATTTCAACACTCAACTGTGATCTAAAAATTAAGATTTACTCAGATTCTATTAACATCTATATTCGAATTTTTTGAAAATTCCGATTATATTCCACAACCTAAACGTCATCCAAAACGAATTTCATTTTTCGAAAACAAAAAACATAACCAATAACTTTTATCATTCAACCATCATACGAATACTGAAACATACAACTTCGCCCGAAATTCATAAAAATCCCGAATTTTTCAACACAAAAAAAATCATATATTTTTTTAATACTCTTTCACATAATCAAACGACAAAATTAAACATCCATTTACCCGATGCGACTTCGGAACCCGCCCCTGGCCGACTTTAAAAAGGATCACAGTCGATTTAGATAGATCAAGATTGATATGCGAAACGGGCTAGAGATAACCGACTCGGACGGCTCCTTCCCGACGGCGCCATATTTATTTATATACAAATATATATATATATATACATATATATATTTTTCGTATTTTGCTCTTTTTCCCGCCGTTTTTTTCGTCCGCTCACGTACACGGCGGGGATGGGCTTATCAATCTCGCGTCATGTCTCATCACCTCGTGCGCTCAATTAAAGGCGCCATTTTTCACCGCCGCCATCTTGCTTTTCTATTTTTGCGTTCCGTCCTGCGATTATGTCGCGTTTTTTCGGGGGTCTGTGAGTTTTTTGAAGGATTTTATGGTGTTTTTTTTTTTTGTATAATTGAAAATTTGTTTTTTTTTTGTTGTGAATTGAGATTTTTTTAATGGTTTAAATATAATATTAAATAAGACCGTTTATATTTTTTTAAATCAAAATATTAAATTATTAACGTTAAGTCATATCCTGCTGTTGTATTTAATTAGGGACGCACTGAGAGGTGCGAATTTTTGCTCTCAGTTGTTTGTACTTGGTGAAATATTACAAACATATATATAACAAAATATTCATCATATTTAAGTAAAGAAAACTTTATAGTATAATTAAAGTATATTTGTAATGTGAGTTTTTAGCGTTAAGTAAAAGAAGCGAAAATTTTTAGGTAAATTGTGAAATAATTTGAATGGAAATGCGTTCAATATTGATCGATTTTTACAAACTTTCAATATTTAAAAAAGAATTAAAGTTCTTGTAAATTATGTAGTTTTTTTTTTAAAGAATTTCATCAATTTTATAAAAATCGAATTGAATGATATTTTATTTTAAATTGAATCATTTTTTTCAATATGAATTGTAATATTTTTTAAGATTTTTTCATATTAAAAAATATCGAAAAATTTACTCACTAGACATATTTATTCATTTTTAACATATTCCTGATCGATGATTTACTTATGTTCGCTATGGAGTTTCATCCTTTGACATTATTAAAAATAATAACACTAATAACACATCATTATTATCTTTAAATGCGAGCATACATATGTTACAATGATTGTAGTAATATGTAAGTTTCCAGAGAAAATATGTTATGTTTTTTAAACAAAAACGAATACAAATTCACTGATGAATGATTATTTTCAATGATTCAATGATTAGTTTTCTCAATCTGAGATAGTTGAAGTATTTTTTCATCACATAAAATATACTTTGACCGATAATATATATTCAATGCAACATATATATATATACGTTCACGCTCACTATGAAGTTTCAACTTCAGACATCATACGACTCTAAAACATCATCACACAAACGACAAACACATCAGAACATATTACGGTCGAAACCGACCCCCAAATAATACAAAAAGCGAAAAAAAAAAATCAAATCTCAAAACGAAAATTTCACCGCGATTTGTACCAAAACAACGTACCTAATTTTTTTCGGTCCCCATTCGTGTAAGCGAAAAACGTATGTGCACAGTCCTTTTCATAAACCGCACTTATTAGGAGATAGGGCCTTTATTTCGGCCACTAAACCTCACGGCGGGGGGAAAAATGGCCGGAAAAGCGAAAAGGAAAATGCCGGAAAAGCGGCGGTTCCCAATTCGGCCCTTATGCTAATTTAACACCTGGAGTTTGCCGTTGATATGCGGAACGGTGTATTTTCGTTTCGGCGTTTGTAATATGTTTGATGTATATTTTTTATATTATAGTTTGACTTATATGGGGAGTTCGTATAAGATGAAAATTAAAGGGATTGTGATTTTTTTTTGAAATTTTGATAGTAAAATATGTTTTTTTATAATATTTACTAGTATATAGGCCCGGTGTTAATAACATCGGCTGAGGCTTTGTTAAGAAACGAAGAACGATAAAATGTGAAAACCCGATTGTGTGAACTCGAAATGTGTACCCGATTTGAGTATTCAATATTTAATTATTAAAATCAAAATAGTTCATTTGTTATTTGTTTGTGACATATATGCGAAGC
Source organism: Hydropsyche betteni (assembly GCA_028571205.2). Taxonomy (NCBI): domain Eukaryota; kingdom Metazoa; phylum Arthropoda; class Insecta; order Trichoptera; family Hydropsychidae; genus Hydropsyche; species Hydropsyche betteni. The sequence goes on along the minus strand of JAOXNN020000030.1, from coordinate 26,653 downwards.
CAGAGGTAGAGGCTACCCAATGCCCGTGCTCGATTTGAATATTTAATATTTAATTAATAAAACCAGTTCATTTGTTATTGACACAATAACGGCATATGATCATCATCATCATCATCATAAAAAAAAAATTAAAAAAAAGTCGCGAGCGTCATTGAACAGACAGGCAGACGGACAGACACACACACACAGAAATCCTCTATTATATATGCGGGATACGGGAGAGGGGATATAGAAATATCAATATGAATCGAAAATTTGAAAAAAAAATGTAAAAATATTTTTATTTTCTGATAAAAAAAAATGATGATTGCTGATAAAAAATAATGCTGTATGTTATTTCTAAAAATTTATAGAATATCTATTTAATTATTTTTTATAACTTCAATATGAAGATTAATTTAATTTGTTGATATTACATCTAATCACAATTTCGATGAAAAAACCATATGTTATTTATAATATTTTTATTTCACTCAAAAATCTCAAAAAAATGATAAAACGAAATTTTATTACAAACACATATGAGTTTTTGGTTTTAATATATTAAAATATTCAACTATGACTATATTAAGAATAAGCGATGAAATTTCATAAATTTCAAGCGATACACTACAACGCTTTTACATTAAACGACCCGTATTATAAATAAAACGAGACGAAAAAAATTGTTGAGAAGCAACACTTTCCCAAAGGGCATAGCGAAGCACGAAACGCTGAAATTTTTCAGGGTCTGGCTGAAAAAAAATACAAGCTCCTTTTTCAGCTTTCATAACATCGCACGTACAATATGTACATATTGCACATTACACGACCTGTATTAAAATAGACTATGTGTATGTGCGCGATATGAAATTATTTGCTTAAAATGAATACTTCGCTTCATTAAAATATACACGAACGAAAAATGTTTCCTAAAGTAAAATTAAATTCAATAATTAAAACAGTACAATTTAAGTGTGTATTGAAATAGAATAGTATAGATTTTGCCTCAAAACGAATTGTTTGTATCTACATTAAAATAATATGTTATGTTAAATTTTTGATGAAACTTATATTTGCATATTTTTGTTCTATTTCTGACCCTGCGATTTTTTCATTGATTAAAATTTTGTATTTTATCAAAAAAAAAGCGTTTGAACTACTTATTTATGAGCAAACTACTATTGAATGAGATATCACATTTACCTGTACAAATTGTCATATACACGAACTTTTTTCCCGAAAATATGCCCTACCCCGATTTCTGGATACAAAATCAATATAAGACCAGGTCTTATTTTCGGGAGAACACGGTGTATATGCTTACGTTTACGTCAATCATACTATAATAGTTCATCCTCACGCATCATAAAGAAACGTTTGAACTATTTATTTATGAGCAAACCAGTGTTGAATGAGATATCACATGTATAATACCTACGAAGAGTACAAATTGTCATATACACGAACTTTTTTCCCAAAAATAAGCTCTACCCCGATTTCTAGATACAAAATTAATAAAAGACCAGGTCTTATTTTCAGAAGAACACGGCGTATATGCTTACGTTTACGTCAATCATACTAGTTCATCCTCACGCATCATAAAGAAACGTTTGAACTATCTATTTATAAATAAACCATTGTTGAATGAGATAACACAAGTACCTACGAAGAGTACAAATTGTCATATACACGAACTTTTTTCCCAAAAATAAGCCCTACCCCGATTTCTGGATACAAAATAAATATGAGACCAGGTCTTACTTTCAAGAGAACACAGTATACATGTATATGCTTACGTTTACGTCAATCTCGCGAGTTCATCCTCGCGCATCATAACTCCTATCAAAACCGGGAAATATCTCAAAAACCTGAACCAACTGCACACAAGGGCAAATGAAAAAATATGAAACTCACATAGGACACTGAGCTGAACCGTGGTCCTCATGGGTAGGTCCCTGGGGAGGGCCTCGTGCCTGGCTTCACAGGTGAACTCCGCGTAATCGTCGGCGGAATTGGGCTTCAGCTGAATCCTGAAAAAAAAATAAAACGGACCCGGTTTTAGTACTGGAAATAATGAAGTGTGCGACGCGGGACGAAATGGCCGCTTTCTAAAATTATTTTTTTTTTATGGATTATATCAAAATGTTATCAATATATAGGTCCGATGTTAATAGCATTGGGATGTGTATGTGTTTATTTTAAAGTCGATGCCCGTGCCCGATTTGAATATTTAATATTTTATTAATAAAATAATTCAGAGGTAGTAGGTAATAAGCATCATGTTATAGACGTTAACTGTAAACGCATAAATACCATATTCGCAAAAAAAAAAAACAAAAAAACGCGAGCGTCATTGGACAGACACACACACACACACACATACACACACACAGAAATCCGCTATTTTATGTAGGGATGGGACTTCAGAGCGGAACAGGAGCAAGAGTATGGAGCACAGGTTTTTACCTGGAGCAGGAATACAGAAATTTATAGTGTTCCCGACTTTAAATGTAAAATTGGAAAAAAATTATTTAAAAATTTGAAAAAATAGTAAAATTTGGTCCAAAAATATGAAGTAAATCAAATTTTTAATTATATATATTGATTTTATCACTATTTTCTTCCCCTGCATAGTGATAAAGTTATATTACAGTAAACCCCCCTATAACGTCAAGATAGGTTCCACGTTATAAGAGGGAACGTTATATGAGATTAAGATTTTTCAATTTTATTTTTTGATTTGAAGGAACTGAATAAATGAAAATTTTTTTTTGGGAATTTTTAAGAGTTAACTATTTGTTTCAAATGCATTTGAAACGAATTTAAAAAAAATTGAATTTGAATGCATTTGGAAAAAATTACGTTATAGGAGGGGATTGACGTTATAAGAAAAAACCGCCGCAAACGTTATAAGGGGGTTTCCTGTATTTGTGAATTTTTATATTTTGTATTGAAAATTTTAATAATAAATTTAATTCAATCGGAGCACAAAGTGGAGACGAAACAAGAACTTTAATACCGGAGTGAAGAAACTCAAAAAAAGTGGTCGCTCCAAAGCTCTACTCAGAAATACACATTATTGGGGATTGGGATGGTTTGGGTTAGGTTGAGTTAGATTTTTTCGGTAATTTCATTTATTTTGAACGATGTTTTTGGTTGGGTTAGATTATGTTAGGTTAGATCAAATATACGTTATATCCCCTATATATAATAGCGGATTTCTGTGTGTCCGTCTGTCTGTCTGTGCGTGTCGATGACGCTCGCGTCTTTTTATTTTTTTTTATTTTTGATGATGATGATGATGATGATGATGAACAAATGAACTGGTTTTATTAATTAAATATTGAATATTCAAATCGAGTACGGGCATTGGGTAGCCTCGACCTCTGGCTTTGCCTATATGTCACAAACAAATAACAAATGAACTATTTTGATTTTATTAACTAAATATCAAATATTCAAATCGGGTACACATTTCGAGGTCACACAATCGGGTTTTCACATTTTAAAAAAACCACAGCCGATATTATTAACATCAGGCCTATATACTAGTACAAATATATCATTGAAGATGGCAACGGGAAACTATTATACTTCAGTTATCGTTTCAAAAGTAATCATCTGTATCAGAGTCACCTGATATAACACAAAAAAATATCACAGAAAATGTTACTTAATTTCTATAATAAGAACATTTGAGGTGGCAAAATTTGTATTCGAAATAATTAAGTACTTGTTGTGAGTTTTGATTCAGTGCTCTTGATATGTAATGTGTAATGTATTGTGTTGGATGTCTAGCATGGTTAACGTAGAGAGCGACATTTCTCATTCAATTAGACCGAATTAATTGATGTTCGTTAATCGCTATCCATTAATTATGCGCTGCAGTGCAGGAGATGTTGATCCACAATTCAAATCAATTCGAAGCACTTGATGATGATTTAATTATATATAGTAGGCATACGTCGTTATCAATTACATTAGATTTTATTCTCTAGAAATTCGTTTAAATATGTAATATTACTGAGAGACCTTCAGAATTGAAGTATAAATCTTTATTTAATTACAATGTTGAAGTTTTCTAATAAACATCGTGTATTTGTTCATTGTTTATATTAACTTCCAGATGGTGTGACATGTGCAAAAAACATAAAAATTTAAATTACTTCCAACAAGGTGACGATAAACGTATTTCAATTTTATTGCTCATTATTATATCACCTCTAATTATTACATAATTGGTTATTATACGAAAACATACTTATTTTCTGCTTTTTAGACGTTTTAATTGCGCAATTTCCTGAAACGCGCTGCTCACTCTCGTGCGACATTTTAAAAATTCATTCCCGGAATTTCGTCAAACACAAACCTAATTTTGCAATAAATTTTTTTTTTTTTCAAACTAAACAAACACAAAAGTGTGAACACTTATATTTTTCAAATCACCAACCGAACAATGTCAACATTTTCCACAGAACTAGCGTGATGATACTATCTCTCGGAAATGACGTCACGCTCGTCTACCCGCCGCGGGAATTAATTAATAAGCAATCATGAGCCATAAATTAATAAAGAGCCGGCTCGTCTGAGCGAAGCCGCTGATACGTGCGAGAAAAGGGAAAAAAGCCTTTGAAATTATTTCGTACAAAAAATAAAGAAGAAAAGGCACACGCGTCTAATAAAAACCTCGGCCGTGTTACGATCACAAGGAAATTGCCGTCCGTTTAGTTGTTAATGACGGATATTGTTCTCGTTTTTGGTATTGTGTATAAAGTGGTTGTTGTAAAACACTCGCGTGCTCGCTCCCTATACGGATTAATAATAAAATATATTAAATAATAATGCAGTTCTTGATTCATTGCATTATAACGTCATAAATTTGAGGGTGCCGCTTGAAATATTCAGAAAATTATTTGATTTATATGCAAATTTTCGCCGTCGAATTTATTTTACGTGAAAGTTTTTCTAATTATCCAAATTGTTTTTGTTATAATATAATTTCGACATATCAAAATATCAGTGTCCAATTTCAAATTGAATTAATACTAGAATATTCGCTAATTTGACATCCAGTCAAACATGTGAAACAGTAGCGCTTCAACTTAACGACCATGCAATTTACGATTGATCTAAAACCAGAATCACAATAAAAAAAACTTCCAATAACACCGAAAAGCTTTGTTCTTCGAAAACCGATGACGAAATCGCACCCAAAAAACTCCACCGATACAATCCGAGCCTTTTATATCTAACGATCGGCCTTAAACTTGGATCGACATTAAAATCATCGTTTCGTTCGCACGATTCCATCGACCACACCAATCAATACAATATTATTGCTCAGATAACACACAACACTTTGCATCGTACATATAATAATTCGAGTCGCATCACGAGCACGCACACAAAAAGCTCCACGTTAAATGTTTTACGGGCGATCGTGGCCACATAAATCACGGGGTCTCGTTAATTTTGTTATTTAATATCATTTAAGAGAACGTCTCCGCCACGCCCAACGTAACACTCGAATATTGTTAATAACAATTATATGGCAACGAAGCGATAAGACACCCCGAGCTCACGTTTTCAATAACATTTCTGAGGCACGACTCTTGAGACACACGCAGAAAGAGAACATCCCGGATTTTTATCTGATCTGTATTTTATGATTTTTTTGAGAATAAAAAATAATAGAAATTAATTTTATTACCGAGCGTGCTCACTTGAGGATCGTCTCGTTGCTGATTTTTTTTGCATCGCACTGATTTGATCCGACTTATGTGTTATAAATTTGAGATGAATATAATTGGGATGGGCTATGAAGATTAATTCAAAAACAATAACAGATCCGGCTGGGGAGATAGGGTTCGAAGTATTGTACGAAAGATCTTACGCCCAACTAACTACACTCCGAAATGCAGAGACGGATTTGAAAAAAATCATGAAATAATTAATAAACTTGTTTAAAATTAACTACAAGATAAGACGTATTTAACATCATTGAAATTTTTCAAAAAACATTCATTTGAATAATGAATATATCATTGATTGAAACTTACGATTTCATATTCGAATGGTTAAAATTCTAACACTTGAAAAATCTGCGTCATAAAAAAAAGGTCAAAAGCACATCATCAACGGATTTTCTCAAGTAAAAAATACGAATTTCGACATAATAAAAACATTATAAGTCGATTAATAAAATAAGTAATTATCTTTCGAAAGGAAGGGGACAGGTGGAACGTTTCGATTCGGTCCTGGAGCTAAGGTCAATTAGATATATCAGAGGTGTCCATGTCTGGCCTGCGACCGGCCATACGCCCGCGGGCCCACCTTACAAACACCTGGATCCCATATTAATATATACATAATGCACATTTATAAATATGGACACACAATAATATTAACCCCTAACTGCATGGTGCCAAATCAAGTATATCATATTAGATTAATCTTTTGAATTAAAAATATCAGATTTTTTTTCATATTCAATATATAGTATATTATAATAATACTATCAATGTATAATATAAAATATATATTTTTTTAATTTATAATATTTTAAAATTTATAATGAAATGAAAAATATCTTCAGTGCGTTTTTGTCAATTTATTTTTATTGCTTTGAATTAATATTTATTTTTTTATAAGTGAGTTTAAATAAAGCAGCGAGGGGTTAACACACGAATACCCAAAGGTGTTAACCAAAGAAACGAACCGACAAAATTATACGTGCGTTCATATTTATACGAAAGCGATGGGAACAAATCGATAATGACTCGTCCCAATACCGCCCGTTTGGTTAAAAAGAAATGAGAATTCAATGATGTCCATTTGCCCTTTTCATCTGAAAAGCTCCACCGAACAATTAGGTTACCGGTTTTTTTAAATTCTAATCATATATTTATAATAATGACTTGTATTAAACGCGAATTTGATATCTAATCTATATTTTTGGACTAGACTGATTCTAGTTGGGATACATACAGGCGCGGCTCGTGCATGGTACTGCGGCGTGGCACGACGACTAGTCCAAAGACAATCCGTCCAACGACAACTTGTCCAAGCGACAATTGGGCCAATGGACAGTCCGTCCAACGGACAATTCGTCCAACGGATAATTCGGCCACGACAACTCATCCAACTCGTCCAACTCGTCTTGGAGA
>JAOXNN020000030.1:0-16149 GCA_028571205.2 Hydropsyche betteni | reverse complement strand
ACACACACACACACACACACACACACACACACACACACACAGACAGACAGATATCCGCTATTATATATAGGGGATAGGGGATTATATATAGGGGATATGACTATCAAATTTAAATTTGCTATCCAAGAGGACGCCCAGATGGAGAACGCTGGGCCGGTAAGGAAGCAGGATATTGTTGAAACGTAAGCGCGGAGGACGTTGCAATTTTCCCTTGAGGAAAATTGCCTCGGTTTTTTGAGGAGAGAAGGATAAGCGGGAGGATAAAACCCAATCGTTAATGCGACGGAGTGCAGAGTTTCTTTCTGCAGTAACTCACTCTGAGTGTCGCCTTCCACTATTAAGGTGGCATCGTCCGCAAAAGCAAGCAAACGACACCCCTCCGGCAGATTCAGACGTAGTAATATGCCTATCACCACGTTCCATAAAAATGGACCTAAAACAGATCCCTGAGGACAACCTATGGAGGCAGGTCTAGACAGAAGTGTGGAGCCGCAGTCAAAATAGATTTCTCTATTTTAGAAATAATCCCCTATATATAATAGCGGATATCTGTGTGTGTGTGTCCGTGTGTCCGTGTGTCTCGATGATGCTCATGACTATTATATTCTGGAGATATTTTGCAAGGGCACGGTTATAAAATATGTTTGCATATATTCAATTTTTGTTTTATTACATCACGCAACGGGACGGTTATAAAATAATTTTGCATAAATATATTGAATTTTTATTTTATTACGCAATAGTATGGTCATCAATTCACAGCCGATGATATTAACATCGGGCCTATACATATACTAGTTTAAAATAGTTGGTATTGACTGTTTTACAAGAAAGGTTTTCAAGCTAAATATAGTAAGCGTATTGACTTTTTCCACGGAACTGTAACACATAAAAAAATATATTAAAAAAAAAAACACATGACACACATCGAAACGACATAAAACAAAACACAAGAACCGTCACGCAAACGATTGAAACTGTTGACGTATGAAGCGAGTGGTTTCAGCTGATAGTGACAGCGACCGCGAAACCTCCGACTTTTCCGACGCGAAATTCGTTTTGAACCCGACACATACTTATACTAGAATATTCCTTCTTATACACGGGTATGTGTGCTTGTGACCGGTGTTATCATTTTGTGCGACAACACCAAAGCCTATGTAAACGGCGTTCTTAGCCCGCAGCGAGCACGCACTCCAAGACGCAAGAGAATTCGTTTGACCCGAGAAGGCGACGTGAAAAACTACATGGAATATTTTACATAGCTCGAATTCAGAGTGTGTCGTATTATTTTCTAGAAAAATAAGCTTTATTTCGAGTGGTTTTTTTCGAATAGGGCCGGCGAATGATCGCTCAAGCTGTCGCCGAAGGATCGAAACGGAAATCGAGTTGGTTTTCGAAGTTTTCGCGAGGTTAGAGTGGAACGTGAATGATATCTCTATGTGCATTTTTAACGTCATTTTCGATTATCAACACAAATCGTCGACGAGAAAGTTTGATTCGAAAAGTTGACGATGGGCGATTTCGGGAAAGCTTGCCGTTACGTTTTTGATAATTATTTCGGAAACACAAGAAGGAAAACATTCTGATCGATCTGTATTTTGTATACAAGAACAATAGACTTCAATGTAATGTTCGGATGAAATTTGAAATTTTCAAGAAGTGTCAAAGTGTATTTTTTTGAGGAACACTTCTGTTCATTATTTATAAAAGAAATATAAAGAAAATTATTAATGAGAGAATTTTATTTGTGGATTTTATCAATTATTTTATTTTAGCGGTAGTACCCGGCATTGCTCGGGACTTAAATTTTAAATTAAATTATTTTTTAAATTTAAATTTATTAAAAACATTTTTTTTATACAGACGGGAACATTTTTTTGCGGATTGTTCCGTTTTGGGTTCTAAAAAATATGGTCACCCTATTTTTATGATACGAAAACCTTCTCGACAAAAAAATATTTGTTTTATATAGGTGGGGGAACATTTTTTTGCGGACCGTCCCGTTTTGGCTTTCGGGAAATATGGTCACCTTATTTTAATTATGCTAACAACCTTCTTCACAAAAAAATACATACACATGCCAATTTTCATGGTGATCGCTCAAACGGTGTTGGGGTGAAAAGACTTTATACAAATATACAAACATCCATTTTTATATATTGAGATGAGTTTATAATAATAATTTTTTATATAAAATTTTTATATGCAAATACCGTTATAACATATAAACAAAATATTTCGAGACAATGTAGAGTAAATTTCAATTCAATTAAAAATTGAATGGATAATTCATCAAATAGGCATTGTGCGGTTTCTAAGTTTGTGCGTAGTACGTAACTCTCACTCCATATAACGTTAGATCGAATCGTTAATTAACGTATCCCACAGTTTGTTTTCAAATTGTGCCGAGAATATAAATACGGCGAGTTCAATTAGTTAAAACCCAACAAAGGATCTACCGAAACCAAGAACTTGATTCCGAAACTGTAATTCTCCGATACATTTAAGGACAGCGCGTATTTGTGTTCGCCTGTACCAGTACTGCGTGACAAAATAGAGAAACCGTAGCACGTAAACTAAGCGATTAATTTAAGACACATACACTATAATTATCACTAGCGAATTAATCACTTTTAAAGCGAATTTGGTTTGTGGTGGTGTGAAAGTTTTTTCGATCGAGATTGCAAATTTTCTTTTCAAATTCAAATGGTTGTTGGTTTGTGATTTACAAAGTTGAAACTTACATTTTAAATTTCGTTCGTTTAAAGCATTTGAGGTATTCCTGGATACTCGTGGAAGTTATCAAATATCCGTTCGTTTTTCGATATAAAAGCGGAAATAAAGATTTTGTGTAAAGTCAAGAAAAACTTATCTAGAGAAAGCAGTAGTAAAAGAAAATTGTTTCGGAACAAAAACGGGAAAACACTATTATTTTAAAATGGTTAGTCGTCCGAATCTTTATACAGTCGATCGAGATTTTGATTCGATATCGAATAAAGCTTAAATTGAATTATAAAAGAGTGCGGAGCTTTCCTTTATTTTGTATGCGAAAATTGTTTGATTTAACGAATTCGGGTACAAAAACTCTGCACGTGCGCATAAAATGTTTCCGTGTTATATGTAAAAGAAATAAAGTCAGTCTTTAAGCTTCATCGGCAAATTGTTTTCATTTCATTTTATTTTTTCCGTTAGAGAAAATGGTTCAAACGTGACTTTCGTAAAATCAAAAGAATAACTTGATATGAGTAAACGTTTCGTTTAATACTACTTTCGCTATGTGGAGCGACAATAAAATAGGAAAGACTCACAAATTCTATCGAAACAAAATAAGTAAAAGCGCAACTCCGAAAATTATTATATCAAAAATTTATTTTCATACCACAACTATATAAAAATATTAAGTTATTCAATTTATACAAGTACTACGAATACTTCAAACAAACAACAATTCAAATTATGAACATGACCTTTCCAACGAATCAAAAATCCAATTTCGATACACACAATAGACTTTCATCCGCAAAAGCACGCTCGAGCCGTCAACCGTAAATCGAGCCAAACACAATAAACAAACAATATATTTAACAATCGATCGTCAAAGCCTCCAACACCATCCGAAACCGAAAACACCTCCACATACTTAAATAGTCGAGCACATTCTGCTATGCGAACGAACCTTTCGCTAATGACGTCCGCGTCTCATTAGTGGGAGCACAGAGGCGTGCGCGTGGCCGGGCGAGGGGCAGGAACCGATATATTGAAATAAATGGCCGGACATCTATTATTGTTAATGGGTCGTGAGCTGGTCGTCGGGACGCTCGCTCCAATGCACACAAGTATAAATAATGTACATTCGTGGTCTAGGTGAGGCGTAGTGTTGGTCGATAACAGCGTAGCTGTTGAGGGGTTAGTGTGTCTCGATATGGCGAGGGTTCTCAAATTGATAATTTATTTTCGATTTTGTCGATGATTTATGTTGTTGTCGAATCATTATCGTTATTATATTATACTAGCATATAGGCCCGATGTAAATAACATCGGCTGTGAATTGAAAACCATACTATTGCGTAATAAAATAAAAATTTAATATATGCAAACATGATTTATAATTGTGGCCTTGCGAAATGTCTCCAGAATGTTTTAGCTTTACATGTTGTTCTAGTAGAAGCTGAAGACGAACGATTATATTATTTTATTATTTATTAACGAAATCTATTATCCCCTATATATAATAGCGGATATCTGTGTGTCTGTCTGTCAAATATTCAAAATATACATGACGAGATCAAGAATATAAAAAAATATTCTCTCCAGTCTTTCATAACCCGAATCTAAAAGATTTGCGAAATTTGGATTTATACTTAATGGTTTATCATGCTACGAGTTCCTCGTTTCTAATAAAGAATTTCATGGATCACACTGAGAAATTAATATTTTATTTTAAATTGTCAATACAGTTAATGATATCACAAAATTAGGCTCAACTGAAAATTTTGATGTATTTATTCATATCTAAAAATATTTATACTCAATTGAGAATTCTTGTACATAATTTATTATTACGAAAAAATAACCACATAAAAATTTCAAAATTCAAATCAACGTCAATATTTCAAAACTGTCGCAGAGAGAAAAAGGTTGAAAAGGGTTGGGTTATTGTATCTTTTTTAATCGTTATGTTATAAATATTAGAATTTTCAACAATACGAAAGTTTTTAAATATTTTCTCTCAAAAAAGTTATTTAAAATTTTTCTGTTTTATTTTGAACATTTCCTAAAAAACTAAGAAATTTTGGAATACAATGATAATTCAGGAAAAGATTAATAAATCAAAACAGAAAAAGGAAAACACAAAAATAATTAACCCGCTATGAACCCAAGTTGTTTGGCAAGAAAAATTGTTTTATTTTTTATTTTTTTATTACCACATAATGTTCGGACGATGAAATAATTAAAAACGAAAATGAGTTCAACTTTTAGTAATTAGCAAAATAAACAAGAATTTATAATAAAAAGCACTTGTAACGTGGTGTTTTATTTAATTTTGGGACGTAGTGTTCATTTTTGTTATGAACCTTTAAATAAAATCGCGAAAGAGTCGTGGGATTAGGGATTAGCAAAGACTCACAAAAACGACTCAGTAACCGTTCGGGTTATAAGCCGATGATTAAATGCTTGAAATATTCATAAAAGTGCGTATTAGGATTAGAGACTCATTCGTGGGATCGGGTATTACAGAAAACTTGAAAAGGGCCGTGTGCAAAACGTCAATCAAAAAGGGTGGACAAACCCCCCAGCTGTCATTTGACTAACCCCCGGAAGGACGACATTTGGAGGAGGAGTCATTGTTTATAAAAGTCGCTGTAAATCAGCGAATCATCAGTACAACCTGAGGTCCTCATACTGAATTGACTTCACCTTGAGTAGAGCGTTGAAAGTTGAACTCGTGGACTGTGATTTTTGAGCTAATTTAATCAACAGTGAATCTCTAGGGGACTGGACGTCACTTAATGACCTCTTACTATAGTGATTCTATTCTATTGATATAATTGTAATCGATCCTTATTGTAAAACTGTTGCTGACTTGAATAAATCTTGCATCTCATGACTCGTGAGAACCCCGATTTTTACTCAATGAAGAAATTCGTTACACACTTACATTTCTAAAATAATAAAATAAAGATTATATGTGCTCTTAATTATGATGGTGGTCTAAGTCGTGTCTCATTCGTATCGAAATATTTAAAGATTTGCATTTGAATTGATAAATATATATAATCACGGATATATATAATCAAGGATATCTGGTGTCTGTCTATCTATTCGTTCGAATGACGCTCGCGACTTTTTCGCAAATATGGTCTTTATGCGTATTAAGTTAACGTCTATAAAATGATGCTTATTAAGCTCAAGACTTCGGTATTATATTTTGGTCTTTATGCGTATACAGTTAACGTCTATAATATAATGTTTATTACCCACTGCCTCTGACTTTGCCAATATGTCACAAACAAATAACAAATTAACTATTTTGATTTTATTAATTAAATATTGAATATTCAAATCGGGTATACATTTCAGGTTCACACAATCGGGTTTTCACATTTTATCGTTTTCCGTTTCTTAACAAAACCACAACCCATGTTATTAACATCGGGCCTATATACTAGTAAGCATATAAGTCTAAAATTATATACTTATATACTTTCAGATATATATTTTACTATAAAATATATGTTACCCGCCAACACATGTATATACATTTATATAATCGTATATATATTATTTGTGATTTTTATTCCATTTTTTGACAGTTATTAACGTTAATGAGAAAAATAGATATTTTTTTAATATAAAAAATGAAAAAAATAATATGTGAAATGTACTTTTTGTGGATAACCACATATGGGGAACACCTACGAGATTGGTTTATATTGTATTATTGTGTTTTATTTCGTTATTCCCGCGGAGACAATAAAAAAGGACAATATTCCCTATTTATGTACACGAAACGTCATACGTATTATAAATATAAACGATACGGTCGACACAACAATGAAATTCGGCGTCGTAAATACGTTGTTACGTTTTATTTGCCGCAAAATAAATACAGCATGTCCCGAATATGTGTCTGCTGGAAAAAAAAAGATATTTGAATCGAACTGAATCGCGGTTTTTTATCAAATGGATATTTTGATGAGAGTTAAATTTCATATGCGTATCAAAACAATAATTGTATATATATTATATATATATATATGTTGAATATTTCCAGTGAAAGTATATTTTATATGATCAATACATAACAATTTAGTTCATTCATTTATTTATAGTTGCTTTATTAGTGAATTTGTATTAATTCAATCACAAAAAATAATTCTAGATATTTATCCTTAAAATATATTTTCACTAGATTAATATATACAAAAAATAATCATTTGCTGTCTATGTAATGTGTCGCTTATCTTTAATGAACGATTTGATGAAGCGGTATCAAGTCATAATTTAGTAAATTTATGAATTATTTCATCAATATTTTGATTTGAAAAACTAAAAACAAGTCAGTTTTTTTGAAATTAGTACATGTCTATTTTCAGAAAAAAAATTAGTTAATGTTCATTTTGGTTATATCTTTAATATATAACCTGTGTTCATTTTAGTATATATTTATATATGACAATATATTATAATAGCTAATCAAAATGTATTATATAATACATCAACATATTTTTTCGGAAAATTAAATAAAAAAGCCTCATTTTTCGATATTAACTATTATTATATGCAGTGCAGCCATGTTCTAAAATTTATATTTTAAGTACAAAATACTGATACGTTGAACTAGCAAATGTTTAGAAATTAGTAGATAGTTTAAGTTTAAGTCAAGTTTGATGAGGAAATTTCACAAATAATAAACTTAAATGGTAACATTTACAATTTTTTTTCTGTCATTTTTTAGATTTTAATAACAATGATAAAACATTAAAATGGAATATAAACCAAATAAAACATAAAACTACAACCAATTTAACCGATCAAAAAAAATTGATTTATCAAAAAAAAAAATCACATTCCCATCACTTTCCAGCCGAACTTTGCGCAAATATAATACGACATACATAAAATTCCTTAACAATGATATATGATTTTTGCGCGCCTCGTGCGTTTTCTTTACGCAAATATTTGAAAAGCACTGCTCGTCTGCTCGCCTTATTCACAGCAGAGCGCGCTCCGTTATAATACATTGTACACTTTTGTTATACTTCAGCATTTTATTATACACTATATCAAAACAATGTGATAATGGCGTTTCAGAAAGAGGTTCGACTTTGCGAAAAATGGCGCTTTCCGAAAAAGCGATTCGTGAATCGGGACAAAAAATATGCGACAAAGTGAAATTTTAAATCATCGATTTTCGTAAAAATACTAACGGTAGTACCCGGCGTTGCTGGGGTTCCCGATTTCCGTTCCCGATTCCCGATTCCCGATTCCCGATTACCGTTGTGAACTCGTATTCTGCACACACTGGTGTATTAAAAAAAAAATGCATTAAAATTGTTGCATTGTTAAATTAATTAATTTAATTATTTTTTATTTCAAAAACACATTGAAAACAAAATGCCCCTGATTGTAAACAACCTTCACAACACAACTGTCGGACAGATTGCGGAGTGCACCGTCATTTTTCATTTTGTGTCATTTTTTAGCTTTTGTTTTAGGAATTTCCCTATTATTTTTCTTTATAAACCACCCCCTAGTTAAAGCAAACAAAAGAAAAATAAATAAATAGACAAATCGGTCAAGCGGTTTTTGAGTTTTGTCCAGAACAAATACTTGCCACTATTCATTTTTATATACATAATAGATAGATATAAAAAAAATCTGTTTTTACTTTGTAAATTGAGGGTCTCGATAGTAAATAGTGCTCAGCACCAAAGTTATAAAATTGAGTTTCTTTTATTTTACTACAAGAATATTACTTTTATTACTACCTTTTTTTACTACTTTTGCTATAGAAATTAATAAAAAATTCCACACTCTCTCAACAGTACAATATTGGGTTACTCCTAGTTTTATTTTCATCTAAATGTATGTGAACTGTTTTTATTAATATCTCCAAAAGTGACAAATTTCGCTTAGCACTATTTACTGTCGAGCCATCCAATTATTATTTTTTAATTGTTCTGCCGCTTTTGTAGAAGTTTTACTTAAGAAGTAACTTGAAAGAGCATGAAACGGGAACAGTGTGTACTTTGGCATCACGTTACACCTATTATGTGTAAAATTCATACATTTTACACGTGCGGTTTCGCATAAAACATGTCAAAGTCTGGTGAGTTGAAAAGCAGCTTATTGTCTAAACTAGGGCATTGTTCGTCAACGGGTTAAATTGTTCGGTTGATATATTCACCGAGTTTAATTATTAAATAATTTTGTCGATTGTTTAATTTGTCTTGATTGTGGATCGATTTATTGTTATATGAAAGATCATTAAAAAAAAGGTATTTGAAGTGAAAATTTTTTGAAATTCGTCGGAAAATTGAAAAAATTTTGAATTAGAGAAATAACATTGAAGAATTGCTATTTTTATTTTGAACTTTAAAATTACAAAAAATATAATATCTAAAACAGCGCAAAGTAGCCACGTTCGATATGAAATTTCAAACGAAATTGTTTTTATAGCTCTAAAAAATATAATAGTTTCGCGTCTAGCTGATTTATTGTTTCAGGTGCTTTTCCGACACGTTTTTCCTGCTTGCCTGCGGGAAAAACGCTTTTCCTCCCCAAAAAGCTATCCAGGTACAAATACATCTAAATATATGTCAATGATAAAATTTAAAACAATTTTTTTTAGTCATCCAACTTTGATCTCAAAGATTTTTATTATAGATTATATTTTGATCAATACATCATAAATATGGGATATTATACTGTATTAAATTTGTTTATAAGAAAAATATTATAGAAAAAAGGCACCCATACCGACCGCACGCTTAAAGCTTAATCGTTTAAAATTAGGTTTAACTAATTAAAAAAAAAATAGAATTTACGTTTATAATATAAATATTTACATATATAATATGATTATACAATATGAAACTCATACATATTATTCATGAAATACGTTTTTGTACAAAATTAATTTCGACGAAACTTTACAGTGAGTATAAGTACGAATTTAAGCATGTATGAAATATGAGTAGGGATTCTGATTTCTCGATGAAAATTCTCGATATACTTTCGAGAAATTTTCGAGAAAGAATTCTCGAGAAGAATCATTAAGCGTGAGTATCCCCTATATATAATAGCGGATTTCTGCGTGTTCGCCTGTTTGTCTGTCTGTCTGTTTATCTGTGTCAATGACGTTCGCGATTTTAAAAAGACGCGTTGATACGATTATTTTTTTGCGCCTATAAAATTATTCTTCATGCGCATATGGTCTTTATGCATACACACTTAACATCTATAATATCATGCTTATAAAAGTGTCTCTATTGACTTGTGCAATACATCGATTATCACGCAGTGGAAAAAATATTTGAATCCCCTATACATGTATATAATCACTGATGACAGATGTATGTGTCAATAACAAATGAACTGGTCTTATTTATTAAATATTAAATATATTCAAATCGAGTACGGGCATCGGGTAGCCTATATGTCACAAACTAATAACAAATGAACTATTTTGATTTTATTAATTAAACATTAAATATTCAAATCGGGTACACATTCGGGTTCACACAATCGGGTTTTCACATTTTATCGTTTTCCGTTTCTTAACAAATCCACAGCCGACGTTATTAACATCGGACCTATATACTAGTATATATATAAATTTGAATCGTAACAATTCCTTCCGACGCAAAATTCAATCACAACAAAACAAATTGGCAACCCCTGCCCCCAACACACACACAACAAAACACAGCTCGCTCCACGAGGGCGTCAAACCCGCCGCCATCGCGTACAACCTCGCCGCGGAAAATTCGCGGAAAACCCGCGGGAAAATCCCGCCCCGCGAAAAGCGCAAACGTCCTCCGACGTCCCCTTCGCCTCGACAATGGCGAATATCGATCCCGGGGATGTTTACGTAGGCGCCAACTTTCAAGATCACGGCTAAGGCACCGCCGCTTTGTAACGGTTTTGCGTCTTCGGATCGATTTCTCGGGCAGGCGAGTCCATCGCCGCCGCTTAGGCCCTTCCAGAGCGCGGGTCGGATCTCGAGTTGGTTTTTCGCGGGGTTTTTGCAATGTTTTCGGGTGGGTGTTTTATTGTTTTTGTGTGGGACGCGAGCTGGATGTGTTGACGTTTTTCGCGGAGTTTTTCCGGCGAGGTCGCGCTGTGTGATAAACAAGGTTCGGGAAATTCTTTTTTTATATATATAAAAACTGGTCTATTTGATGGAAAAAATTTTTTTCGAATAAAATTATGGATTACTAGCGGTAATACCCAGCGTTGTTTGGGACTTAAATTTTAAATCAAATTATTTTTTTAATTCAAATTCATTAAAACAACAGCATAAAGCAGGCCGTGTATCGTCTTGTATTATTATTGGGGAACATTTTTTTGCGGATCGTCCCATTTTGGGTCCTGGGAAATATGGTCGCCTTATTTTAATGGTACAAAAATCTTCTCGAAAAAAAAATATTTTTTCATATAGTTGGGGGAACATTTTTTCGAGGATCATCCCGTTTTCGGTTCTGGGAAATATGGTCTCCCAGTTTTGATGATACCATAACATTTTCGACAAAAAATACATATACATGCCAATTTTCATGGCGATCGGCCGAACAATGTTGGAATGAAACGGCAATAAACAAACAAATATATAAATATACAAACATCCATTTTTATATACATAGATGATAGTTTTTCAACGATCAAAACATTGATTTACAATATCGTATCAATTTTTATATTGATACTGGAAGCGCGAAGCTCAAACGTTATTTTTCCTACAAAAACTCAGATTAAACTAATTTTTTTATACATTTTAAGATGAAATTATGTATCAATAACGAATAATAATAATAAAATAAGGATTCTATCACTTTTAACCAAAATTTAATAAAAAAATAATAATCAAAATTATAGTTATTCAAAAATTTCAATAGATATGCAAATGTAAAAAAAATATTTTGTATAATTAAAAAATTGTTTTACGTATGAATTTTACTTATAGTCGCAGGTGTATGTCATAATATTCTCTGGAATGATACATAATGAAACTCGAACACTAAATCATTTGATACATAAATGAATAAAAAAGTTTTTTAGTAAAATGGAATTGAATCTGAAAATGCTTTGATTTAATTTGAATAAAAGGATATTGAACCTTCGTGCGTAATCTGATGATGAAAAAAGTGCTTATCTGCAAAAGAGATTTATGCAATGCTGGAAATATATAGTAAGTTTTCTGCTTTATAATAAAAAAAAATGGTTTTATTTAATCTATTGGAATGTGTCCAACCCCAAATATCATATTATTTTAAGTTGGTTTTATTTTATTTAGCGAGATTTATTATCGGCGATTACCGTTTTAAATATAAATATTTGGAACTCGCATATTAAACGGGACCATTCCACAAAATATTCGAACATTTTTCGATCCGACTTTTTTTTTAAATTACAATTAATCAAACAACATCATCGCGTCCAAAAAATACATCATTCACACAAAAATTTCAATCAATCACCGAATCGCTAATATTGATTCACACGAAAAAGTTATCTTTCGTCAAACGTTTAACGTTTCCAAGAATCCAACACATTTTTTGCCCGAATCAATCAGAAAGGTGTTCACCACTCTCAAGGATAAACTTTCCTGTCGCCCTTGGAAGCTTTCAAACTCAACCAACTGGTATAAGGATCGACCCTTGCCAAATTATCAATGATTTATGACAGAAACTATCTCCGCGCAGCCTCAACGACGAAACATCCATAATTCAAGCTCTGAAGGCAACATTAATTTCAATCATTGTTAACGTTATTAAAAACAACACTTACAACAATCCCAAAACTCGACACCGCAAAATTGAACCATCTAGGCGTTCCTTCAACATACAGGGGGTTGTCTGAAATAAGCGTGCAGGTTGCCGCGTCACCAAAAAGTAGTTCTGTGTTGACGTTTGTGTGGTCAAGCACTACAGAATAGGGGTCTGCTGTAATAATGAGCCCCTTGTGCAGGCCCACTCGCTGCATAAATGCGGTCACTATGCTTAAGGCATACACATACCCTGAACAGCCAAGTGAAATGTCAAAAGCGGCACAATGCTGTGAAAGACCCAGCAAACCATGCATAAAAGCAGATGTATGGGGCAGCCCGCCACAGGCAGGGTTTTGTGTTACCACAACAAGACAGTCTATTTGTGCTGTATTGATCTGTGTCTTGCGCTGCAAATCTTCCACAGCTTCTTGACACAGGGTGAGAATGGTTTGTTCTGGCCCAAGCCGCCGTAGTTGCTGGAAACCTATTTTTTCGTCAATAAAGCTTACTGGGCGACCAAATGATTTTGCCCGTAATCGGTTATCAAGAGTAACGGCACCGACAGCCGTGCCAATGGCAGTTATACCAAGCGCCATTATCGTGGTTCCTCTGCAAAATATATTTTCCCAATAGAAGTACCGTCTTTGCGGATATCACCTTCATAAAATGAACCACCGATCAAGCGTGTGTAGTGTATTGTAAAGGGGGGAGTGCAAAGTGCGGTTAAGCGTAAGCGCGAAACAACAAATTTTATGGAAGGGCCAAACAGTGTTGGCTGGTGTAGCAGGTATTTAAAGGCAACAACTATGAGCCGCGGAAGCGTTGCTGGAAATGTATGCGGCACGGGACCTGCAACAGCTGTTTCAGTTACAGAAAAAAGAGAACGTATCGTGTCTTCATCACAGGCAATGCGTTCGTGAATTGTATCGGTTGTGGGAATCAGCAGCAGGTCATATTTTTGGTCTCGGTAACGCGCGCAGGCGGCCTCAAGCAATTTCTCAGAAAAAGGCTGTAGATGAAACCCGCTCTTGAGTTTTGAAATACAAATAAGGTCAATATTGTGAGGTGTATGTTCTACAGGCAAGCAAGCAAGGGTTATGTCTAAAAGCTCTGCTGCTGGTATATAGTCGCGGTTGCCGCGAAAAACGGGTATGGGTGTTTTCATACGGTATTCCTTGCTTTGTTGCGTAAGTTTTTGTGGTGCGCAATAGCAAAATTTCCTGAAACCATTCCCCCTTCGGGTACATTGTCTATGACAACTGAGCCAAAAACAATAAAGGCATTTTCGCCAATTTCTAGCGTATTGCTGATATTGGCAGCCGCGCCAATAAAGGTGTTGTCGCCCACAATAGTGCGCCCGGCAACAAGCCCTTTTGTTGACATTGCAGAACGCACGCCCATGACAGCATCGTGCCCGATAACCGCTTGAAAACCCAAGTAAACCCCTTCTTTGAGTTCTGTAAATTCACCAAAGTACGATGACGCTGCAATAATGCTTTGGGCATGAATGCGGCAACCCTTACCGAGCTTTACGCCCCCAAAGTGGGGTACATGAACTTTTTCGCCTAACACTGTTTGCGGGAAAAATGCGCCTTCACCAACAATAACATGTGGGCCAATCCAACATTCGTCATCAATAAAAGAATTGTCTCCAATAATTGCATACGGGCCTATGTGTACATTCTGCCCAATATGCACGTTGTTTCCTATAACGGCAGTGTGGTGTACGGTTGCTGTTGGGTCAGTATAGGCTTGCACCATACAGCCACTTTCGGAATGCAGCTTAGCAAAGTGGGCTAAAAAATACAAATCAGCCGGCTTGTCTGCGGCAACAATTCCTTTTGGGCTTTCTAGCATTGCTTGGGTGTGTGGTAATAAACTAGAAGGAATGATAAGTGCCTCAATATGAGGATTTTGCGCTGCAAGGGAGATATACTTTTCATTGAGCGCAAGACATACGCTGCCAGCAACCGACGTCCAAGGTAAAGCGGTGCGTTTTACTCGCTGTAAGTGCGCATCATGAATGCAGGTTTGCACGCCGCATTGCTCTCTGTTTTCATTAATTATGCGTAAAAACATAGTTGAGTACCTCATGAGCATCGTTTATTGAGTCACGCAGCCCGTACTGCATATTTCGGGGTGTTTCCAGCGTTACCATGGCGTTTGTAGGCAGCATGGCGACTATTGTTTGTAAATCAAAGTTTCCTTTTCCTATCGGCATATGAATATCTTTTCTTGAGGCCATGTCACCGTCAGAAAGGTGATAAAGAGCCGGCTGGAGTTGTAAAAATGCACCCAGCATTTGTTGCCATGAATAGTGAGTGCTGCTGGCAGCATAGAGTGCATGCCCAATATCAAGCACAAACTGGCTCACCGCCCCACGATCAAGTACACTCGCTATATGTTCTGGTGACCAGCAAACACAGTCTTCATTGCCAACCCCCACTCTGGGGACATTTTCAAGTATGAAGCGTGAATCATTGAGCAAGCTAATTTGCGTACACACTTCTTCAAGAGAACCGCCAAAGCCACCGTGAACGATAATATATGGAGCATCAAGCATATCTGCAAAACGGCGTGCATCTTCAACGAGTAACCTATTAGCAGGGCGCAACGTGGCATTTGCCAAGTTGACACCATGCCCGTTATGCGGTGCATGAATGATAAACTGGGCATACTGGCATGTGTGGGCTAATGTACGCCATACTGCGGCTGTTTTTTGATACGTCCCCGGAGGAACGTACAGTTCAATGTACGAAAAAATTTGGCGTTCCAGCAAACTGGCAGCCTCTTTCGCCAGTGAGGTATTGATGGAAAAAAGCTTAAGCCCCAGTTTTATGTTTGGTAAAGACAATCTTCTGCTATAGTCATACATGGCAGCCTTTTGCCCCCCCCCACGTGCGGGGATAATCGCTAAACGTGACACAAACGCTCTTTGCTACTCAGTAAGAGTTTCATGAAATACATAGCGTTGCAAGGTGCAGTGTAAGCAATGCTTGCCTTGTGCTGGTGCAATGCTTCGGCTATTTTTCCATTAAGAACCAAGTGCCATCACCTGCGGGGAATACGGGGTCGCGATGGTAAGCAAAGCCGTAGTTGCGTAACATAAATTCAGGGTGAGACTCAAGAAACTCGCCAGCAAAGTCACGCTTGAATAATTGATTCGCGTTGCCCCTGTATAGCACTGCAACAGGCGTTGGGTTATAGTATTCGGACATGCAAACATACCGCGCTGCGCATTTTGCCATTAATGCATACGCTGCGGGTAAACTTTCAGGGTTTACATGTATAAGTACGCCTGCCGTGAATACTAAATCCCACTTTTGCGTTGGCTCATATTGAAGTAGTGAAGTTTCAATAACTTCTGCCTGCCCCCAATCTCGCAGGGTTTGAGCCGCAATAGGATTTACTTCTATTCCTGTCAGTGTTGCTGATGGCAGTAGGTGGTGAAGGGCATGAAGGTTGATTCCGATATTTGCTCCTACTTCAAGTATCCTTGTAGGTGCGATAGCGCAGTTCCCAAGAATTTTTGACCATAGAGCCAGCCGGCAAGCTATATTCTCTGGGGTTAAGGCATTGCGTTTTATATACTCATTGGCAAATTCACCTGCCCAAAAGGCTTCTTGTTCGGTTGTATATTGTGTCATTGGATT
>JAOXNN020000029.1:4819541-4837021 GCA_028571205.2 Hydropsyche betteni | reverse complement strand
AAATCGAGTACGGGCATCGGGTAGCCTATATGTCACAAACAAATAAAAAATGAACTATTTTGATTTTATTAATTAAACATTAAATATTCAAATCGGATTCACACAATCGGTTTTTCACATTTTACCGTTTTCCGTTTCTTAAAAAATCCGCATCCGATGCTATTAACATCGGGCCTATAGATACTATGAGTCAAAATGTTTACGCTCATCATGGATTTCACTCACTCACTCACCCACTCATTCACTCATCATGGAATCTCAATCACTCACTCGCTCGCTCACCATGGAATCTCACTTACTCACTCACTCGCTCACCATGGAATCTCACTCACTCACTCACCTCACTCTTCATGGAATCTCACTCACTCACTCACCTCACTCTTCATGGAATCTCACTCACTCACTCGCCTCACTCTTAGTCAAACTCGATACAAATAAGTACAAAAACATCCAACTTATTAAAAATCATACAAAAAACGAAGCAAACAGCCGAAACGGCAGGCGCCCGTGCAAAAAGATGGCTTCCCACGTTTCGGCGGGAAGTTTGCGGACGCAAATGTTAATGAGCCTCGTGTTTGCGATCCCTTTCCCGAACAAAGGGACGCGATAATGATATATTGATAAGGCACGTACTCGCATGATCGATCTTCGCGCCTCGGGCGGAGCGTGGCGACGTTCGGAAGCTCTGTTTCGAAGTTTTGGCGGGAAAAAGATGTGAGGTTTCCCCGATGTGAGTGAGCAAACTAAATGCGAGGACGGGATAAGACTGCGAGGCTCTATTGTGAGCCTGAACATGGGAAAATGCCTGATTGTAAATGCGTTAGTATTCGAATAACTATGGAGCCTCATTTCTGATCGAAGATGTAGATGAAATTTATATAATTGGGATTGAGAGGATTTTTTTTTCAATACGTCATTGAAAACTAGTATATAGGCCCGATGTTAATAACATCGGGATGTGTATATGTTTATTTTATGCCCGTACTCGATTTGAATATTTAATATTTAATTAATAAAACCAGTTCATTTGTTATTGCTACAATTACGACATATAGGCAAAGCCGGAGGCAGTATGTATTATATCATAATAAGCATCGTATTATAGACGTTTACGGTAAAGTCGCGAGCGTCATCGAACAGACGAATACACGAACACACATACAGAAACCCGCCATTATATATAGGGGATATGTTTGTAAAATCTTGTTTTTCATTAAAAATGGAAAAAAAAATTAATCAAAATTAAATGCTTAACGTCTTCTATCAGAAATAACAGTTGGCGTATCTTAAGATATACCTATGAAAGGCTGAGAAAGACTTTTATTATTGACACCTGAGTGTCACAATATGGTTTAAAAAATTGTTGAAGTTTAGATTTTGTAAATCATAAAAGAACTCATCTTAAAAGATAATAATCATGGAATCACCATTTGAAAAAATAATTTCGATATGGATGTCAAATTTTATTTAAATTTCACAAAAAATACAACGTTATTTGCATTTTTTGAAAAAAAACGTAATTACAAAGACATTTTCATGTATATATAAATGTTTTTCTACAACGAATGTGATATTATTTTTTATATAATAAGTTTTCATTACGTAAAATAACTTTTCAAAAGCTCAATTTCGAAACATTTATTTTGTAAACGATATCAACTTAATATAACGGTCAGGTGGTCACTTATCTGTTTATCGAATGTGATATAAAATTAAAATTAACTCATTGCACAAAAACGTTCTTTTCCTAATCAAAAATTTACATATAAACATCGATTTTAACATCCTCTTTTTAAAAACGGGATCAATCCCCATTTTAAATCGTCACACACGCATTAAGAACGATCCGAACGACGGAACGAATAAAATAAAAATGGCGAGCGCACTTTCCTTCCAGCGGCCATATTTCACGGCGGAATTGCTCAAAATGGGATGGGGCGGCAAAAAAAAAATATATAGTGAAAAAAACAGATTTGCAAACTGTAACACGCTCCCCTCCGGCCCGTGATATAAGGCCAGAATTGAAAATATAATGTGAAAACTTTGAGAATGAATTTTTTTATGATAACCGATGCCGGGCGCGTGAGAGGCCCGCAATGGGTTAACGCCGTATTCGGCCGATAAATATTCACGTGCGTTCTGTGAGATTTGGCTTAAATGATTTATGATCTATATAGGTTTTGTTGATGTTAATGGGTTTTTTTTCGGAAAGTGTGTATTATGTGAAAAAAATGAGTTTCGTTTGAAAATAATGAGAGATTGATACTAGAAAGAATGATATTCGGTCGAAAATGTTCGAATTTATTTGAGATGTACGAAATCTGACTCCGACTCTGTAATTGAGGAATCGTAGTATTTTGAGCAGAGTCGGAGTCGTAAATAATCAACGGACTCATTTTTTTATTTATTTATTTAATATTATGACCAAAATCGATTGTTTGCTTCGTTTCGTATGGTTCATCAAAATAAAAGATCAATTGTGT
Organism: Hydropsyche betteni; assembly: GCA_028571205.2. Classification (NCBI taxonomy): domain Eukaryota; kingdom Metazoa; phylum Arthropoda; class Insecta; order Trichoptera; family Hydropsychidae; genus Hydropsyche; species Hydropsyche betteni. The sequence goes on along the minus strand of JAOXNN020000029.1, from coordinate 4,834,538 downwards.
CTTATATTCATAGTATTTTCTAATATTGGTTTTTGAACGTAAATATAATATTTTTTTAAAATAATTAATAATTTCAATAATAAGTACTGCAAAAAATTTATTGATTCATCGTTTTACTAAAAATTTGAGGAGCTATTTGTTTTAAATTTTTAATTTATAAGATTTTTTCGGTGTTTATTTATTTTGAAAATCGTTATTACGTATTTTTATTGTTTATTATCAATTTTATACATAGACAAGAAAATTTTATCTTATTAAAATCGCTGAATTCGAAATTAGAGAAGAAACATAAAGCAAAAGTCAAATTTGGGATAGGTAAATTTTAAATCGAATATTCAGCTCTAAATTTTATAAAAAAATATTGAAATTGTTCAAAATTAAAAATTAATTAATGTGAAATACATATTTTTATTTTTTATATGATTTTTTAATCTTTAGTCTATTAATGAAATAACATATCTAATTACTAAAATAGTTCAATCTAAAATAAGATGTAGTACCAAAACGCAAACGTGAAATTCTCAAAAATATATTTTTCATTAAAAAAAAAATCAACAAATTAGATAGAAAACTTCGCCCGATACACTCAAAGGGCACATCAATTTTTGCCGCTCGGTATTTTTTTTCCGGCATTCCCTCTCTGCGAAAGGGACGGTAATAATGTGCCGCGAAGGGGTTAATAGTGTAAAATAAATAAAGGGCTCGTTTAGAAGCGCAAACGCGTCGTTAAACGGATTTATAACGATCGATAACGAAAGGATTTACAGAGTCTCTTTTCCCGACTAAATGACGATCCTAGCTTTCGGGGACTGAGCGCTAATTTCTTAAATGTTTCAGTAACGAATTAGACTTATTGAAGGATTAGGATTGTTAGGATTGTGCCATTGCAAATTTCGATCTGATTTATTCAGTTTGAATTAAAATTTGAAAATCACAAAAAAAACAGTACTTTTGACTTACACGGGCGCAGCTAACACATAAAAATCACCACAATAGTGTAGATTTGTATCGTGTATTTGTATCGTACACAATTTTGAAAGGCAAAAAATTAAATGGTCAGAATTTTAATCATGTTTTGGTCAGAACATTTGGTCCTGGCCTTAATCAAAAACGGTCAGAATAAAATGTTGAATTGTCAGAATAAAATAATAAATGGTGAGAATTCAATAACGAAACGGTCAAAAGAGGTTAGGTTAGCTTAGGGTTCTTAATATTATTCTGACCATTTAATATAAATTCTAACAAACCCAGCTGAAATTCTGATCATTCAATATTTATTCTGACCTTTTTGATTAAAATTCTGACCAAAACACGATTAAAATTCTGACCAATGTCAAATTAATTCTGATAAATGGGATAAAAATCCTTACCAAAATCATATAATATTTGAATTCTGACCATTTAAATAGTAGCCATTTTGAAATTCAGTAATATTTAATTTGAGTTCCTTTTAGAAAAACTGAGTAAATGCTGTATGTTCCAGTCAGAAACACTAAACGTATTTATCGTTATTACAACATAAGCCTGAAACATTATTGAATTTAGACACGTTGTAGATGTGTTTTACAATTCCACTATAAATCAGCGATTATGACAGCATAAGATTCGTATATTTGTGAGTTGCGCTGCGCCCGTATAAGTCAAAAGTACCGCAAAAACCGACATAATCATCTAAATTGACCGAATTAGAGTCTCGTGCGGCAATCGCGAAGTGCATCGGAACGAAACTGAAACAATCCAATTTCAAATCGCGAACAAAATGAGCGGGACTGGCGCAAAATCACAATCGCAATCAACCGTTGCGAGCCGTCTAATTTAGATATGGCCAAAACGCGCAAAATGCGCGCCTAAACGCGAAAGTTGCACACAGCCGGTGTCTGCGGTTTTGTGTTGCGAATTTTGCAAAATGCACCTTGCTCGTAATACTGGATTTGCGTGTGTGTGCATGGATTATGTGGGTTAGTGTATATGTACATATATATTTATATGTGTGTGTGCATGGATTATATGAGTCAGTGTATATGTTTATGTGTGTGTGTATAAATCTATGTTTTTATATATGTTCGAATATTGAATATTTAATTATTCGCTGTTTAAGTAATTATTATTATTATTTTGAATTTAATTTATAATATATTTTCACGTGCACTTAAGTATTAATATTTTGATTATAATTATATTGAGAATTTTTTTTGTGAAAATAAAATATAATATGATTTTATTTATGTCAACTGTTTATAATTTCATTTGCATTTATGTCATTATTATTATTTGAAATTATTCATATATATATTTTTTACCAATGTTCTATTAAGGTAAAACTATACGTCAAGTTTAAGCATAAAAAAAGCATTAACGTACGCACGTCGGTATTTACGTTCACGTTCATGTATTCACACTTTTATTTTCACTTACATTTACTCTTATCATGAATATTCACTTAAAGGTGAAACCCGTGATGAGCGTAAGCGTAAGCGTATAAATGCCTAAACGTTTATGTATGATATGCTTAATACAAACGTTTTTACTTTCACGCGTTTTACGCATTTTCTTCATCCCAACCGATAAATAATTATTTTTATACTAAAAAAATAACATTTTTATAAATCGATAGAGCCCATTATAAAAAAAATTATAATTTTTTTTATTATTAAAATAAAAACCACATAAATATTATATATTCAAAAATACATGCATCTTTTTATCATCTCATAACAATATATTCACCGCAGAAATTCGACGACGATTTCGAATAATAAAAAAAAAAACGCATTTACATCGAAATACACCGAGCATATACAATATACTAAATCGAGCCAAAAGGAGAAGGATATACGCCGATTGTTCAAGCGCGAAAGAGACATAGCCCGAATATGAATGCGCGTCATAATGCATTCGGGCTCATTGTGTCCCCGAAAATGGAACGCCGATACCGGAATATTGGAATACCGGAATACGGCGGCAGAAAGGAATATAGGGCGCGTTCGTACTCTTATCGTCCACTTTTTTATTTCTGTTTGAATTATTGCGCAATTCCGAGGCTATCGTCGCGTGCGAAAGTGGCGCCGTTGCGGTGGATATCGGAACTGCGGAGGTTCGCGAAAGTGGCGCTGCTGCGGTGGATATTGCAACTGTGAATGTTCGCGAATTGTAGTTTATTGTTTAGCGTCGATTGGAGAGGTTCAGCGAGAGATTGGTCGGTCGATAGATGGATGTGAAATAAGAGTGGAAGGATAGAGGGTTTTTCGATTGAATGATGTTTGAAATTAAGATAATTTTTGTATGAGATTGTATTTGTTATATTAAAAATGATCTATTTTTTTATCTGTATTGGGATTAATCTGTGGTCGGTATTTAAACATTAATACTGGCCATTTATATTTAATGATTGTGTTGAACAGTTAGTATACATGAGTGGATAATCACCTCAGGCGATTAATATCTGAGGTAAATAATTAGTATTTACGTTAAACGGTAATTTTTTTTATGACAGTCAATATTTATGACAGCACAAACAGTCAAATTTTTTTTTTACAGTAACGACCAAAAATTTCACATCTTCATACAAATAAATAAAAAAAAACTTACCTCGACTTAACAGTATACCGCTTAGCTTTGGCATTCTTATTTGGTGCTTCGATTTCTAAAACTTCATCAACACGACGATCTGAAAAAAAAAAAACAAAATCAATTATAAACATTAAAAAAATAAATTTAACATATACACACATATATGTTTCTTGCCAATTTGGCCTCAAGAGGCGAGAAGTTTTCCTTTATCTCGAGTCCAAGAGCCAGGATCCTTCCTGGATCCTGAGTCGGTTCCACAATTAAAGAAAAGCAACTTTGTTTAGATAAGAGAGCCGGCGTGCTAGTTAGATTAATGGACCCCATCGATCTCTCGTACCCATCTACCATCTTTGTACTTAACTTATATTGGACACGATACGAAGACACGTATCATATTACTAATAAATCTTATTTAGGACATAAATATTCCGTAGGAATATTAAAGCTTTTGAACGTCATAATTGTAGATTTTTATGAATTTTATATGGGAGTCGTTAATATGGATGAGCAATCGAAATTTTGATTTTTATATTTGAAAAAATGTAAAAGGTACTTGGAATATAAAAATGCATTGGAACATTAATAGGTTAAGATTTTTAAATTTTTTAAAGAAATTTTATATAGAATTTTCACAATTTTTTATGAAGTCAATCTATACTATTATTATGTCAATCTAATCTATTTGTGGTCGTTTCAATCCAGCACCGTTCCATTGATCACTATGAAAATTGGCATGTATATTTATTTTTGTGTGGAGAATGTTTTTGTGCTATCCTCTTTATTGTAGCTTCCCACTAGGTAGCGCTGCAGCATATCAACTTCTGCACCGTTCAACCAATCACCTTGAAAATTGGCATTTATATATGTATTTTTTTGTGAAAAATTCGTTTTTGTTATCCATTTTGTTGCAACTCTCCACTAGGTAGTGCTGCAGCATACCAAATTCAATATCAGTTAACCGATCCCTAGGAAAGTTAAAATACAGACTGACAGGACAACGTCTGCTAAGTTCAGCTAGTTTTGTATAAGAATAGTTATTTTGGATGGGAAATTAAAAATTTTAGTTCAAAAATCTTTTGAAATTGCAAAAAAAAAAATGTGAAAAATCTATGTATGATATTTTTTTTTTGAGAAGCCTAAACAAACCGATATAGTCCCCCCAAAAGATCAAACGAAAACGACGAGAAAAGTCACGAATTAGGCATCCATCGGTATTCCACTGTAGCGTAAATGTGAAAGGGTCATCAAACGGGGGTCAGAGTTGGCGTCGTGTCGCGAGTAAAAGGCGAATGTGCACTAAAACTCCCCCATAAAAAACGCCACCCGTGAACGTCAAAGGGGGTGACCATAGGTTCACTTTGGAAACGGGACTATTTCGAAAGGCAGGTTTTTTTAATGACAAAAGAAGTAAATAAATTGAAAATGGTTATAGATAGAAATCGAATAAATTTAACAGTTAGTTTTTGTATGTCTGTGGTAACGCTGATATTGGGTGGCAACTGAAAGATTGTGATAGTCCGGAGAATAATTAAAAAATTAAAACCGATGATAAATTGTATTTTAGAATGAAGCTTGATATTGTGGTTGTTAAAAAAAATCTGTGATTATATACATATACAGGGGATTCAAATATTTTTTCCACTGCGTAATAATCGACGTATTGCATAAGTCAATAGAAACGCTTTCATAAGCACGATATTATAGACGTTAACGTCACTTTATGCGTGCACTTAAGTGCATACGCATAAAGACCATATACGCATGAAGAATAATTTTATAGACGCAAAAAAATAATCTTATCGTCGCGTCGTTTGAAAGTCGCGAGCGTCATCGAACATACGCACACACAGAAATCCGCTATTATATATAGGAGATTTCGATGAAAAATATATTTTTTAAAAGTATTCATTCCATTTTGTTTCAAAAATAGACGGTTAACCTAACAACGGGAGGACCGGGAGGCAAAGTGGGAGGATAGTTAAGACGGAGAACATAAACAGCCAGCGGGAAAACAAAGAGTCTGTGAAAGGTGAAGGGGAATGGATGCAGATGGAGAGGGATGGATTGTGGAGGGAAAAGTTTTCTCTGTTTTTAGTCAGGGGGCGATTGCCAATTAGTTGAGATTATAACTTGGCCGTAAGAGCGCGGCAGACTACGTTCTCGAGACACGAATTTGTTTCGTTTTTATATTTGTGCAGGGCAATTTAGTTAGCCTGTTAAATGTCAATTTTGAATTCTGGACGGCGGAGTGAAGTTTGATGAAAAATCGATACGAAAAACGTTCAATTACGACCCCATTCAAAGCGTTCCGTCAATATTTTCGATTAATTAAAAATCAACCGAAATAATTATGCGCGGAATCATTAATTCGCAATCATGCAAAGCAATCAACCATAATTCGGCAACGCGAAACGATAATTTTAACAAATACGAAATTAAGCGACCGTAATTACAATGGGGCGTTAACAAAACCACAATATCCACGAAAACAACGGATGAACCACAAATTAAAAAAAATGATGCGACGTGCTTTAAAAGTTATACTTCGAAATAAATTCTATTCATAAAAATCGTCTACAAAATCATCTCTGCATCCAAACAACATAAATTTCATCTCCATATTTGACACAATATGATTCATAAATTGCAGCTTCCGTTAGTTCACATTGCATTACATTAACGTTAAATTAACATCACATTAACGTTACGGTAACATTGCATTACCTTAACGTTACATTGTATTAACGTTACATTAAATTAACGTTTCATTGCATTAACATTACATCGATATTACATAGACACGTTATATTATATAATATAGGAAACGTTACGTAAGGACGTTACATAAAAAAAACGTTACATAGACACATCACCGTTGAACACAAAATTTAAATTTACTGTGCCACAAGATGTATAACATCAAAAAAAAAAATATTCGAATGTTTCGCTGTTTGTGCGAAACGTACGTTTATTTGCACGTTATGCATAATCTCAAAGGCTTTCGCGTATCAGTTAGTTTTGACGCGGACGTAACGAGTTCTGTTTGTTTGTCAACATCAAATTTGCTACCGCAAATTCGTGTCGGGCGGGCGTGAACGGGTTAACCGCTGTTTGAATTTGGCGCTGATTTTGACGCGCTCGAAAGGGCGAAAAATTGAGAACTGTATTAAGGTCAAAGTGTTTTCGTTTTGATAAACAAGGTGTTTTCGGATTGTTAACGTTCTAACATGGTTCTTAAACTTTTTCTAATATCTATAATAGAAATAATAATATTTTTTTTAATGAAAATCTTATAAAGATTAATTCAAATATTTTTTTTAGAGACAACTGGAGTACAAAATGTTCTAGCGAAATCTATAAATGTTTATTTATAATTATTATCAGTTGAAAAAATTATAAAAAATGTAATGATTCAAATTGTATATCGAATATGTCATTTGTACTGTTCAAGAAAATAATTTATTTTTTATTTTCACATTAAAAAGATTGTTATATAAAAAAGATTTGAATGCACTGATTTAAATTAAACAATAATTCATAAACCAATTTTTCAAATTTCTTAGGTTTATATTAGAAATATGTGAAGTAATGTATTATATTTTGATTGCAGTATATATCTTATTGATCATTTCAGAAATAAATTTCTAGTTCATTCTGTACACAAAAAACTCTAACCTTAATAAATTTTTAAATTCATAATTATAAAATGACAAAAAAAATTAATTCTATTAATTATCAAATTGAATCATAAACTTACTATGAAAACTTTTCTCTAGTTTTTCCGTCAATATATTTTATACATGTGCATAAATAATACTGAAAAGAGTATAAGCGAACAAGGGGGGGGTGTAAAATTCAAAAAAACGGAGCAGGGGAGGGGTGTTTGTATAGGTCCCCGAGAAAAATGCAAATAAGAGAGTGGAGAGAAGTTTTCAAAAGAAGTTTTTCCGCGCCGCGCCGCGATATGAATTATGAGAGGATTGTGACCATTATTCAGCTCTGAAATAATAAGGTACGTAACTCTGAAAAATATTTCTGCGAAAATAAAATAGAAAAAAAAGCGCGCGAGTTTTTTTTTCGAATTAGCGCGCGCTGCGAAACGCAAGAGGGAAAAATGGAAACGGACGCACTAACCCTAAAACGCGTAATTCCTCGGCCATATTCCGTTAATGAACGGCCATCTTTTTCGTTTTGTTTTTGCGTAATTCGAAAATTTGACGAACTTCGAATTTTTTTCCCGACGGCGGAATCTTGACAAAATGAAAAATTTGTGAATCGTTGAAAATGATTATGCATTTAGTATATATGTTATAGTGATTGTATGTTCCAAGTGAAAGTATTTTATATCTTATAAGCCAATGACTTAATATTTTCTTTGCAAATTAATTAATTCAAATTGATCAATAAAATACATATTCACTTGTTGAGTTGGTGGAAATGTACTTTTATCATATAAAATACACTTTAACTGGGAATATATAATATTATAGATTCATTATAATATCCCCTATATATAATAGTGGATTTCTCTGTGTGTGTGTGTGCTTGTGTGTGTGTGTGTGTGTGTGTGTGTGTGTGTGTGTGTCTGTGTGTGTCTGTGTGTCTGTGTCGATGACGCTCGCGACTCTTATGTTCTGGAGACATTTCGCAAGGGCACGGTTTTAAAATATGTTTGCATATATTCAATTTTTGTTGTATTACATCACGCAACGGCATGATACATACAAATACATACATAGTACATATATGTTACAGAGATTCTGTATTTTCACTATAATGGATCTGTACAGAAATAAAAATTCCCTTGATAATAAAGATTTCCTAATCTAACCCAACTCAACTTTTTTTTATAAAGAGCAATAATATAAATTCATTAATAAATACATTTTAATTCTATAATATACATATATAATATATGTTTACATGAAGGATTGGAACGCGAGTGCGTATAATTACGAAAATATATAAAAATGTTTTATTGTTGTATGTAGAAACGGAGGCACATCGCGTTCCACCTATTAAAGCTGAAAGTTTTCAGATAAATCTCGATTTGAGCGAATTTTAAGACCCAGACTTTCCTAATGGGCACATACGAGAATCCTTTTTATTTTAGATTCGCTGAAAAAGGTAAGAAAAATGTGTTCGGTTAAAAACATTTTTTTAGAAAATTTTTGATAATTCGTAACGAAATTTGATGATTTTCGTATGTGTTTTTATTCGATTTCAGTTAAATGATTATTTATTTATCGAAAATTATTTAATCTAAATAATCTCAATTTGTGTTTCAAAATAAATTTTAATACTTTCTTCAGAAAGTTTCATGAGAATTTTCATAAGTATATTAATAAAATACTACATAATAACTTAGTATTTAGTTCACGTACACTACGTGCAGTGTTTTCTCAAAGTCATCTCATATCTTCAAATTATATGATATTAAAACTTCACAGAAACATTTCATCACACACAAACACCTATCGACAGTCACAACTTCACATATTCACACACACACAATCGAATATATGCTGAAAACTCACAATAAACCACAGTCAAAATCGGAAAACCTCCACAGGATAATTTTTTTCGCTCATTTTTTTACTTTTATGACTTTTCACGTTTATTTATCCGCTCAAAATCTTTATGTGATATTTTCTGAGCGATGGCAACACTAGAAGGCCGCCAAAAGGTGGATCTGGGACGGAATATTGGCGCGCTTTCGGGATTCGGGTCTCGAATATCCCGAATAGCCCAAGCCTTTAATAACGGCATTCTGGACATTCTTCAGACGAATAAAACTCGGTATAAATGCGAAAGAATATGCCTAGGTCGGAAAGGGGTTCCGTTTTTAATTGTTTGACTAATTTTTACAAGGTGAAATTATTTCAGGTAATAATAGTTGAAATTAGAGCAGTGATATCGATTAATGAGTTAATATCGGTTGTTGGTGATTTTTTTAAATTTATATACACCCTATACTCTTTTTATATGGTTTTGAAATAATAGGGTTCAAGAAAGAAGAATATAAAATTTTTTTACACAGTATTTTCATTTTAACGTGGTGTAAAAAAAGTATTATTATGCCAGAATGATAAAATTCGGCACAGGCCGGTATACTGCTTTTATATTTTTTTGATGATTTAACATGGTGAAATTTTTTCAAATTATACATTTTTCATAAAGTACATTTGGATGTTCTATCAAAATATACTGATGGAATCTATCTCCAATTTTTATATGGTCACCATATATTTTTGTTTTTGGAAAGTATCCCCCGTGTAAAAAAATTGTATATTCTTTTATTCAAGTTTTAATAAATATATTGTGAAATATTATATATAAAATAATATTATAACAGTTACAGTTTGTAATGATCACTATTACTGATAATATGAAATAAATTTTCTGCAACTTACTGTACATAATAAAAGGTATAATAATAGTTTACGTTTAATATCAAATTTAATTTATTTTTGATTACTGATAGTAATTTTTCTTTTAATAGTGACGGTAATTATAAATTATGGTAATTTTAGAATCTTTAGTTATATCATAGTTTTTAGTGCAGTTTGTCAAAGCTCAAAAGTCCAAGAGTCATATTGACTAATATTGAAGAACTTTTAATATTACATCAAATTATTTATTAATCGCTAGTTCCTGAAATTAAACAAATCAAAAAATTTCTAAACATACAAATATTTATTAAATTATTTTTTTTTAAAGATTGATTCGTAACTAATTTTCACAAACCATTGCATTTTTTTGCTTACCAAGTAAGCGAGTAACTTACTCAGCTCAATTATTTTAATTAAAAAAAAAATATATAAAACAATATGAATTCGCTAAATTTCATCCCGATATAATATTAGAACAACATACGTCACATCAATATAATACATACACATATGCTCTCCATACGTGATTATTAGGGTGTAGCAGATTTAGCTCCCGAGTCGCGTGTCCCAGCATTTAATCCCCTCGGGACGTACCTTCAACTGTCCCGCAGAGTTTCCCCAACCATCGAATTTCCCATTTCCCCCAAAACCAGAGATATTCAAGCGGCCAAGATCGAAAACGATCAATGAAAACAACAAAAAACGGAAAAATAATACAACGACGTTTCTGATTGGTCGAGCCGCGGCCTTGGGCTAAAATCATCCAATGGGGCGTCGCGTTGTTTTTTTTTTTTTTTTGTACGTTCCGCGACCCACATTTTGGCGATCGCTGTCGCGGGGACTGCGGGGAATCCCTGCCAGGAAATTATACATTTTTTCCGAGCCATTTGTTTTCATATTATTTTCCTTCCTGCTCGCAGGGAAGGGGATTTTTCACTTAATCGCCGCACAACGGACCGCTCCTTTCGACCGTGAAAAAAGCCTTTTTTCATTTTCGCGTTGTTTTGAATTATTGTGACTTTCGATACGGCCGTAGGTCGCATTTGTCAAAAATCAAATACCGACATGTGACATGACCTTTATTGTATTTTTATTCCATATACACTACCGACCTAATATACTTATGCTCGTCCATGTATTTTTTTTCAATATTTACCGATCAATTTTTCACTCAAAACGACTTTTAAATAATAGATAATATCATTCCCTTTATATAATTACGGATATCTGTGTGTTCGTCTGTCTGTCTGTTCGAATAACGTTCGCGACTTTTTCGCGAATATGGTCTTTATGCGTATACAGTTAACTTCTATAATATGATGCATATTACCTATTGCCTCTGGTTTTGCCTGTATGTCACAAACAAGTAACAAATGAACTATTTTGATTTTATTAATAAAATATTAAATATTCAAATCGGGTACACATTTCGGGTTCACGCAATCGAGTTTTCACATTTTATTGTTTTACGTTTCTTAACAAATCCACAGGCAATGTTATTAACCTCGGGCCAATTTACTAGTTTTGAATATATTTACATAAAAAATTAAACGGAAAGAAAATATTTTTACAAATTTTCATATTAAGATAAAGAAACATTCTGATTGTACATTATCGAAAACAAAAAAAAAATATAACCGAATTATCAAGAATTTTAAGCCAAAACATAAACCGAACTCAAAATAAAACTTCGCACGACACATACATACAATTTCGGAAAACGAACGAGCACAAAAATACGCTTCCCGGGAAATCCCGGGAAAGCGTTCAAGTCCAAATTGGATCGTTAAGAGCGTCTGGGAAGACAAACGGTAGAAATTTTCGCGGCGGTAATATTCCGGACGAGCGACGCTAATTATACATCCGACGCTCCATGGACTCACTACTGCCACAGCTCCATTTTTGTTTGCCGCATAAACAACAATACTCCAAAGAGTCGATTTGATAATTTCAGCGGTTTTCATTTTTGAGCAAAAATAAGTTCCAGTAGTGGAACTTGGAAATTATTATTATTTATGCGTCGCAGTGAATTTATATTATCAGTGAATTTGTATTTTTGTTATTCATAAAAAAGGTTGAGTTTGGTTAGGTTAAGTTTAATTTTTTAAGATGTTAGAAGTTAGATATGACTATATCTAACTTCTAACATCGAAACAGGGAACCTTTACATCTGTACACATTCCTAATAAAAAAAAAAAACAAATTCACTGATAGTTTTCTTTCGTTATTACAGTAAATGTGAGAATATATGTATATATATATTACAGTGAATTTATATTCTCATAAACAGTAATCCCCTCCTATAGCGTCAAGATAGGTTTGACGTTATAGGAGGGAATCAAGGAAATCATTAAATGAAAAATTTTCATTTGTTTTTTTTTTGGATATTTTTACGAGTTAATTGTTTTTTCCAAAAAAATTTGAAAAAAAATTGAAATATTATAATTTAAATGCATTTGACAAAAAAAATTAACTATGGAGAGATTCAGCAGACGTTATATGAGGGGTGTTATAAGGGGGGGGGGGCGTTATAGGGGGATTACTGTAATATAAAGTTTTGTATGATAAAAAAAATATATAAAAATTTTGCTTGCGAATGAACGAATACAAATTCACTAATAATAAGAAATAATTAGAATAAAATACATATTTTCTATCCGAGTTGGTCGAAGTATATTTTCATATCAATCTCAATAACAAACAAATACGAGTTTGTCTAAATGAAAGAAATAAAACCGAGTTGAGTTGTAAGTCGGAGTATTGCTGTATTTGCGTGTTCTGGTTTTTCTTCATAATTTTCGTAGTCGAGTGTTTTTCTTTTGTTCGTCTTTTTTTTGTTGTTGTTGTTTTCTTCTCGTTTTATCGTCGTTGTTGCAACGGGGTTGGAATTAATTCCGTGATAAATCTTCCGGCGCGGATGCACAAAACAATTTATTTTGTAAATATTGTGCAATATAAACTCGGCGTGTGTTAAATGGAATATTGCGCATAACGGGTTAACGCAGAGGTTGTCAAACTTTTTTTTTCTCGAAAACTTCATGGTTTTTCTCGTCGTTTGTAAACTATTATATGTGGATCATAAGGTGTTGTGGTTCATTGAAAATAAGCAACTCACCTATTTTAAGTTCTTCTCTGCCTCTGTACCAAACGAGTCTTGCGGCTGGTTTGGAATTTCGCGCTTGACATTCCAAAGTCAATTCTTGATTTTCTTGAATTTCGATTTTCGAATTCGGAGCGTATCCCAAAATGTCGACGGAAGTTGGCGGAGCTGAAAAAATGTAAAAACAATTAAAGAAAAATAATATTTTTTTTTATTTATTATTAAATTACATAAAAAAAGTAAAAATATATTTTTTGTCGAATTCAAAATTTATTTTCGTAGAAAATTAATAAAAAATAAATGTAAACTTTTGATCATCAAAATATTATATGACATAATTTTTTTGTGGGAACTGTTGAAAATTTTCAACAATTTTTAACAGAAATTATCAAATGAGGGGTTCGGTAGAAAATAAGGCTGAGCGACACTTGTCACTTTCGGAGACATTAAGACAAAAAGTTTTCAAAAAACAGTTTACATGCATTTATTTTCTGCCAAACCCCTCAAATAATATACTATGACAAAAAATTCTCATTTTAGATTGAGCGAATTTACACTACCTAAAATAAGAAGTTTTCACCTCAAAAAAAAATAATAGTATCCGCTCAGCGAGAAAAAGGAGAAAAGAAAATAATTAAAGATCTATTTTATGGCCGTCAGGCGCTTTCCAAGGACCACACCCCCCCCCACTCCGCTACCGGCTAATTGCCTCGGGTGAAAAGGGGGGGGGGGTGCAAAAAGTGCGGGAACACCTCAAAGCGGCACCCCGTTTCCCGGGGGAATGGCGGCTAATTGTATTCAAATCGGTGGAAACGAGAATAAACAAGTGGAGAAAATCCTTTTTCTACAAAACGGCTCCCCCCCTCATCCCCCCCTCCGTTCCGTCGTCTGTGGATTTTTTCTATTGTTTTTTCTTTCGGTGTGTTATTTTTGCACCGCGGGCCATTACGAGGACTTAATATTCAAAGGGATGCAAAGTAGGCGGGTGGGGGGGGGGTGTTGTGCGTATACAGGCCGTCTGCGAAATCGGTGTCTTTATTTTTCGGTTACATTGATTTTGTTGGAGAATTGAATAATATGCATTATGTGTAATTTTGCATAATTTTTTTGCTATAAATATTCTTGAAGCTTTACTTCTATAATACGTTGATAGAAATGAGAATGTAAGTAGTGATTTTGGTGGGATTATATTTAACGATTCGGAGAAATAAAATGGAAAGTTTTATAGAGAATGATGTAAATGTAACATTGGCCCGTACTCAAATTGAATATTTAATATTTAATCAATAAAATCAAAATAGTTCATTTTTTATTGTCACAATACGTCATACAGGCAAAGCCAGTAGTCAGTAGGTAATAAGCATATCATATTATAAACTTTAAGTGTATACGTATATAAAGACCATATTCGCGAAAAAGTCGCGAGCGTCATTCAAACGACATATGAACGAACGGACACACACACAGAAATCCGTGATTATATATAGATTAGACATCTGTAATAAACGTACCAATTTTTGTATTAAATAAAAAAAAAATCAATTTTATAATTTAAGCGCATACCATTATTTACTAACGAGCCCCTCAAATTATAAAAAAATAAATTTGTCATTATCTTACCCGATTTGTGAAAGGTCAAATTTGAACTTTCAAAAGATCGAATTCGATTTGTAATAAGTTGAATTCGGAATGCAAAAGCAGTTATACACAGGCGCGGCTCGTGCACGGTACTGCGGCGTGGCACGACGACTGGCCCAAAGACAATCCGTCCAACGACAACTTGTCCGAGACGAGTCGGACGAGTTGGATGAGTTGTCGTGGCCGAATTATCCGTTGGACGAATTGTCCGTTGGACGGGTTGTCCGTTGGCCCAATTGTCGCTTGGACGAATTGTCTTGGACAAGTTGTCGTTGGACGGATTGTCTTTGGACCAGT
>JAOXNN020000029.1:4805237-4819441 GCA_028571205.2 Hydropsyche betteni | reverse complement strand
CATACTATTACGTAATAAAATAAAAATTAAATATATCTATACAAAAATATTTTATAACTGTGTCGTTGCGAAATGCCGTCGATGCCCAAAAAATATTTTGTTTATTATCTCCAGAATATAAGAATGTTTGGCGATTATAGCTGTTATTATGATTACCACTAAGACTAAATTTAGAGCTCGCGATTTTCGAGCTCGAGAATGATGTAATTGGTGAAGCGATTATAGCCGTTATTTTAACGGGCATACAGGCTAGATTGGAATGTGTTAGAACTCGCGAATATTAAGCATCATATTATAGACGTTAAGGCCAGGCGCCCACAGCGATTTGTAGTCGCGGCGATCGTTTAGTCGCGAAAATGGAACGCATTGTTTTAGGTTGAATTGCGCCCATGTGGGTGCACTTCAACCTAAAACAATGCGTTCCATTTTCGCGACTAAACGATCGCCGCGACTACAAATCGCAGTAGGCGCCTGGCCCAACTGTATACGCATAAAGACCGTATTCGCGAAAAAGTCGCATTAACGAACACACATACAGAAATCCGCTATTATATACAGGGGATTCAAGTAAAATTACGATACAATTTCATAATTCGTTTCGAAATGACCATTCACACATCTAAATATTTTAATTTTAATAAAAAACAACAATTTAACAATCTTCTTTCTAAAATATAATAAAATAGTCGCAACATGAATAGATATATCTCGGGCGACGCCGCACGGCGAAAATTCTCAATTTTCCAATAAAATCCATCTTTTCCGACGCAAAGTGGCAGCCCTGTCTGCGCTGCCAACATCCAAACGCGAAAGGGTGAGCCGAGACGGGGCGGGGGGCGGGTAGGAGATTCTTAGGCGGCACGCCCTATAAATTTAATTTGAACATTTGACTGATTTATTGATTTAAACGTTTCGGGACGTGCGTGGCGGCGGTGTATGGCCGCACAGCATATCTTTCTCGGAAAAATTTATGGCCGATCTTTCTGCCGAACGGAAGGTAGGCGAGGGGAAGCGGAACCTCCGGCGGGGCGGGGGCGGGGAATTGTCGGAGAGAAACGCGCGTCGGACTGAATTAAATCGAGAGTGAATGCGCGTTATTTTCGTGCTTTGCACCTATATATGTTCGGTATATGTCGGTCACTAGTGACGTGCATCGATGTTTGTCGGTGTAGTCCTGGGATTTTGTAGGAAAATTTGATGATTTTTATATATATGCTACATCTGAGTAGTTGTTTTTTCATGGACGGAGCAAAGATTCTTGCTTTGTCTATGAAATTTAATTGAATTTTGTAGTGTATAGTCGCATCGTACGTGTGTAGTTTAACGTTTTCTGTCAAATATGACAGTTGATGTGTCTTTCGACAGTGGTAACGAAATAATCCTGGGATTTAGATGAAAATTTGATCAATCGTTTTTCTATATGTCATTATGCTACATCTGTGTAGTTGTTTTTTCATGGACGGAGCAAAGATTCTTGCTTTGTTTATGAAATTTAATAAAATTCAGTGGTGTATAGGTGAATCAAAGGTGTGTCATTTAACTTTTTCTGTCAAATATTACAGTTGACGTGCCTTTTGACAGTGGTAACGAAATAATCCTGAGATTTTGGATGAAAATTTGATCAATCATCTTTCTATATATCATTATGCTACATCTGTGTAATTGTTTTGTTTATGGACTGAGCAAATAATCTTGCTTTTTCTATGAAATTTAATAAAATTTAGTAGTGTATAGACGCCGATCAGCTTAGGCGCATCATAAGGTTGTCGTTTAACAATTTCTGTTAAATGTGACAGTTGACGTGCCTTTAACAACGGTGACGGACCTTTTTTCAAATTTCCAAAATTTTTTGACTTAGTATCGGGCATTCTGAAGAAATTTTAATATTTTCCATAAGTATGTATTATATGCCGTAAGGCACATCAATGTCATATTTGTTAGAAGATGTTAAATAATGTGCGTACGATAGATGGCACCAATAAACCACCAATGTTGTTAAATTTTATATACAAAGACTGATTATTTGCTTCGTTCATGAATGAAACATTTGTACATACAAAAACGTAGCGTAATATACTTAAAACAAAACCGTTATTATCGGGGCAGTACCTATTTTAAGTTGAGGAGTCGTAGCATTTTATGTAGAGTCGGAGTTTTAGAAAATCAACCAATTCCAATTCCTTTTTATTATTTTTTTCATTACTATAGTTAAAATCGACTGTTTCCTCCGTCTCGTACTGTCAAAACAAAAGATCTATAATTTTTCCCCAATAAAACACCCGACTTAAACCATTTCGCAAAACAACGCTTCATATATCGAACTTGTCAATATTATACGCGCGAGTCCATAAATTCGTTCAGACTGAAAATGGACGGCCTCCAGAGGGTTGTGTATGATGTATTGAGTTCAATATACATTTTTTCACAATATTGATATACAATTTGGATCAATTCGATACTTTTTTTTACGACAATACAATATTTTCACAGTAAGTGCAGCCCTGCATGGCTCAGATGATAAACAATAAGGAAACGCGCTATTATTCATAACGCACACGAGGAATAATATCGAATGAATAGAGAGGCGCATAAATATTTCAGAGGTGAAAAATTACACGACCTTGGTCGAAAGGCATCACTATCTCGTCCATAAATAAGTAAAGGTCCAGACAAAAAGGGAATCATCGCCTACAGTTCAACGTACGGTCAGTTCCCAAAATTTTCTGAATGTATAAATTTTTATTTTTGTGTGAAAAATTTATTATTAAACTAAATATTGGATATTTTTTTTAAACAATTTTTTGTAAATTGTTGAAAATAGAAATTTCGATCATTTTTTATTTAATGTATGTATCCATTATAATAGTTGTTGGATTAATTTAAATTCTATAATAGTATCAAATAATTGTTAATTTTTTGATATTTGAAAATGATTCTCTGCACAAATCCATATAAATAGTTCAATCAAAAAATATTCGTTTAAAATTGGAATCTTTCAATCGTAGCATTTTCACTAAATCATTGGTCTTTCAAAAATTTAAATGATCTGAAAACTAGGAATTCAAAAATCATAGTCATTGGTATTTTTGGTTTTCCAACATTATTTCTAAAATAAAGTAATTCAAAAATTACTGTTATTAGTTTTATCAATTTTCTAACAGTTTTTATATCTAAAAACTAATAATTACAAAATCACTATCATTAGTATTATCGGTCTTCTAATATGACTAGTATATAGGCCCGATGTTAATAACACCGGTTGTGAATTGGTAACCATAACGTAATAAAATAAAAATTAAATATATCTATGCAAAAATATTTTATAACCATGCCGTTGCGAAATGCCACCGATGCCCAACAATTATTTTGCTTATTATCTTCAGAATATAAGATTATTTGGCGATTATAGCCGTTATTATAATTACCATAAAGACTAAATTTGGAGCTCGCGATTTTAAAGCTTAAGAATGATATAAATAGTGTAACGATTATAGACGTTATTTTAATGGGCATACAGGCTAAATTGGAATGCATTAGAACTCGTGAATATTAAGCATCATATTATAGACGTTAACTGTATACGCATAAAGACCATAATAGAATAACCAAGTCGCGAGTATCATTCGAACAGACAGACAGACACATATATTATATATAGGAGATTTCTATCTAAAAACTATGAATTCCAAAATCACCTTAATCGATATTATCGTTAATTTATTTTCTATTATCAAATAATTGATAAAATATTCCATATTAAATATATCGATCTTGTAAATAGTACATAATAAATTTTCTCTATAAAAAACGAAATTCCAACAAAAAATTAATATTTAAATTGATCTAATAATTCCGATCCGCCCTGTATAACCGTCCGACAAAGCTAGAAAAGGAGAGAGTTCGACCCTGGCGAAATCGCCCATATTCTCCACCCTATGATTGATTTATAAAGCCTCCGTCTGCGTTTATTGTCGATTATCTCCGTCTCGCTCGTTCTCCGCAACTGCTCCGGCCCTGCACGTAGGGGCCGCTCTTTGGGCCTTTTGTCGAATTAATTCGCGGGAAAATCGCGTGATGTTTTGTGTATCGAGAGGAAAAACCTCGCGGAAAAGGGAGGAAAATTTAATCAACACGCTCAGTGTTTTCTATGCGTGAATATGCTTTTGTTTGTTCCGACGTAAGAAATTCGGTTTAGGATTGATCTTTTTGAGTAAATGCACGACGGGTTCAGTTTGGGATTCCGTAACGGCGTGAGCGTGAGCGTGAATGTTCGAAAATGGACGAGTGTTTCGTATTTACGCTCACGCTTGCGCTTAATAATCTCATTTATTTCATAATGCAGGTTTCACATTCAAAATTCAAACTTTTTAGTATAATTTTTCAAACTGACGGTTGAATTTGTTTGGAAATGATTGAATTGGGTTTGTAAATTATTGAATTTGTTTTGAAAAGGTTGAATTTGGTTTGTAAATTGTTAAAATTGTTTGTAACTGATTGAATGTGATTTGTAATAGATTTAATTTGATTTGAAAAGGTTAAATTTCATTTGAAAAGGTTGAATTCGATTTGAAAAGGTTGAATTTGTTTTGTTAATAGTTGGATTTGATTTGAAAATTGTTATTAAGATTTGTAAATGATTCAATGTGTTTTTTAATAGATATAATTTGTTTCGGAAAGGTTGAATTTGGTTTGTAAATTGTTAAGATTGTTTGTAACTGATTGAATGTGATTTGTAATAGATTTAATTTGATTCGAAAAGGTTAAATTTCATTTGAAAGGGTTGAATTCGATTTGAAAAGGTTGAATTTGATTTGAAAATTGTTATTAAGATTATTTATAAATGATTCAATGTGTTTTTTTAATAGATTTAATTTGATTGGAAAAGGTTGAATTTGTTTGAAAAGAGTTAAATTTCATTTGAAAGGGTTGAATTTGATATGAAAAAGTGGAATTTGATTTAAAAGAGTTGAATTTGATTTGTAAATAGTTGAATTTTTTGTGAATTGATATTGTATTGTTTTTTTGTTTTTAATTGATTTGAAAAGAGTAAAATTTCATTTGAAAGGGTTGAATTTGATTTGAAAAGGTGGAATTTGATTTGAAAAGGTTGAATTTGAGTTGTAAATTGTTTGGTTTGTTTGTAAATGGTTAAATTTGATTTGTGTTGAATTCGATTTGAAAAAAGTCTAATTTTCAGTGTAAAACCAGCATAATAATATTCGTTCACAAAATCGAAAGAACTTTATTTTGTTTGACAAAACTGCACTCTATATTAAAAAAATAAATAAATAAAAACACTAACACTAAACTCAATTCAAACCACCCGAAATTATCAGCGAGGCTGTAGATCACAATCGGCGCGCTTAATTGCTTTTCGATATTGTCGGGCGCTCTGCACCAAAACGCGGCACGCCGCAAAACGCATTCGACGATTTAATAAACGCCAGAAAGTCCGAAAACTCATAAAACGGACGACCGCCCCCCTCCCCCGCTGGATTATTTTAATTAAATCGCGGGCCAGGGGCGGGTCGTGGGGGGCGCTAATAAATCTCATCTGGCGCTAACATAATAAACCGAAACATAGACGGAAGTTTTTTACGGCCTTTTGTTTTCTGTCGAAGTTTTATTTATTTTCTACGATTTCGGATCGGTTCGATTCCGATGACGAATTTTTGACGAATTCAATATCGTTTATGTGATGAAAGATCTAATTAGTCGGTTTCTTATTTTTTCAGGGGGACTTTTTCGAATTTCCTGTCTGAAGGAGAGTTCTAGGATGGAGACACAACTTTTTCCACAAAAGAAAGAACGGGGCCCTAATTCCGAAAAAGAAAAAGTGAGCAAGTGAGAAGTTGGCGATTAAGTCTCGAGGCAAACGCCCCCTTGTTCTCGTTTGCTCGACACCCGCCCCTGGTCGATGCACTGTGTACATAATATACGTAAAAAAAAAAATATATATTTTTTTTTTAATCAAATGATACAAATCAACTACATTATAAATGTATATGTATATATGCTTAAATTAAAAATATATATATGTTTTTTTTTAATATTTTAAAAAATAAAACGCAGAGTGGTAAGTAGGAAATGGCGAAAACGGAACAATAGACAGAGGCGGAGCAATAATGGATTAAAAAGGCAAAGTTCCCGTTTTAGAGGAGTCGCTTTCATACTTGTCCTTTTTTTTGTTTATTTTCTAACTACTGCTTAGCTATAGAATACTGCTTGTTGAATAATACGGGGGAAAAAAATGTACGAAATATAATTATAATATTTTAAAACAAAACATAATGATATTCGAAAATTATATATTAGCTTTGGAAGATGTTTATAGAAAATTCATTTGTTTTAATAAAATTTCATCTTTTACAGAGCCATCTTCATATAATGTATATTATTATGTGATATATATAACATATTATAACACATATATGAACCATATAAGATTACAAAAAGATCGCTATCTCCTAATTTTTTTTCGTTAATAGGACTCACAATAATTTCGACATAAATGGACATAAATAAGACTGTACAGATACAGTAGAATCTCCATTATCCGGATTGATAAAAAAAAAAACATTTATTTGTTTTAATAGAAGATTCGACGATTTTTTTATTCAAAACACGTCACAAATTTATGAATATGTAAAAAAATTATATGAACTCATAACAGACTCAACTATGAGAGTGATCTCAAATATAAACATGATAGGAATTTTATTTAAAAAAAAATTGAATTAAAAATCTTCATACAGATGGCGTTAAAAATTATGACTTCATTATTTATTATCTTGAAAACAGATTAATGCACTACCACAGTAATTTTACGTTATGTGCACAAATTTTTCCAGTATCAAATAACCGAAAATATTAAACAAAAATAGACTGTAAATACGTCTAAAAAATACTCAAAGGTTGGGTACATATATTATATATTATATACAATCATCAAAATTGTCTATAAATAATTTTATTCAATTTCGAAAAAATTCATAATTTTTATAATATAGTTTCGGTACTTGTTACACACATGTCGCGAGCTGACACAATCGTCAATTCACAGCGAAATCGTAAAGCGCATTTATACTATGTTAAAATTTTATAATATTTCAAATGACGTTAACATACAGGACGTTGTTACTTCTACTTTCCTTAAGTAGTTTGTAAAGACCACAATTGTCAGTTGTTAAAACTAAACGCGCTTATTTAATACCACATGTCTCAAATGTCTGAATGTATATATTAATTACAGAACGGATCGATAGGTGAAGTTGAATGTATCTTACTGGATGCATCTTTTTCAATCAGGTATTCAGATCAAGTGTAAAATAGGTTATCATGTTATATGTCAATACGTTATAGTGTAGGTCGCGCTTTACACTAGTCAAAAATCCGCACGATTTGATAAATCATTTCTTATATAATATATGCAAGTGCATCCGTAAACGTAACATACCATAGTTTCTTTTTATTTTTCCGATTATCCGGTTTTTTCGCTATCCGGAACATCTCAATCTCCGTTTAGTCCGGATAATCGAGGTTCTACTGTTCACACATCGATTCTGGAAAATCGCACGACTCATATTCTATTCCACACATACGAACTCAAGCCACTCTCAACATTAGCGTTTCGACTCCGAAAAATCGCACGGCTGCCAATTCTCTTTTTCCGAAATAAAATCTCGACTCTCATAAAACGCGGCACTTCAGGAAAATCTTCAGCCCTTCAGCTGATAATACAAAACGAGAGATAATAAGAGTAATTATTGCGAGCGAGCATAATAGAATGCCAATTAGTGAATCGGCGAGAATACGTACAACAAATAATGTACACGGTGTCCCGTTTTTCGATGCGAAAACTTCACCGAAATTATACGGATAAGAATGGGGGGAGGAGGGGGCGTTTTAATTTGACTTGTTTTGAAAATTTTGTAAATTTAGATCCCGCTCGTCGAAGAATGTAAATTAATTTTGGAAGACGTTGATCGTTGAAATTTTTCAGTTCAATAATCATTGCGAAATTGTAATATTATATAATAATAGATTGTATAGCGTTTTATGATGATGCTACAATTTATGATGAAATTTTTATTTGTTAATTGAAATTTCGATGTTCTATTGATTATTAAAATTAATTAGTAATTAACAACGAATTTTGTCAAATATAATGTAAATCGAAGGAACTAGAGTCGAATGGTTGATTGTTTTATTTTATAAAATAATTGCTTGTATAATATTGTACTTGATTTTCTTTAGATTAATCTTATATTCATATTCGGTATGATATATGGCTTTTAGACTACAAATTCATCTTTTTACAAATCAAATACAATCATCGAAAAGTATTACTTACTTTTGGATTACTGTATTAGATTCTTACATACAAACAATAAAAATATATAATTTTTTTTCTTATTGACATGTTAACATAACTTATACATATTTGATTTTCATAATTAATACAAAGAAATATGTATAGAAAGTAATTTTTGATAGTATAAACAACGTGAAAATATACTTTTTTTGTCTTATTGACACATTACCCTAGCAAATACAAATTTCTACATATTTGATTCTCATAATTAATAAAAAATATATAATATACAAAAAAAAAACAAACATATTTCTGATAGAAAAATATGATTTATAGAAAGTCAAATTTGAAAAGGGTTGAATATGATTTGTAAAAGGTTGAATTCGGACTGTATAAGCTGTACGTGGTGAGATTCAATTTAAAAACTCGATGAAAAATCAATATAAATATGAACATTTAAATAATTAAAAAAATCTAAAACGTAAAAATAGCTTAAAGCCATTAATTTTTCAATATTAATATTTTAGTTACAATAAAACTCTTTAATATAAAATTAAAAAAAATAATAGGACATCACGTACAGCGCACAAAGCGCGAAATTATAATCCTTTTAGAGAAAAGCCAAGCGTCATCTAGACGATTATATACGTTTGAAGTGTCGTTAATTGGATGCGGGAAAATTCAAGGAAAATTCCGCGAGGCGGAAAGGTGAAAAGCGTGCGGTTTTCAGCGAAAAAATGGCTGAAACGTTCATACGCTCGTTCGCACGTAACAACGCAAAAGCGCTAACGCGTGACTGTAAACAGTTCTAATTAAAAATCATATTTTTCTTCAGTGAAAATATCGGTATGAATTTTTCAGGAATAATAAGGGTGAGGTTCCATGTTGAGCGTGAGTATGCTTATAATCACTATGGAGCTTTATCTTAATGCGTATTCTTATGATGATCTTGGTTTATTCAAGTTTTTAGAAATCAAGTCCGATAAATTTATATTATCATCCATAATTTTCAAAACTGAAATTCTCATTATTTTTGAATACCCAAAACTTTTTTAAATATAAGAAAAAAATGACTCTTCTTCGATCAATCGATTCGTTCAAGTCTAAAAGAAGCGTCAAAACAATAAAATTTTCAACCACGAAAAAAAAAGAAAAACCGAAAACAATCGAAACGAGGCGTTAAACCCGCCCTTTAGTTTTCTTCGGAAAACGACGTAGGGTGCAAATTGGCGCCAAATGAAGTGGAAAGCAGATTTCCGACGACTGTGAAAATTATGTGCGTGTGTTTAGCGGAGAAAATTCACGGGAAATTCGCGCAGATTTCGCGTATTCATTTAGCGTCGGGAAAATGTGATCATTTTCATTGTGCGAATTTCTCTTTTCGATCGGTTGAACAGTTTCGTTAAATTTATCGCGTTAGGGCGAGGGTGTATGGCGGCGCGAGCGTGAACGTGAATCTGAGCGTAAGCGTGAACATAAGCATGAAAATGAACGTATACATAAGCGTGAGCATAAACGTGAGTATAAGCTCACGCTTGTGCCCAGATTCTCTAATGCTTATGTTCACGCTTATGTTCTTATGCCCAGATTCTCGTTGATGCTTACGTGTGAATAATAATCTGAGCATAAGCGTGAGTGTGAACGAGAATTTGAGCATAAGCTTGAGTGTGAACATAAGCATAAGCTTGAGTGTGAATGAAAATCTGAGCATAAGCATGAGCGTGAACGAGATCCTAGCATAAGCTCGAGTGTGAATATAAGCATAAGCGTGAACGTGAATGACGATCTAAGCATAAACGTGGGCGTGAACGAGAATCTGAATATAAGCATGAGTGTAAACATAAGCATAAGCATGAGGATGAATCAGAATCTCAGCATAAGCGTGAGCTTGAACGAGAATCTGAGCATGAGCGTAAAAATTAACTTAAGCATAAACGTGAGCATAACCGTGATACGTGATAGCTTGAATTTGAGTGTGAATATGAACATGAACTTGAGCGTGAGTAAAAGTGTGAGCGCTCACACTATAATGTGGCCTCACCTTTGTCCTAAATAAAAAAAAGTTTCTATTTCATTAATTTTTTACTGGCTTTTTTTAATAACTATCACAAATCCCCGAAAAATACAAATTTTCAAAACAAAAAATGTCAAAACAGAAAATTCCCAAATTACAGCTCATTCGGTTACAATTTTGAAATATTCCACGGTGGCCACAAGTGAAAAATCCCCGACTCAAACAGAAAATCAATCGATTCTCATTGTGCGGCGTCACGTGACTTATGACGCAATTAAGCCTTTCGGTCCAGGGGCGGGTTTCATTGTGGAAATTTCGCAGGTAACGCTTATTAATCCGCTTTATTGGCTTTTTGTTGGTGCGCCATTGTTGACCGCGTCGTAGTGTATGCCACTAGTGTTTCCACTGTCCTAATCGTTTTTTTTATTTTTATTTGGTTCTAATATTGAAAATGTAAGTGAAAATATCGATAAAAGGTTTGAATGGATGATCCATTTTATGATTGAACGAAAATTAGTTTAAAAAACTGCTATTGTTGGAGAAATATTTTGTATGAAGATTGGTTATTTAATTTTTTTAATGTTGATTTTCGATGGTAAAAAAAAAATAAATGAAGAAGAAGATTCGATGTGTTTACGTTTTTGCATTTTTGCTTACTAATAAATTGACGTTGAACATAAATATAAAAAAAAACTTATTATCCGTAATTTTAAGCTCAGTTTAATAAATTTTATTGTAAGTCATACATTCTAACAATAATATCACTATTAAAATTGATACGACGTTCACATTCCAAATTCAACATTTTACTAATAAAATATTATACAATATTTTTTAAAAAAATTCAACCTTTTTCAAATCATATTCAACCTTTTCATTAAAAAACATAAAATCAGCGAGTTTCTTTGATGTTTTCAATGAAATATTGTACAATCTATTCTCCAATTTGATTGTAATAATTTCAGTTGGTAAATTTTACAAATTTTTTAATACATAATTCATTAAATTGAAAATAATTACTTTGGAAATGTACCTAGTGTTCCTTTTATATATTTCATTGTATTTGTAAAAGGTTTAATTGAATATTTTAAAGCTTGAATTTGAAAATGAAAAATGTTGAATTTGGAATGAATAATATTATATAAGCTGTAAGTAAACTTCGAAACTACTTCTAATACAAAAACGATTGTTTATATCTAAAAAAAACCAAAACAATTTTTTTCAAATATAATATGAACACCCAAAAGCACGATGAAAACGAAAATTCGGCCTCTTTTCGAATTGCGCCCATCATTTTCGAATTAAACGTTACACTTGTCAGTATTTCGGGCGAGGGATGGACAAGTAGTAAAAGCGGCATAATCGCCGGCCATAAACGCGACACGTTCGCGCCATTTTGCCCGTTTTACGCCGGGCATTTGAATGCGAAAGTGAACGGGGAAATTATTTTTCGATTGTTGCCCCCCCCCCTCGCCCCCCGCTGGAAGGGAGTTGCGCATTATTTTGGAAAGTCGGCGGAAATTTGAAAACGTCCGGGAAATGCAATTCGGGGGCTTTGAATGAAATTTTGAATTTCGGAATCTTCATTTGAGGTCGAATTGAGATTATTTTTTTAAATATTGGAAGTGGTTAAAGTATAATTTGCTCAATTAGTAGGGAGGATAGATTTTAACGTAATTTTCATTTTCCGGTAATCCGATTTTTTTTTTTTTAATAATTATCGGTTTATCGGTAAATTGAATTTTGCACGAAAACCGGTAAAAAATAACGTAAATCTACACAAATCGTAATTTTCTTCAAAAATATTTTTCAAAAAAAAAACCGTAAACCTGACATTTGACCTGACAACCTGACATTTTTAAAAAATATTCAAACCACATTTTTTTTACCAGTAAATTACTGAACTATTATTTGAGTCATTTACCTTTACCAGATAATAGCCTTCCTAAATTTACCGTAATTTTCATTTACTGATAATCCGTTCCTTTTTTACTAATTACCAGTTTATCAGTAAATTATTTTTTTTTCATAAAATTAGGAGAAAATCAGATAACAACAACAAAAAAAACATAAACCTACACAACACGACATTTCTTCAAAAATAATTTCTAAAAAAATACGACTTTTACAAAAATATTCGAAACTCAAAAATAATATTTTATTCACCGGTAAAAAAAAAAAAAAATACCGATTATGACCTTTCTAATTCCGATGTGTCTGATCTATTATACAAAAACGAAATTCGGGAATTTAAATTAGGCGATTTAATTGAGAATTAGATTTAAGTTAAACGAGTTGTTGATGGCCATAAATTGCAGAATTGTTATGGCCATCAACACAAACGAGCATAGTCCGTCAGAATGCACGCGAAAAAGAGTTTTTTCCGCAAATAATAGGAAAGTGCGTGCGTCCTTTCGACATTATCGCATGGTACATGTCTTCGGTACAAATTAGGTAAATAACTCACGTGTAGAATTCCCCCGTATGCGATAATATAATATAGGGGAAGTTCGGCTAATTTTGACACAGCAAAAAAAAAAGATTGACGAGCAAGATGATTTTTTTCAAAATTTTGTTAATTTTAGATGATTTGAGACATTGGAAACATTTCTATTAAACATTTTTAGATAATATAAGTCATTTATAAGTCGGTTATTATATTACACAAGAACTGAAGATTCGTTTCAAATTTCAACTGTGGCTTTGTGTACAATTCTACGATTAATTGATTCTGGTAAAGTTGATGTTGATGATGATGATGATGATGATTATTATAATACAAGGCTTTGAATTTGGGATCTGAAAGATCACAGAGGACAAAGGGTGACCGCTGAAAGTCTAAATGGTTTGAAAAATTCATAATTTATTTTTAAAGGTCTTCTTTTCAAGATTTAAATGGGTTCAGTAATGATTAATATTAATTGGGCTTTTTCTATTCCAGTGAAAGATCGATTATTTAAAGTTAAAGAACACATCGCACCAAATAGTGTATTTTTGTGGATGAATTCGATGCTGACGTGTTCCCTGGATGTTCAGTTTCTTAAAATTAACAGTTTTGTTTTTTTTTTATGCAGTTATTTAAATAAAAATGGGCTTAGTTGTTTATTATTAATTTATTTTGTCGGTATTTTCTCTTAGTTTCACTAATTAAACTTTTACTGAAACCAATAG
Organism: Hydropsyche betteni; assembly: GCA_028571205.2. Lineage (NCBI taxonomy): Eukaryota > Metazoa > Arthropoda > Insecta > Trichoptera > Hydropsychidae > Hydropsyche > Hydropsyche betteni. The sequence goes on along the minus strand of JAOXNN020000029.1, from coordinate 4,805,942 downwards.
AAACCCCAATGAGTTTTATTCATTGCCGAGTATCATACGTAACCATTTCAACTTCCAAAAGTTTCTCTATAACATGTAAAAAAAAAAAATAAAACAGATCAAAAATTTTATGAAATTTCAAAAGTATTCAGTTTTTCAATGGCCATTATGTAAACTATCATATTTTTTTTTCTAATAATATTTTTCGATTAACCATCGAAAAACCTAACAAACACCCACAAAAACAACACATCTTATAATTTTCAATACAGCGTTCTAAAATTCTCAAACACCCCCACTCAAAAAAATAAAATCATCGCCACCACGAAGCGCGCCGAGTCTCCCCTCGAGGCCTTCCCACACCCTAACATCTATTAGATTGCCGAACAACGAGCCTTTGATTATTTCTCAGGTGAAACGAAAATGAGATAATATATTACGTTGCGGCTCGTCTCCTTGGATACGACACTCTTTATCCAAGATCGATACGAACATACGACCTTATGGCTCGCAAAACATGTGTGCGAACATGCGTGTGCCATGTGAGGGTATTGTGGCACATACGGCATGCCGACGACATGGGTTCATGGCTGGAAGTTTGGCGGTGATGGTGAGTGAGAGTCATGTCAACGTTTCGGTGATTAGTCTGGTTTTTTCATCGAAAGTATGGGTTGAATGTCGAAAATTTTCAGTGTATTCTGAGTAAGGTATGCAAAATTGCTTGAA
>JAOXNN020000029.1:4780515-4805137 GCA_028571205.2 Hydropsyche betteni | reverse complement strand
AAAGTTTAATTTCCCAAAAACTGGGGGCAGACAGACAGACAGACGGAGAAACTTTCGGTTTTATAATAGTATAGATAGATAGATTATACTCATATAATATTATTTTTATGTTACTATTGCTGCATTAATTTTCTCTTATTAAAAATACATGAATTTAAATATTTTTTTGTAATTCTTGTTCTTAAGTTTTTTTGAACGTATAATTAATGCGATTATGGGCAAACTTCCATAGTGAGTGTGATTGACAAAACTAGCATATTTGTGAACGAAAAATTCAAAACTGTTGCTTATACAATGGTAACATATAGGCTCACTTATTAGTGTCGTTCATGTTTTTGCTTACTATGGGGCCTTGCCTGATTGATTAATATATCTCAAAGAGATTTTTCACCAGGACGCCAATGAAACAGGTATTATACTTCAAATTCAACCATCGGAAAGTATCATTAAGTCATAATAATCAGGAAGGTCACTACCGGTAAATAACCCAAATAAAAGTTCGGTATTTTTTTTTTAATTTTTACTCGCAAATAAAAGTGTTTGAAGTATTTAAAAAAAACGGTGTTGTTTTTTCGGAAAATATTTTTGAAGAAATTTCGGGTTGTGTAGGTTAACAGTTTTTTTCAGTTTTCCCGGGTTTTAATATAAAATTTAATTTATCCGTAATTAGTAAAAATAAATATCGGATTACCGGTAAATTAATATTACTGTAAACTTGACCTCCTTAATAGTAATCAATGCAATATTTCGCAAAAGGAAGAATTAGAAATATAAAACACGTATGTAACAAATATTTCATGAACATGCATATGAAATTACCAGCAATTACTGCAAAAGATTTTTTATGTATATTTGTATGTATTACAGTAAATTTAATTTCCGAAAATACCTCTTTGATAGGATTCCTAGGTAAATGTATGTGAGAATTTTTCATCAATAACCCTTAATAACTATATCTATACGTACTGTATATGTATATTTTGTATACAGACATACATATAAATAAATACCTATTGAGTAAATTATACAATTGTTTAATTTAATTTTGAGTGTCCAATTTGATTTGGAAAATGTCCAATTCGAAGTGCAAAACCTGCATTAGCCAATTCTATTATAATACACAAATTAGATCAAATGCCAATGCAATTAAAATGATATCCGGTAATGAGCGTTGGCTTTAAATTCGAACTTATAAACACATACACGTTTTAACTCGATTAAAAATTTTATAATTTAAATAAAGTTTTTCAGTCTAATCTCATCGTTAGTCCTAGAACCTCTTACACAACTATCCTGACATAAAGCACACACGTTTGTCCACACATCCGCACACCGACAAAGGTGAGACCCTGCCAAAGTACACATTCGAGTTCCGGTCCGGCCGGATAAATAGTCCGGCACTGTTTGAAGTGTGCCCGAATTAATGGCGGACTTGTCCGCAAAGGTAAGAGAAAGTCCCGCGGGTCCTTTGGTCGCGTGCAGGAAGAGAAATGGTCCTTCGACACGTTTGGAGGTTTCCACTGCAGCAAATGGACGTGATGGATGGCCGAGGAAATGTTGGAATTTAATTATTCAATTTTTTTAGTTTTAGTTATGTGTGGAATAATTTTTGAAATTTTATGAAAATTTAAAATAATGGAATAAAAAATAATTTTTGGCCTGCCCTTCCCCCTGGAAAAATTTGGAATGATGTCCTTGCTTAGGGCGCAATTTACCCTAGCTCCGGAACTGAGTATATATAATCAATGAAATATTTAATTGATTATGATGACAACAGTCATAATACTTTACCGACTGGCTGTTGAAACTGTAAGACTTACGCCAACGACCACACGCTTTTGCGCAAAACTGCATTTTTTAGTGCAGCCTACTAAAATCGTCATAACTTTTTTATTTATTTATAAATTTTCAGAAATTATTCAATATGAATGCATTCAAATGTTAATGAAAAGAAACGTACGTTTTTTAATTTATTTAATCAGGAAATACACACAAATAATTATATAGAAAATAGTATTTAAAAAAGTTGAAAAACACTGACAGTACTTAAATTCATTTTATCTTAGGTTTAATAAGTTACGCCAAATAAACACATGGATCAAATCATTTTACAAAACTTAATATAAAAAAAAACAATACGTATGAAAAAAATACGAAGTTTTAAAATAACTATTTCTTGAAAAAAAAAATGTATATATTTTATCAGTAATTAATTTTTCATTTCTTTGTCCTGCTATCGTTTGTCGAAATTTCGAAGTATAAAGGATGCGCAAAGACGAGCAAAGTCGGACGTATTTGAGGACGCCATATTGGCGTCCGCGGTCGTTTGTGCGAAAAAATCAGAAGACACCACATTGGCGTCTGCAGTCAGTAAAGTGTTAATATTTAATACTTTTCGAATCTAAAAACTATGATTCGAAAAGTTATTGCCTATCTATGCTGTCAAAAATATTGATTCTGACCATTCGTCATAATAAAACATATTATTTTATATAAGTACTACTAACCATTTACTTTTAAATCTGATCACTTATTTACTGACCAATGTATTATATACTGACCACTTAATATTATGTAAGTATGGACTATTCAATAAAAATGGTCAATACTAATGTTTAATTACTGTCAAGAGTGAAAAAAATGAGATAAATTAGTTTTGTATTAAAATTTCACATTATATCATAGAAACAGTTAGTGCATTTTTTTAAATTCAAATTGAAAAATTTGAAATTATAATTTTAGTGATTTATAGGATTGATTTATCATTAATTAGTGACATATGTTTAATTTTTATTTTATTAAATAAAAGAACGTAGATATATTTAAACGTTTTTAAAACAAACCATGAATAACTTAAAATATGAAAAATTTCACTTCCGAAGCACTAAAGTGGCACTCAACATTTTTCGAAATATTTCAAAGCATTTTTATCGTTATTTGGTCACATGCAACGCTCAGAATAAATATGATAAAATAGATACGATAAAATTTTCAGATGCTAGAGACAAGGTGCACATTCTGAGCATTACGACCGTTCGAGGATTCGCTGCAATAAAACGAAAAAAAAAACCACGTATAAAAGCGTATATGTGTGGCAACACTAGCATAGTACCAACCTCTCGGCTTTTTATCGATTGGTCATAAATAAGTGAGTAGGCTGCACTGGCACTGGGGCGATCATACGATCGCTCCGTCTGATCGGGACACTTTTTATGGACAATTTCTTAATTTTATTACGGGCCGTATTTGTTGGGTGCGCGGTATCGACACTTTATATCTTAATTCCAGATTTTAGTATTCGAAATTATCTCACACATAAATCGGCGCAAATTCGTCCTTTTTTAAACAAAAACGGCACCATTATCAGCAAAATGCCCGGGTCGATAAACATCGAAATCACGATAGCGCAATACAGGGTGATCCAAAGGTCTAGGATAAATTTTATAGAGGTCATAGGTCATGTTATTTAGAACATTTTAAACTAAATATACTTTTGTCCAAAGTATAATTGTTTTTGAGTTATTATTATTTTTTCCTGTTTTTTTTTTTAAATCTAAAACATTATACTTGCACAATAATAATTTCCAAATGAAACGTTATATGATAGACAAATCTTATTTTTTTGTTTGTTTACTAAGTATTTAATCCTTACACAGGAAAATTTGTATCAATTAAAAACTATTAAAAACATGATTAGTTATAAAAAAGTTACTTAAGTAAAGGAAAATTAGAGTTTTTTGATATTTATGTTTAAAAAAAGCATAAAATTTTCAAATATTTTTAAAAATATATTTGTTTTGAGTCTTTTCGATTGATGTATAAAATATGCAAATATCTGACCAATTCTCAAAATTAGGATACAAAAACAAAATCAAAGAACGAAATTTTCGAACTCTCCACGTTACATATTGTTGAAAATTACATACAAAACAGTATCAATTCCGCAAATAGAATCATCTCCAAAACGGTAACTCTCACAAACAAATTTATAATTAACTTTTTACACAGGAAATGTATGGCTCAAACTGTTCCAAACAACATGACCTATCACCTGATTAAAATTCATCCTAGACCTTCGGACCACTCTGTACACACGAAACGAACTCCCAAAACCAACAACCGGCCCGATCCATAATCCATAATTATATTTGTCGATGATTATTGATTTGATCCGTTAATGGGTTGCGGAGAGTGGCTATTAGGGGTCAACGAGTCGGAAGGCCCCAGATATGGCGTACCCGTGGCCTTATCACCGAATTCGAACCCTTAATATATTGCCTCTGTACAACAACCCCGTATCTGCAGCAGGGGGGAGGGGGGGGGGCAGTGGGGAGGGATGGGAGGGAAAAGTTTCGCAGTTGACCGTAGCCGAAAGGGCGCAAGTACCTATCGCGCACAATTTATGTGCTTCTCTTATGTTGTGTGTGTGTGTGTTTGGTGGTCGAATGAAACCATACAAGAGTATTCGATTTGTGTGTGTGGTTTTCAAATGGTAGGTAGTTGATTGTTTTAGAATTGGGAGAGTTTTCTAATAATACCTTTTTTGGTTCAAAAGTGATGTGAAGAATATTTTGATTGAGTTATGATTTTTTTTTGATAATATAATGAAATTGTATAAGAATTTTTAATTTTTATATATCTAGTCGTTTTTTAAAGATTTTTTCTAATATTATATATTATATCATAGTTATAATTTTTGTAGAGGAAATGATCTTTGAGACAGAGTTAGTTTAGGGAGAATTTTTTTCTGTGAGTTCTAATGAGGAATTACCATAGAAAGGAATTAACCTTATCAAAAAATAACAAGTAAGGAATCACTAGAAGATTTACTCAAGTAAAAAATCACTAGTGAGGAATTACTCTAGTTAGAAATTACCAATGAGGAATTACCCGAGTAAGGAATAACCAGTAAAAAATTATAATATAACTAGTATATAGGCTCGATGTTAATAACATCGGCTGCGAATTGATAATCATCATCATCATCATCATCATCATCATCATCATCATCATCATCATCGTCGTCATCATCATCATCATCATTTTATAACCGTGCCCTTGCGAAATGTCTCCAGAATATAAGAGTCGCAAGCGTCATCGACACAGATACACAGACAGATAGAAAGACAGACGAACACACAAATCCGCTATTATATATAGGGGATAGGGGATACTTTAGTGAAGAATTATCTTAATGAATAATTATGTGTACAAGTATTCATCCTACATTGAGGAATTATCCAACTGCTAGGAAATTATCTGTGGAAATTTATATATGTTGAGTAAATATTTATCAGTGGGGGAATATGCAGGGTGTTACAAAGATTTCTTTACGGTGTTTAAAAAAAATTAAATTTAAATAACTAATAACTATAATATCTTATATTACCTCTTAGATAGAACTTATATATGCGAAAACGACGGGACGAACGCAAAACACGACAAAAACGGGACAGCTCCGGCGAAAACGGGACGTATGGTCAGCTTAGTTTTAGCGAGACTAACGAACAGCGTTTATAGGTCATACAAAATTCACAGGGTCAGCTAGTTTAAAATAAATATTTAAAATTTTCTACTCTCGACCCTTTTTTTCGTCCGACGACACCTTAACGAACGCCTAAGCCTCAGTCACATCAAATCGAGTTAACTGTTTGCACTCGATGCAGCACAATTGAGCTACCAGTTTTTAGCAAGCCCAATCCACCCATGGCCGGCTCGGCGTGTCTTTTACTACTGTACTAAAAGCAAAATGCAATGTTCTTTATTGCCGGATAAAAAATGGGCGTAGTAATACGGCGTCCGCCGGGTGCCGTAAAAAGCGTAATCGCCGCGTACCGTCGACGAATAGGTAAATAAGGCCCTACTTGCCTAAGATTTGCACTAATAAAGAAATCCTCTCCACCTGCCTCGAAGAAACCATCGAGTCAACCCTCCGAGATATGGACAGTTGTCATCGGTGCGACGGAAATCGAAAATATGTATATTTAAGTAAAAATTTCAAAAAAATATTAATAATGTTAAATTAGTAGATCCGGTTAAATAGGCACGGTTAGATTTAATTTGCGATTCTCTAGTGCTTTTTCTCAAAAATTTCTTGAGGAAAATTTTTAAATCGAGAATTCTCATTTCTCGAGAAATTTTCCGGAATTCAGTTTTTTTTTGCTTTGATAATCTGCATAAGAATCCGTTCCGATAGAAAGAATTCATTTCACATGAAAATCAGAAAGATGCGACATTGTTTAGGGCGATTTAGTTTTTCAATAATCCTGAAAGGTTTATAATTTTTTTTTGTAAACTGTTATTAAAAATGTTTTCACGAACTGGGTATATATACGAAAGTCCGAATTTCGTTTATTATATGACTTTTTTAACCAAAACAAATAATAATAATAATATTATTTATGTACCATCATATTTAAAATTGGAAACAGTAAAGGTGTGTGCAATACTACACTGTAATTAAATTATTGCACACATTGCATGCGTTTTTCCATACATTAAAATTTATCGAGAATTCTCTTTTCTTGAAAAATTAAAATCATCGAGAAATCAAAATCTCTAGATTTAATACAAAAAAATTCGATTATTCGATGTTTATATTATTTTGTGATTAATAAATATTGTATTAATAAAATTTAAATACATATAAGTGTGAAGTTTTGGAATCTTCGCACTATTTTGACGTATGGTACAGTTTGGGAAGTGTCGATTTGTTGCGCGTCGGAAACTATTTCCGTATACGTAATACGTGTATGTACGTGGTAGAGGGTAGTCCGTTGTGTGTACTATGCGTGATTTTATCAACCAGTATCAAATGTATGGATATGTAGGGTGTTTGTGAAATCATGCGACATTATAAATTGATTAACTTCAAAAGTAAATAGCTCTACTTAAAAAAAAATATGTAGTTTTTTTGTTATAGCAAATTTTCGGCGAAACGCTATTTCATTCATTTTTTTAATGATACTGAATTAAATGAATAAAAATAATTTTAAATAAGAATAAAAATCCATATTAGCATAAGGGTAAATAAAATTAATATGCCATAATTTGAAATGACACTCACGCTGAGTTTTGCCCTAAAGAAGAAAAAAAAAGAATATTTTTTAGTTCAGTGACATGCTATCTTGGGGATGTCAGATTTCCCAAAAATTTTATTTACCGGTTATCCGGTGAAAATATTCAAATCATCGGTTAATTAAATTTTGAAAATATTTACACTTACAAAAACCGACTTTTCCAAAAATTCCAAAAAATATTTTCTAAAAAAACACTTCAGAAATGTTCCATATTTTTTTATTTACTGGTAAATATCAAAAATTTACTGTTAAATTGCAGAACTGTATTTTAGTAATTTACCGGTAATAACATCCCTACTATCCATAGATGCCGTAGATACAGCGCATGCCCTAAATATTTATAACAAAATCACATATATTTTACTAATGATGTGTTTATAGATAATTTTTGTGAAAAAAGCACAAAACAATATAATTTTTTTCCAGCAGTACGATATGGAAAAAACTCACTGTCCGTCACTGAAATATGTATTATATGTTGTCACTGTGCACAGATGTTTTTTTGACTCTAATTAGCTGATGAAGATGAAAATTAATATTTGAAAACTTTAGTGACCCTTAGTCAGTGGCAGCAGAACTATTCATTGGTCGCCAACTATTTACTTTCGAGCGATCCATTGGCGTGTTAACCGTTTTTTTAAACGAGTTCATTGAAAAAATAATTTTAAACTCTAAAAATATAAATTCAAATTTTTACCCTCATATTGTATTATGTACCAAAAAAGCTATATGTGAAAAAAAATTAACATACTACCCATAAGTTTCACTTTGAAAAATGGAAATCGTGTACAAATATGACACCCGGTTAAACCGTTCCCCTGCACGCAGTGCACCCCGAATTCATACGCACGGTACCCGGGCATTTGAGGGTTGCACAGCACTAAAAGGAAATTACTGGAAGTCCCCGAGATCGTAAATTATTTTCCGCGAAACGAGCTGTCGAAACAACACTTGCTCGGAATTTATCAGCCGAAAATGAACGCTTACCCCCTCGCCCCTGTCGCCCTCCGGAGGCTTTCGCGCTCGCTCTTTTGGCCAAAACACGGGCTGCGGTCGTCGCCGGAATGCTCAGGAAGCGTTTGTTCGCCGATTTGTTTTTGGGAAACTGGAAAAATTCTGTTTTCTCGGTGACATTGGAAGCGTGTTTTGTGAATCTGACAATGTATATATGAAGAATGTTCTGGAATCTTAAATCCCCTATATAATAGCGAATATCTGTCTGTTCGTTCGTGTATTCGTGTATTCGTTCGTCACGATGACGCTCGCGACTTCAAAATGATCGAGCGCCGATACGATCGTTTTTTTGAATTAAAAAATCACAGTCGATGGGGATTCCGAACGCGGTACCTCTGGTACGACAATTTGGTCACAATACCACTGAGCTACGAACCCTTTCCGACAATTGATATTTTTTAGATATATATTCAATTGATTAATTAATTAATTTTATGCTCGATAGATGTCTCTAATTAATCACTGTAGATAATGAAATAATATAATCGTTCGTTTTCATAGATATATTTAATACTAGTATATAGGCCCGATGTTAATAACATCGGACGTGGGTTTGTTAAGAAACGGAAAACGATAAAATGTGAAAACCCAATTCTGTGAATCCAAAATGTGTACCCTATTTGAATATTTAATTAATATAATAAAAGTAGTTCATTTGTTATCCGTCATCGATGATTATATACATGTATAATATATAGGCCCGATCAGATGTGAATTGTTAACCATATTATTATGTGATAAAATAAATGTTAAATATATCTATAAAAACGAACGATTATATTATTTAATTATTTATTAACGAAATCTGTTATATGTAATTAATTTTCATTACGTAATTATCGCGCATTTTCAAAATTAAGTATTCAATTATTCATAAGAGACATCTATCGAGCATAAAATTAATTAAAATTAATTAATTAAATACATGTTTAAAAAAAAAGCAAGTATCGCAAAGGGCTGAGTAGCCTAGTGGTGAGAGAGCTCGTTTAACGTTGAGATGGTCCCGGGTTCGAATCCCGGTCTGGCTTTTAATTCTGGTTTTTATTTCGAAAAAACGATCGTCGATCATTTTAAAGTCGCGAGCGTCATTCTGACAGACAGACAGACACACAGACAGAAATCCGCTATTATATATAGGGGAAGGGGATTTTAATGAATTTAAATTTAAAAAATAATTCAATTCAAAATTTAAGTCCCGAACAACTCCGGGTACTATCCGCTAGTCACATACAAAAAATCATCACTGCCCAAACAAACAGATTCCCGAATCATTTTCCCGAACAACCCTAAATTTAGGCGACCCGAATCGGAAACATCGCAAACACGCCACCGAATCGACACCCCATATTCATAAGAGGAATAATCCCGTCCCTTCGGCGGCGCTCGAAGAGGGCAGCCGTGGGATGGGGCCGCTCGGTGGCTCTCGCTAACATCATAAGGATGGTCTCTTAATCATTGTAATCACGTTTCTGCGGGACGAGTCCCGCATAACAATGCCGGCCTCCGATCCTGCGCAGAATCCTGCGGGAAAGTGCAAAAAATGCAACCGCGGCTGAAATCGCCGGTTAATTGGCAGCCCTGCTTGTTTCGGGGACGGTCCTATGATTTCCTGGCGTATGAAACCGACGTTTTGCGGTTGGAGCGAGTGTGAGAAGTTGTGTGTGTGTGTGTTTAGGGCGTTTCCTCGTGTAGGTATTAGGGATGTATTGGGTTTGTAGGTAAATAGTTTAGGTCGATTGATGGAAATATGGAAATGGGATAATTTTTCAGTTTGAATGAAAAAAAATGATGTTTCATTAGTAAATAATGTATTTTGGCTGATGGAAGTATAATAGAAAGGGAATATTTTTTTAGTTTGGATGAAAAAAATTAGTATGTTTCATTTGTATTGTCGTTTTTGTCATAGGATCGACCGATAAGAGTTCTGCGTTTGATGATCACGTGACGATTTTTATATTGTTTTTAAATTCTTCGATGTTTTTTTCCTAAGAATCTTCATATATTTTACATTTATATAAAATATCTATTTTAGATATTCAATTTTAATTAATTTAATTAATAAAAGAGGATATTTTTTTCTTTTTGTTTCTATACGGTAGTTGCACATTTGAAATTTATTGCCAAAACATATCAATTTTCTTTAATTTGAGTAATATTAGTACTTCAAATCAGAATACAAATCTGGGATTTCATGTAAAAACTCAATTCCTAAATCACTGAATCATTCACAAAGACGATTTATTTCATCTATATAGAAATATAACAATTCTAAAAATGACCAATTGAAGTATTTTAAAATCGAATTTTCATTCAGTTTTCGAACCTCGAAATATCATTATCTATTATTTTCTCATGACATACTTTAACAATTATCTCTAATTATTCCTGACGCACTATGCATAATTTCATATAATATTTCTGCATTTTATAATATCAAAATCTTCAGCAACAAACATACGCTATAGAATGAATTTCAAAATTGCACAAACACATAACGCGGATACGTTTCTTTCAGTAGATTTTCAGCGGAACAAAGCAAGCCTTTGGCAAGTACCTGAGGATAGAATGGATTTTTCGTTTTTCAGCAAAGGTCTGAGCACTTGCTATTATGATTTTCAAAAGTTCGCAAAGTGCGCTGTCTATGTGACGAATGTGCGCTGTTTTACGAATTGGACCAATTTTCGAGAGGTATTTTCACTAATATTGCACGTTTTTTGTAAAGCACGTATTGGAATTAAAATTATTAAAAATTAGATATAGATTTTTGAAGATAAATATGTAATAATAATAAAAAAATAGACTGAAATTAAAAATAATTTAAAACAAATTGAATTTTATCTATCGTGATTAGTTAGAAATAGTTAGAAAAGTTTGTATGGAAAAAATATTTATATTATAAGTATAACAATAATGAATTTATATTGAAATTAATAGTTATAAATATGTCTGCTATATTTTTTCAATGATTCCCAATTTTTTTTATATTAGTGAATCGATTTTCCATCAAGCAAATTATCGGGATGTTTAATTTTTAAAATAATTCAAATTATATGGCAATAAAAGCAATAATAATAATAATAATTTTAAAGTAAAAAATCTTCTAATTCAAAAAAAATCATAAGTACAAAAATTCGCAAAAATCATTTCAATAGAAAATTTCCTCACTTTCAAAACATATACACTGTACAAAAGCAATACAAATATTTACGACGAATTGAAAATTCGCAACAAAAAAATATCCATGTTATTACCTTGTGCGAATGTAGCGATACGACACCCAATTACCGAGTCAATAACGAATGAAAAAGAATATAAAAAAAAAATTGTCACACCCAAAAAAACGTGCAGATTCATCTTTTATATTTTCCCGGTATGTAAATGACTAATTTTCTGGTTCGATGGGGCGTACGGTCGTAAAAGTTACGTCCGCACGTTTTTGATGGGTTTTTATTACGTTATCTCTGGGTCATCCGGTAGTCGGGAAAACAGTGAAAAATCGGGGAAAACTCCGCGCATTGAAAACCGCGCCGTTTCTGTGCGTTTTGAAAAGTGTGGTGGATAGTTTTTTATGGTTGTATTTATATTTCGGTATATTCAAAACTCTTTTACATGGTTTCGAAATAACATGGTTTAAAAAAAGAACAGATTTTTTACACTATTTTTTCACATTAATACGGTATAAAAAAATGCCACAGTAGTAAGATATGAACAAGCCAGTATACAATTATAGTTATTGAATAAAAAAATTAAAAATTTTTGATGATTTCACATGGCGAAATTTTTCCACATTACATATTTTTTATAATGTATATTTGGTTGGAAGTTCCATTCAAATATACTGATAGAATCTATCTTCAATTTTTATATGGTCACCGTAATTTTTTGTGTCTGAAACGTATTCCTAGTGTAAAAAGATGATTGAGTGTACATGGAAAAGTGTAGGTTGTAAATTTCTTTGCTTAGAATAAGGGTGGATCTCCATGAAAAGCATGATAATTTATTTTAACGTTCACGCTTACGCTCGTCGTAGATTTGGATAAAATTTTTGCATTTTTTTAACAAAATTTTAACTTAAGAATTCTTATATGAACTCAAAACATCACATAATTTTGAATATTCAAATATTTCAAAATTGAAAGTTCCAAAAAAAATAAAAAAATAATTTTATTTAATTCTAATCTCTGATATTTATCTTTTTTAAATTTTTTTACAAAAAAAAAACCACATCATCATCGAATCCACGACTCGTCACATATTATACAAAGGGCTCTGATTTTAATATGAAACACACAAAAAAAGCGACGTACCAAAACCAAAAACAACACTCGCACATACATATATATAAAGAGAGAAACGGATAGAGAAAAAGAGAGAGAGAGAAAGAGGATCAGCCTCAAACAAATAATGATCTGTATAACGAGCAGACCACAATTAATGAGGGTAATCCCGAAAAAGTTTGCCCGCGGCCCTTTCGGCTCTGTTCCCTTTTGCCGTTGTTATCGCTTGACCCGAACGTGTCTTAATTAATCAACAGCCTGGAAAAAAAAATGTTGCACAATATTCCCGTTTTTTTTTTCAGTTCTGGGCAACGTTCAAGAGTCATGGTGGGTCGTCGAAGATTTTTTGCGTTTGTAAATATTGTATAATAATCGATTTTGTGCCGAGGAAAGTTTGGAGATCTTAGGTTTTGACGGTATCTACAGTGGCGGGTTTACGTATAGGAAGTGGATGTTCTTGCGTCAGAGCTCTATTTTGAAAAATGTTTTTTTGTTGAATTATTAGTTTTTTTAATACTAATTTAATAGAAATTATGAAGTTTGAATTGAATTCTGAAAAAAAGGGCATTTGTTTGTACAAAAGCAAATTTTGTTTTTTTAAATCACAAATTTGTCATTTATTCTATGAAATTGATTATTATTGCATATATTAATAAAAAATGACCAAATTATCATCTACAGCGTCAGTATTTTTTTAATGATTTATGTGTAATGAGAGAGGGAGATAGGTTTGAAATCCGTTCTTATGTATTTATACATGTACTAGCCGAACCCGACAGACGTTGTCCTGCCAGTCTATATGATTCTATGAATTGTGTAACCAAGGCAACTAAATTGAACAACGACAGATTTTCGACCCTTCGTACTGATTTTTTTTCGTTTTTAATTAGCGTCAGATCGAGTTGCAAAATGATTTTAATGATACAAAAACCTCCTCGACAAAAAAATACATATACAAGCCAATTTTCATAGTAATCGGTCGGAAGGTGTTGGAGTGAAACGCCATCATAAACATCCATTTTTATATTATATTTTACTAGCGGTAGTACCCGGCGTTTTAAATCAAATTATTTTTTATATATTGATCAGTCAAATGATATATGGGGGAACATTTATTTGTGGATCATCCCGTTTTGGATTCCGGGAAATATGGTCACCCTATTTTAATGATACAAAAACCTTCTCGACAAAAAAATACTTATACATGCCAATTTTTATGGTGATTGGTCGAACGATATATGGAGGGGGGGAACATTTTTTTGCAGACGGTCTTGTTTTGGGTTCTGGGAAATGTGGTTGCCCTATTTTGATGATACAAAAACCTTCTCCACAAAAAAGTATTTGTTTTATATAGGTGGGGAACAAATTTTTGCAGGCCGTCCCGTTTTGGGTTCCGGGAAACATGATCACCTTATTTTAATGATACTAAAAACTTTCTCCACAAAAAATTACATATACGTGCCAATTTTCATGGCGATCAGTCGAACCGTATTGGAGTAATATGGCAACAAACAAATATATATACAAACAAACAACATCCATTTTTATATATACAGATAGAGATTGGACTTCGAAAATTTTTGACGCCTCAAGTCCCTAGTGAAATAAATCCGTCACTGAGTATCTATACAGCGAGGTAGTGAAAATCTAAAGATAGCCTCAAACGTTCTATATATAGATTCGAATCAAACCATATCATCCCCATACTAATCCACGAGGATCACCACAGAAACCTATAAAGAAATTAAAAAAAAAAAGCTTTCACCATATCGCCACGTCGAACGTTGGGGCTCATCGCCAAAACCCAACACCCATCCATCATCGGCCATTCACGGCAACGCATGTATTATACGTGCGGGAAAGAAGTGGCCCCCTCGCACTCCAGTGGCGTACGTAGACACGCTACGAGTGTCTCGCGAGAGTGCCCCAAAGTGGCGACTCCTATTTCCCGCGAAGCCTCCTCACCAGAGGCCAAGTCCTCGTGCCTTCAGAGAGACGACGGCCAAAAGTGGCACCGGGGGGCTAAACGGGGGGTAAAGGGGACGAGACGAAAGGGGCGGGGGGGGGGGGAAATTAGGCAGCGGTCTCTTCGCCGCTCGTTTATTTCCCGAGCAGACTGAGGAATGCCGCGACGGAGGAACGTGACCTTTTGGCTGTCGTCGTCGGCGCAATTGTCGTGAAAAACGGATTATAAGAGGGTTTTTGCGAGTTGAGCGAAAGGGTGCGGTCCCAGGGTTTGGCGTGGTGTGGCGTGATGGTGTGGAAACGTGTGGTGAGGCTCGATGCCGCGATGGATGGTTTCGATGCGATGGGGTGTGATTTTTTATAGTTTCGTTATAGATGGTTCGGTATGATATGATGTGACCTGATGTATTGTGTTCTCCCGAAATAAGACCCGGTCTTATATTAATTTTGTACCCAGAAATCGTGCTAGGGATCGTTTTCGGAAAAAAAGTTCGTGCTTACTACATTTTGTACTCCTTGTAGGTACATATGATATAATATATCATTCGGCAAAGGTTTGCTCATAAATAAAAAGTTCAAATGCTTTTTTTTAATAAAATATAAATTTTTAATTAATTAAACAATCCCAGGGTAAGAAATCAAACAAAAATATGCAAATATAAGTTTTATCAAAAATTTAACTACATTAAGTCAAAGAAATCAAATTAAAAAATATATTTTTGTAGAAAAACTTAATTTTATATACAGAACACCGAATCAGAACCACTGCGATAACCAGTCACAAGTACCACATTGTCGGACACATTTTCTCACTAGGTCTTATTTTCGGGGTAGGACCTATTTACGGGCTAGGATTGAAAAAAAATTTAAAATCACGGTAGGGCTTATTTTCGGAGGTGGTCTTATTTTAGGAAGAACACGGTAGTACTATGTGAAATTATGTGATGTGACTTGATATTGCAATAATGTGATATGTGATTTGATATTGTACTATGCAAAATGATACAATGGCGTGCAATTTCATAATATAATATGAAATATGATAAAGTACTAAATTGATCAAAATAATACTGCTAAAAAGTTCAAAACGAACTTATTTGTCTCGATGTAGTACTATGCGATGTACATGTAATTTGATATATTATTATGCAAATGATGTGATGTGACTTCATATTGTACTATGCAAAATGATGCAATGACGTTCAATTCCATATAGTACAGTGTTAAATATGATAAAGTACCAAATTGTTTATAATAATAGTACTAAAGAATTCAATACGATCTGATTTGATTCGATGTTGTACTATGCGAATTAATATGATATGACTTGATCTTATACCATGTGAAATGATGCAATAACGTTCAATTCTATATAGTATCGTTTTAAATATGATAAAGTACTAAATTGCTCAATACAATAGTGCTAAAGAGTTCACTACGATGTAATAAAACATGATGTTGTACAATGCAAAATTTTATGATGTAAATTGATATTGTACTATACAAAATTATATAATGACGTGCGACATATAATATTAAGTACTAAATTTTTCAATACAATAGTACTGAAGAGTTCAATACGATGTAATATGACTTGACAGTATACTATGCAATATGATGCAACGACGTACGATTTTATATAATATCACCTCAGATATCACATAAAACAAAACTTATCAATATAATCGTACTGAATAGTTCAATATGATCTGATGTGACTTGATAACACACCATATGAAATATCTCGCAATTTTAAACGATATTCATATTCACGAAGTTCATAATTGTCGAACTGACATTTCATTCAAAGATTCAACGACAAATCATCCAATAAAAAAAAATTCAAACCAAAATCCCAAAAAAAATATTATCCTTCGACAGCCGATTAATCCACCAAGACGTCGGATGGATCCAACACACGAACTACAACGGCCATGCCCCTTTGTCTCTAATTTACTCGCGTTAAAGGCGTCTCGTTTATATCCCTTATAAATATTTTAAATGGGGATAATTCGATTAGGACTCGAACCCCAATCAAGTGCAAATTGACAGCGTGAATAATTGATTTACTATCTCTCTTCGTTTTCCTTATGCTATCCCCTTTATATATATATAATATATGTATAATGTCGCGGTGTCCTGTTCCCCTTCAGGATGGAGCCCTTCTGTGAATTTTTTTATGATTTAATTCGATTTGAATGCGGAAAACCGCATCTCGAAGAATCGGGTTTGACTGTATGAATATTGATCGGCATTGAAAGTGGTAATTAAATATTTGAACGAAAGTCGTTCTTGATTGAGGTTTGTTTAGTTGAAAAATTTACCAGTAATTCTCCCATGACTGTATAAGATAAAAGTAATGATGACTTACCTGAAACAATAAAAAATATATATATTAATAAAAGTCACATCGAGATGAAAATCGGAAAATTATATTTATAAATGTGTTAAAATGAATCGAAAATGAATGAAATTTTGAAATGATTATAGTTTTTTTTTGAGTATTATAGATATTTTTTGATAGATATAATTTTTAGGGCATGAATTGTATCTACAATCATATGGGTGCTACTTCAATATGGGTTGAACTGAATTTTTTTTCTTAACCTAATCTAATTTGACCGATTCTAACTTAATCCCTAGGTTTTAAGTTAGATTAAGTTGGGTTAGGAAAAAAAATTCAGTTCAATCCATGTTGAAGTAGAACCATCATTTGTTTTATATTATTTTCACTATAAATTATATTTAATATGATATTTTATCTGAAAATTTATTTTTTTTAAGTAGAAAGGATCATTATATTATATATACAATAAAAATATCTATTATTAAAATAAAAATAATTAGAAACGTATTAAAACAGAATGCAATGCTGCAATGGCGTATGAAATACACAAATCCAAAAGTGTTTCGTTTTGCGGCTTTCGGGAAAACGCTGAAGCCAGAAATTCAGAGTTTTTCACGCACCGTCAAACAATCCGACCGTAACTTTTAATGTGATTGCTTTACTGAAAACATACACAGATTTTATATAAATAATACACGAAGTACTACATACAAAAAGAGCAAATTTAATACGAAAACCGAAAGATATACGGTTCACTCTGATATTTTTACACATTAAATTTATTTATTATATAAAAAACTGAATCAACAGAGTTTCCCCTTTATATAAAAATATGAAAATAAAGCACTTGCTAGACACATATTAGTCTCATTTTCTGTATAGATTACGTAGCGGTGCACAAAGAAGGGTTTTTCGGCGGGAAAACTTCGGAAAACCCCCTCCTTCCCTTTGTCGATGAAAAATTCAACGGTTCGCCGGGAAATTTGGATCTAAGTCGACTTTGTACGGGCATAGCTCACATGCCGGTTAAGACTCGGAAGATCAAATGGATTCTAATGGGCAACCGCATCAAATACGTGGCCAGGCGCATAAGGGGTTAATTCTAAATTATTTCGTAATCGACATTGTTAAATTTCAAAATGTCCGAAAGGTCGATTCTTGGTATGGAAAATAGTAAAAGCGATTTTTCTGCGAAATAGAACAATATTTGATGTGAAAAGAAAACAACGCCATGCAGAAGCTCGATTAGCGCAACGAACGTTTGCCCTCTAATACCGCAAATGGATATTTCCTTCGCTTTCCCATTTTCCATTTTCAACTTTTCCGGACGCAGACGAAACGTAAACAGTACACATGGCTGAAACGTAGACAAAAATGAAAAACGTAGGTATATTTTGAAATACGGGCGTTTTGTACATTGAGCGAAAAAAAAAATGCAACCGAAATCTTCAACGTTACAAAAAATATCAAAATATAATACAATTAATTTTCACTATTAATACAAATAACTTTCAAAACGAAATACATTATTTAAATAGTGTTTTCTCGTTCTATATATGCGACATGTGGAATTGGAACAAATCTAGACCGCACATTGCAAAATTTCAGTGCCAGTTTATATTACGATTAATATAAACGTATTGTTACAAAATAGTGAATTTTTACTTATATTATATTTTCAAATTGATCGAAAATTGTTCCAACGATTCATATTATGATATCTATTGCTTTTTGTTGTATTAGGGTGAAACTCTATGATGAGCATAAACGTGAATATTGATATTATACGAGTGGGTTTCTCATATGCTCACATTGTGAAATACCAGGTAAAACTCTATAGTGAGCATGGGTTTCGAAAATTTTCATTTGTTTTCACTCACTGAATACCCTATTTATATTAAAAATGGATATCTTGTTATAAATAAAATTGAGTTTTTTTTTGCATATGTCGTAGGCTATGTATTATATATTATTAATCAAAATTATCATCAGTCATATTATTATTTAAAAATATTATTATAAGATCAATCTCATTTTATCAAGAAATACTCATATTTAAAAATTTATTTTTTGTACTTCTATAATTTAAAAAAATTTTTAAAAAAATGTCATAACTCAACTTCGTCAAACATCTAACCGTCGATCATCTTTTTGTCTGATTTTACACTATTAAAATAATTATTTTTTGTAGAAATATTAAAAAAATAAAGAAAAAATCTAAGTATCAATAAAGAAAAATGTTGGTTTAATGGTGATATAGTTTGATCGAGTAATTGATTAATTGTGTGTATGTTCATTTTTATTTGAAGCAATTCATTTTTTTCAGAATTTATTAGGTAAATAAAAATTTGATAGGGAGGCGAGAGATTTTCGAATCGCTAAATAGGGGCATAATACAAATAAGGTTGAGAAACACAGATCTAATCCAACTTGGATTGAAAAATATCTGAAATTTTTTTTAAATTAACACATTTCTAGAACAATCCCATTATAACCCATCTACGTTAGATATCTAACCCGACAAGAGTTAAAAAAAAATTCTGGCAACACAATTCGAGAACCATCTCAATATAACTCAAGCATGTCAGACATCTAACCTGACTAGGATTGAAAAAATATGTTTAAAAAATTTTTTTTCATGCAACGCATTTCGAAAACTATATTAACATAACCCAACTGTTCCAGATGCCTAACTCAACATGGATTGAAAAAATGTAAAAAAAAAAAAATCAAACCAACACATTTCGAGAACTATCCCAATATAACCCAACTACGTTATACACCTAACCCGACTAGACTTGAAAATAAAAAAATCAGCCAACACAGTTCGGGAACCATCCCAATATAACCCAACTACGTCACACGTCTAACCCGACTCCCCGAAGCCAAAGGGTGATTCCCAAAAGGAGATGCACTCTGCGACGCCTCTCGAATTTCAAACGGCCATGTTTGCTCTGGGGTCCTACCCGTCGGGAATGCGGTGTTGGATGCGATATTAAAAAGTCCCGGATGTCGTTCCGGGTTCGGGCGGGAACGATGAAATTCGAAAATGCCCCGCTCGTGCCGAATCTGCGACGAGTTCGGCTCTGGTCAATTTTCTGGCCGTGCTTCGGTCTGTTTTTTTTTTTTAATTTTTTTTATCACGTTAGAAATGGTTAAGGGATTATATAAGGGTCATGAAGTGGATTCGGTTGTGGTTTGTTGATCGATGAAAATTTTTCATTTTTGAGTTTTCCGGAAACATTGGAAAATGGCAAATGGGCCCGATGTTAATAACATCGGCTGTGGTTTTGTTAAGAAACGGAAAACGATAAAATGTGGAAACCCGGTTGTGTGAACTGGAAATGTGTACCCGATTTGAATATTTAATATTTAATTAATGAAATCAAAACAGTTCATTTGTTATTGACACAATCAAGACATATGATCATCATCATAAAAAAAGTCGAGAGCGTCATCGACACAAACAGACAGATAGACGAACACACAGAAATCCGCTATTATATATAGGGGATAGGGGATTATTTGGATTATTTACAGGTAAACCAATGACTCAAACCTCTCTAGAGCATACAAAAATGAGTAAATTTTAATATAGACTCATAATTCTTTTTTTTTAATGTTCGCACTCAAGCTTTCGCTCATCATGGAGTTTTACCCTTAAAAATAGAAGAGCAATATATAATCTAACGTTAACATTATTGCTTAC
Source organism: Hydropsyche betteni (assembly GCA_028571205.2). Lineage (NCBI taxonomy): Eukaryota > Metazoa > Arthropoda > Insecta > Trichoptera > Hydropsychidae > Hydropsyche > Hydropsyche betteni. The sequence continues at coordinate 4,784,746 of JAOXNN020000029.1, read as the reverse complement.
TAATATGATCTCATATGTAAATATGAACAGATTAATAAGAGAATGACAATTCATTTAATAAGCTCACGCTTATTATGGATCTTCCAAATGCATTTTTAAAACCGATTAATAAAGAGAACAATACTGATTGAATCAAACACGCAAAAGTGAAAAAAATTTCACAAAATAGTCATGGAAGTATCAAAAAGGAAAAAAAATGCAATTTTCGCGCGCTTTTCCGGCCGCACTGTCGTTTAATTAAATTCAAATTGGAAAATTTGCATTCGATGGATTTTAATAACGGCACAAACAAAGCCGAAACAACTTTCGCCCTTAAGGGCAGAATGTTAATAGAATTTCGAAAGTTTCGCCGGAGGAAAATTTCGTACGAATTTTCTCGGAAGCACTAAATCACAGCTCGAGAGTCCTCGTTAAATATTCAAAGGACTACTTCCGGTCTTCGCCATAGGTCCTGTCCATACTTTTGTCCTCACTATGACCCCAGATAGTCCAAAGACACTTTGGAGCATTTCGCAATATCCGCAGGTTTTTCTTTTGAAACGGTTGGAAATAATAATTTCCATTATTCGGATTCGGATGTCGGATGAGATTTCGATAAAAAATTTAGAATCAGAAATATTTCGTTGCAATATAATTTTTTAATCAACATTATTTGAAATGGGAGTAGAACCTTTTATTTTTACTTTTAGCGAAAATATATAATAAGAAAATTCATATGAATAGTGAAAAAATGGAAATTAACATTTTATCAATTTGAAAATGATACGCCATAGTGAAATATGAGTGTAATTTATTATGTGTAATAATTATTATATAAAAAAAATATGTAAAATCTTTTAAGAAGTTTCGCTTCAAAAATAAAAATATCATTTAAGTTGTATCGATTATATAATAATGTCACAGTCCAAGTACAATATATTTTCAGTCCATATATTATTTACAATATTTGATCGTGTCCAAGGCAAAATAAAGGACAAACACTAAATAAAATCAAACGCAAAGTAAAAAAAAAATTATATTATGATAAATGAAAAAAAAGTAAAAAAAACAAAATTGAATTAAAAACTGAACAAAACCAGCCCAAAAACACACCGGTCGGTTATAAATACATAAATTTAAAAAATCAAATTCACTTGCCAACGTATAAAATCGATAGTACGTAATAGAAATACATAATAATAATTTAAAAAATAAATAAACACTTTATTAAACATCACAATATAAACACACACCACCGGCAAAAGTATATTCAGAATATGAAATCTCTAAAACGTCAGTGAAAATACACTTTTACTGACAATACTTTACTTTAGTATACTATACTTTACGTAACTGTATTTCACTTTACTATACTTTTTTCCATTGTACCATAAATAGATTTACCTATTCACACACACACACACACTCATTTACTCATCAATTATTGCTGGCTAACAATCAAACGTTTTAAAATATCCAATGAAAAAACGAACCATAGAACAATCTGGCAATCAATTACAACTGTATACGCTTACGCTCACGCTTAACCCCACTTAAGCGTTTTGTTCTTACACAACCTACATCAGGAATCGTAACCGCAATAGGAACTTAACTCATGTTGGAATTCAACGAAGAATTTTCAATAATGGCATCGCATCGTTAACGACCACTGAATGTGGTCCAGAGACGCACTTTCGCGACCCTAATCGCTTTGCGACGGGTCAAGTGCAATTCCGGTGCGAAAATTTTCGATAGATTTTCCCATTTGAATTTTCGCGTTGTCGATGGCGTTTGTGAAATGGAAAATTTCGTTTTGAGCTCGGTTTTCCCCTTTGAAGGGGAGAAGTCGAAGAGGTTTAAGTTTTTCCTGAACAAAATGCGTTGACTGCAATAAAGTCGGCGAAGCGTAAACTTGTAATTTCTCATGTCGATTACCGGAAAAGCGACAAAAAATATTTTATAAGATACGATATGTTGTATGTATTTGTTAAATAATGGATAAATTTTTGTTCGATGCGATGAAAATTTAGAAATGTTAACAATTATTAAAAAAAAATTATTATATTATTGTTAAATTCGTTCAATTTGAATGTTGTTTAAATGTCGGATTTTCGCAATTAGAATGATTTTAATTACATTAAAAAATGCCAAAAATCGAAAATTGTTTCAAGATGAAGTAAATATTAAACGGAATAATTTCGGGAAAAAGAAAAAAACAGCGAAATTGGCCAAAAGACATAGTTGACGCATATGTTGAAGAGTTCTTGATAACGTTCGTAATCCCTACAGGACAGACTAAGTCGAATTTGGAAAGATTATCTTATCTAATCTTGGTGGTAAGTATACTGTATACGGTGTTGATTTAATATATAGCTATTTAATTGATAATATCCTAGTTCGAACGAAAAGTGTAAATTTTTGCTATAATAAATCTTAAAATTCTTCTGAAAGTAGATTTATTTCGTCTCGAGATGCGGAAGATTTGAAAAAAAAGATGCAAATGAAATTGACTAAAATTATATTGAAAGAATCGACCACCCAGTACGATATTTATTTCGAAAAATATGTTATTGAATTTGTAACGCATATTTTGAAAATAATATCAACGCTTTTTTACATTCTGACAAACATGATTTAAGTAAAAAAAGTGAAAATATTATTATTAGCTCAATCAAACTATACAAGAAGTTGATAAAGATCATTGAGCTGATGGGAATTATTTATGTGAGATTAAGCTCTTTAAATTACAATGTAATCAGTGCTTTACTATAATACAATATTGAACGGTTTTCTGATGGATCAAAAACAACATTTTGAAAATTATTGTACGTTTCCAGAATTTTAAAATGTTTCATTGTTAAATAACTGTAATATTTTTAATTTGACAAAAATTTATATGAATATTGACGAGTTCATAAAGCTGATAAATATATAATTATCACACACATTTAGCATTAGATTATATTATATAATAATCCGCAATATAATCATCCATAACAATAGATGATTATAAGCAATTTTGTAAAAACGACGCCGAGAAGTCGATAATATAATATTTATATTACTTGAAACTTTTTTAAATTTGGAAAGGAAAATTTTGTCTCAGTTTATCAAATTAATTTGAAGAATTACTTATGAGATGATTTTTATCAATTGATCTTTTTGTCTCGGGATTGAAATTTAATTAAGTGATATTATATATATCTAAATATTATAAATTGCGATATGCCATAAATCGATCATTTTTTAATCCCCGTATTATCGATCACGAAAAACACGAATGATTAATAAAAAGTTTCACAAAATGTTTGGACATCGATCATTTAATATTTTAAACAAGATTTTGTAAATTCGAATAAAAAATGAAAAAATGATCAAAGTATTACTAAAATATTTTTTGCAAATCTAAATATCTGTAGTTTTATTAGATTTAGTCATTCGTATTGCATATTTGTACACTTTGGTAAATCGTTATTATTAATTATAAATTTAATGTATAATATATTAAATATAATATTATAATTATTTTATTTATATTATTTTAATTTATTGTTGGAAACTTGCCGATGAATCGATTTACCTTGAAAAATGGTGTACGTGCTCGATAAATGTTCTTGCTAATAAGCTATGTAAATACCACACGTCAATAATTTTATCTATATTATTTATCTTTAAGAAACCCACGGCACTATCAATCATTTTTCTAATACATTTTTAAATATATTGACAGCTTTATCATATTTAACACTCGAGGTAAGCGGCAAATGACGCGGTCGACAAATAGATGGCCTTGGATTATTTGTCTGATGTTTCAATTTTGTGAAAAATGGCCGAAAAAATTTGGATAGACAAGTCAGGTTTAGATTCTATTTAGGAAAAAATCGAAGCTTGATGATTTTGAAAATGTTTGTATTGGTTAGCGTCACCACACGGTATCTTAAATGGAGATATATCCCTTTTTTAATTAAAAAAAGTATTTTTGTTTGTTTTTTACGTAATTGTCATTGTTATATGTAAAAGAAAGATTTTTCTCAAAACGAACGTATAATTTGAAGTACGTGCAAAGTATTTCAATCCCTTATATATACGATACGATTATTTGTTTGCATCTATAAATTATTCTTCATACGTATATGGTCTTTATGCGTATACACTTAACATCTTTAATATCATGCTATGAAAGCGTCTCTATCGACTTATGCAATACGTCGATTATTACGCAGTGGAAAAAATATTTGAATCCCCTATATAT
>JAOXNN020000029.1:4752321-4764744 GCA_028571205.2 Hydropsyche betteni | reverse complement strand
ATTCTTTGAAACGCCTGAACTTCCAAGTGTTTGATACTTTCCTTAAAAAGTAGATTGCAGGTGACTTCGACGCAGAGGGGCCCCTCCACGTTCCTTTGCTTTTCTCCGAGAAAGTTTCCACGAAAAGAAAATGAGCGAAAATCCGTCTCGTTCCGTCGAAAGGCAGAAATTCCGTAAGGACGTTTAGAATGAGAGATGTCGGGGGGGGTGGATTGTTTTATAAGAGTATTAAACGTCAAATATTAATCGTTGTTATTTTATTAGCGATTTAATCACTTTTTGTATATTAACTTGATTTAAATTTTTCACACATTTATGCGATTAAATTAATTATGCTTGTTTGGATTGATATTAATTAATTTGTTTATAATATATTAATTTATTTACAAAAATTTATATAATCCTCTATACATAATCACGGATTTCTGTGTGTGTGTCTGTCTGTGTGTTCTAATGACGCTTGCGACTTAAGATATTCTAATATGGTCTTTATGCGTATACAGTTAACGTTTATAATATGATGCCTAATACCTACTTACTACTGGCTTTGCCTTTTTAACGTCTGGTAACAATAACAAATGAACTATTTTGATTTTATTAATAAAATATTAGATATTCAAATCGGGTATACATTTCAGATTCACACAATCGGGTTTTCACATTTTATCGTCTTCTATTTCTTAACAAATCCACAGCCGATGTTATTAACATCGGGCCTATATTCTATTGTTTATAAACATAATAAAAAAAATCTTATTTTTTTATTTATATACAATTATTGATTAGCTTTATATATATATTTTCAGTGAAAGTATATGATCACTTTAAGAAATCTACAGATACAAAAACTTTCTTATCAAAATAGACTTTGTCTAAATTCTAACACTGTCAAAAAAAATCTCACCTAACCCAAAATATAATTTTACTATAACACATATATTATTAAAGAAAATCGTTCCCATTTTAATTAAACAATATTAAAAAAATGTGAAAATAATCTACATATGTATATAATTATTTAAGCGTATCTATTAATCATACGATGTTTAATATGCGACGTGTTACAACTGAAAAAATAAATTTAATAAAATGCGTAACGTTATGTCGAAAATATGCTGATTTTCAAAATATATAAACGTTATAAAATACGACCTATAAAAAGAATAAACGCTGCATAAAGTATTACAATAAACCCTCGCATAAAAAATTCTGTAAGCTTTTCGAAAATGTATATGATGAATATAATTTTTATATTGCTATAAATATAATATTTCGATTGTATATAAATTTATATATCTATTATATAAAAAATTTAATATTTTATTGAAATTCAAAAACCTTTTAATAAAACGAGACGAAAATGATATATATTTTATAAATTGTTCTTTTTATAGCATATAAAATCAGAATTGTACGAAAATACATCAATTAGATATGTTATATCTATAATCTAAAAGTATACATCAAATCCTCTTTTTACACGGTTTTTAATAACACAGTTAAAGGAAAGAACCAATAATTTAGAAACAAATAATGTAGAAAGAACCGATAACAGAAAGAACCAATAATTATTTTAAAAATAGAACACAGCATATACATATATCAAAACCCAAAGAAAACGAATGAATCGATAATTACGAAACAAATAATTTAGACAGTACCAATAAAGAAGGAAAGGACCAATGACTTTTTTCAAAAAGAACACAGCATATATTATACATATATATCAAAACTCAAAAAAAGTAAAGAATTAATAATTTAGAAAAATCTGAAAAAAGAATGTATTATAGAAATGATTTTTTTTTTAATAAAACACAGAATATGCATACATCAAAACCCACAGAAAGAGAAAGAATCTATAATTTAGAAAGAACCAATAAAGAAGGAAATGACCAATGATTTTTTTTAAATAGAACACAGCATATACATATATCAAAAGTCAAAACCCAAAAAAAAGGGGAAAACCAATATTTTAGATACAAATATTATAATTTAGAAAAATCTGAAAAAGGAATGTAGTAATGATTTTTTTTAATAGAACACAGCATATCCATATATCAAGACTCAAAAAAGGAAAGAACCAATATATTTTTTTAAAATAGAATACAGCATACATGTATCAAAACCTAAACAAAATGAAAGAATCAATAATTAAGAAACAAACAATTTAGAAAGTACCAATAAAGAAGGAACAGGACCAATGATTGTTTTTTTTTTAAATAGAATACGGCATATACATTTATCAAAACCCAAAAAAAGAAAAAAATCAATAATTTAGAAAAATCTTTTAAAGGAACGTAGCAATGATTTTTTTTAATAGAACACAGCATATGCATATATCAAAACTCAAAAAAAGGAAAGAACCATTTTTTTTAAATAGAATACAGCATATACATTTATCGAAACCCAAAGAAAATGAATGAATTAATAATTAAGAAACAAATAATTTAGAAAGAACCAATAACGAAAGAAAGGACCAATGATTTTTTTTTAAATATTACAGAACACAGCATATACACATATCAAAACCCGAAGAAATAGAAAGAATCAATAATTTAGAAAATACCAATAAAGAAGGAAAGGACCAACGATTTTTTTAAATATTATAGAACACAGCATATACACATATCAAAACCCAAAGAAATAGAAAGAATCTATAATTTAGAAAGAACCAATAAAGAAAGAAAGGACCAACGATTTTTTTTAAATATAACACAGCATATACATATATCAAAACCCAAAAACGCGAACACACAGCGATTCCGCATCAGAAGCCGCACTCCGCGAAAACTCCAACGTCCGAAAAGCGGAGTTGTCACTCGCAAACGTCACAAAATGGAACCCGACATCCATAAATATGAATTCCCGCCCACGCCCCGAGATGGTCGCAATCGAATTTCGCGAGAAGGGTTCTTCTCTCGTTCTCGGCGAAGTTAAATCGCGACATAATTCAATAGACGGACTCGGCGTAGTTGAATCCGTTTAATGACTTTCCGGCGACTTCGTCGATGCAGGCGGAAAAATAACCCCTTCGCGCCGCTTTTCGATTTTCGATGGCTCTTTTTCGAAAAAGGGCCGTTTTTAATGTTCGCGAAGGTTTGTTTCGTTTGAAGTTTGTTTATGGTAAATATATGCGCGTGTCGCTTATGAGGATGAGACTTTATCGTGAATAAAAAAGCTCGTGTTACTGAGTTATATTCGTAAATGAAATTCGTGCAGGTTAATGCGTTGACGTGTTTAGATCATATTCATGTTTATGTTCACGTTCATGATTACGTTTATTTTCACACTCGCGCCTAGGTTTACGTTCAAACTCATGCTTATGTTCATGCTCACGTTCACACTTACGTTCATGTTCATTCTCACACTTATGTTCATATTCACGTTCAGGTCTACGTTAATATTAATCTTATGTTCACGTTCAACTCATGCTTATGTTCATGTTAACGTATACGTTCATATTCATCCTCACGTCTACGTTCATATTTACGCTCATATTATGTTCATGTTCAGGTTCATGCCTACGTTTATGTATATGCTCACTTTACGTTTTCGCCTACGCTTATATTCACACTCACACTTCTATTCATGCTCAAGTTCATGCATATGTTGATGTTCACGCTCACGTCTACGTTTATGTTCACAATAATGTTTACATTTACGTTTACGTTCACGTTTATACTCATACGCATGCCCACAATCACGTTTACGACCATATTCCAACTCACTTAGAGTCTTACCCTAATTATTATATTTCCTCACTACAATGCTCAATAGTTCTCAAAAATTATCAATCACATAAAACATTTTAAATACATATTTTGCCAAATGATTTTTGAACGTGTTCATATACTGGCTACTCAATTAGAGACTTAACTTAAACATTATGTAAAATCTAGCGTGTTGAATAAAATTTAATCGCCTAATATATTTTTTTAGTAATAAATATTTGAAAATTTTCTTAATTGGCAATACCGAAAAATCCAAATAAAAAAATGATATATTATATCGAATAATAATATAATATAACACATCTAAAAGTAAAATGTAATTTATCGTTTCATACATATGTTCAGTAGAATGGGAGCTTAAGAAATTTAAAATTACATGAATTATTTGTTATTTACCTAATAGTTATTTGATTAATGAAAATACGCTCTTGTGTACTTCGAGTTGTAAATAAATAATTCATAATCCTTACGAAATCGTATATAAGACATAAATCACAGGAAGGTTCGAAAAATATGCACGTTATATTCGTAAAAATTTGCGTATTTATTTATAAACGAAAATTGCAAAAAATAAAATAAATAATAATTTTTTCATGCGAAAAATGATTTTCAATAATATTCTGATTTATTGTTACACATTTTTCAAAGTAGCATTTCATAATTTTTATTAGCTTTTGACTTTTTTCAAATCATATCTTAAAAAAATATTTATTTCTGATTGAGTTCTTCTCCATATGTTAATTTCAAACTATTATATTAGAACTACTCCACTTTTGTTTACTTTTTACTATTATAGATTTACGAAGTTTCCTACTTAAATGGGATCATTTCCAATCATCAAAACACCCAAAATTATTAATAAAACTTTTTTTTTTTAAATTTCAATCGAAATTTTTGCAATGCCCAGTACCAAAAGCGTACTTCTTGCGCACGATTTATATGAAACGACGCGTCCTTTGAAGTTGAAATTTTTTAAATCGAGCTGCGACGGCAAACACATTTATAAGATTCAATTTGATGACGAATATGTTTACAAGGATATGGCGAACGCGCCAGGGGTGGGTCCTCGGGGACATAAATCAGAAAACGGGGGCCAGGGGGGCTAAATCAATAATCAGAGAGACACAGAGTATATTGAAGATAAAAAACCCTAATGCGGGACGCCTCTGTGAAAAAAAAAATGACGCAATATAAAAAGGGACGCCTCTGTCTTTTTATTTTTCCGCTTTCGAAGGGAAGAGACGATCACAAAGGGACGCTCGATATTATGTATATTATGAGGAATGGGAGAATTTTGTGTGGGTGTAGCGTTGGAGATCGTGTATGTTTTGGTATGGAGGTTTTAATTGTTTTTTTTTTATTATAAACGGTTTTTTTTAATCGGGAGTGTTTTAATAAAGATGTTTATAAAAAATTTTTTTCGATCTATTTTTTTTAAATTGATTTGATTGAAAAAAGGGATATTTAAATTTATTATTTTAGTTTGAATAGGAATCACTAATAATTATTAATATTTTAATATTTTCTCATACAAGTGATAAGTTCTCACATTTGGATTATATCTCCATTAGGTAATTCTTCGCTGAGACAATTCCTTACTAAGATAATTCCCTACAGGGATAATTTTCCCTTGAGATAAATTTTCATTAAGAAGATACTTCATTCTTCATTCATTTTCTCACTACAATAAATCCTTTCTAGGAAAATCTCCACTAGAATACTTCCATTAGGATACTATCCCAATAAAGTTATTCTTCGTTAAAAAATACTCAAATATATTCTTACATTTACTATTCAAGAAAAATAATACGATAAATTGTTTCAATTCTTCAAGTAGTGCTTTTGAAACGTTGGTTAATTAACTATAATATAAAAAAACCCGTAATGTTTAAAAAAAAAATTATATTTATATTAACTAATTGTTAGTTACCAATTATCAAAGATTTCAGCCATATTTTAACTATATTTGTTGCTCGTATTAGTATTAGTATTTAAAAAAAACACTGAAAAAAATAATATTACACATCAAATTCAACGTTTTACATGTAAAATTCAAATTTTTACACTTCAAACTAAACAAACCAACAAGAATTCATAGTATTGAATTTCATCGATTACTACGACAACAGTCTTAATACTTTCCTATAGTTCAATTTGAAGTGTGAAATATTGAATTTGAAATGTAGAATAAGACGCTGAGTTTGATGTATAAAACGTTGAGTATGAAATGTAAAACATTTGATTTGAAGTGTGAAATATTGAATTTGAAGCCTAAAACTTTGAATTTTAAACTTATAATAAATAGTTGAATTTTAAGTGTAAAGCGTTGAATATGAAATGCAAAACATTGAATTTGAAATGTAAAATATTGAATTTGAAATGTAAAACATTGAATTTGAAATGAAAAACATTGAATTTGAAATGTAAAACATTGAATTTGATGTGCAAAACGTTGCATTTTAAATACTGAACACTTCATTTGAAGAGCGCAATGTTGAATTTGAAGCGTAAAAATTGCAATGAAAATCCGAAATCGTAAAATTATCATTTTCAAATATTCACAGCATTTCCAGCGCCATTAGCGTTTCCGTGTATCGGATTGTAACACAATCGCGAATCTACACGGGGCAATTTATCGACGGGTGAACTTTTTCACCTGATTCAGCCGGCTGCCGGGCGGCCATATATAAAAAAAAAGATGGCGGCAAAGCGCGAAGCACAGACGGCGAAGATGGCGGAAAAGGGGGAGGAAAGCGACACCGGCTCCCCACAGGGAGGGGATCGGAATAAACAAGTTTGTACTTTGTTCGGGTCCTCTCGTCTCTTTTGGAAAACTTTTCTGATGATCGGTCGACTTTCGCTTGTGCGTGAGTTGCCGTGAATGGTGGGGTTTTGCGAGGGTTTTTTTAATTTATTATTTTGCGAAAATGCGAGTGTTTTCTGATGAACGAATGAGGCGGGGATGAGTTGTGCGATGGAAATTAGTGTGAGCGTGTTTTTTGTTATTGGGATACGGTTGTTTCAATTCAAATTCAATGTTTTGCACTTCAAATTCAATAAACCTATAATAATTTAATGAATTTTATTGATAACTATGATAACGGTATTAAAAATATTATACTATTCTTCTAATATTATACTATTTAATTTGGAGTAAAAAATGTTCAATTTGAAGTGTAAAAATTGTAGTGAATTTAATTTTTTAATATTAAAAGCATAAATAGAATAAAAATACGCTCACGCTTTCGTTATATTATATTTTGATCAAAATATTAATGAATTTTTTTGATAATTTGATTAATGAAAATAAAATAATATATGTCTTTTTGAATATTGAAAATATCATATGAATTTAATCAAAATATTACCATATTATGTTTTGGAATTATCGTTAAATCAGTATAATATATTGTATCGCTTATTATATTATATATAATTTTTTTACACTTTTAAAATTATCCTAACTATATTAATTTTTTTTACAAATAAAAAATAATATTCATTAATCAATATTGAAAATTTTCAACATCAATTATAGATATTACATTATTGAAAAACATATAATATGTAAACCTTTCAAATGATGATTTTCAAACTCTCACTATGTTCGTCAATGAAACTTTAATATTGTATAAAATTCAGACATTCACGATAACATATCCGTCATATACATATATGCATATGAGTATGTTGAGAAAAAAAAGGGATTTTATTATGTTCTTTCTGATTGATGAATGTTATTTTTGTGCTACGTATGCTACATTATTGACATGGCCTAATATGATATAACTATTAACTCGTATGAGGGTCGATCGATAAGTTTTTAATTATTGCAATATAAAGAATTGATTTATTAATATTTAAAATACAATATTCTTACCATAAATACGTTTACCATTAAAAATTAATATTTGTAGAAGCTCACCTGAAACAAAATAAAAAAATATATTACATTTAAAATTCAAATTTGACAGAAATGAGAATTAATTAATGTCGTTAAAAAAATGCATGGTAACAATTCATAATTATCAAAAAAGATTCATATAAGTTTCACTCGTCAAGTCGTGGGAGTTTTTAATAAACACAGCCTTTTATTAAAACTCAAAAAATAAAACACACAAAAAAACGTGCATAATACGACTGATATTTCTCACCCGTATTGACGGGGAAAAAAAATCAAACTCAACAACGACTAGAACAGCCTTTTTTTAGTATATACACTCACCGCCGAACGAAAGAGTATATATACACACAAAAAAAGAGAAAATTCAAGAAGCGAATCATTTTTCCCGCCACGACGAGTTTAATATTACACTTCAAAAGATTTTTTTTTCACGATTGAGGTTCGCCAGGGGATAAGACTCCAATTTTCATTATGTTTTTCATTAAAATTGAAGGCGCCCCCCTCCCCTCCGCGCCCCTCGCCCATATTATTGTCTTATTTCCTGCCGAAACGAAAGGATGTTTAAGGGAAAAAAATGAAATTGTCACGGTTGGCCCGCGGGCTCGCCGAAAACCTGGTCTTTAGAAAAAAATTGTCGAAAGTATATTCCGAAGAGTTTTTTTTTAATAAGGGTTGACCGTTAAGATAACGGCGTTTAATATTCTTTTATGTACACGGTGTTTCGGTAGTGTGTGTGTTTGGAAGATATGGTTTTTAATCGATTTTATCATCAGTTATAAATAATGTCGAATCAAATTATACATTTTGTATAAAGGGTCTATTTATATGATCAGTAATGTAGTGTTATAAAAATTATAGTATTATAAAGATAGTATTTTCAAAATAAGAGTACAAAATAATATTGATTTTCCAGATTTGGTTTGTACAAGTAAATTTTGCGATCAATGTTGTTATAATTATATAAAATAAATAGTAAATGTGTAGATATATAATATTTCATAATGAAATATTACTATCAATAAAATTATAATTTTTAGGGATTAAATATTCTCAATATATGTTGTATTATAAATGTATCATTAGTGACTTTGTATTTTGTTTTCTTCATAAAAACGGTAAGGTTTGGTTAGGTTTTTTTAAGTATTGTTAGAATCTAAATTGAATATTTTTGCTGATTAGTTGAAAGTATATTTTTATTAGTGAAAATATACTTTCACTTGATAATATAAGCTTACTGCTACATATATAAATGAAAAAAATGATAAATAACTCGAATGTCTATTAAAATTTATAAGAATAATCTGACTAATAAAAAACTAATCGATGCGTTGAACTCTAATTTAAACTCCCTACAATTCACATCACTCAACTCTTTTTTCTTCACTAAATATTAACAAATATTCAAAAAATAAAACCATATTGATTTTACAGACATACAATTTTAAATAAACATCAATTTCTCAAAAACAAAAATCAATACTGCGAATAAAATATAAGACTTAAAAAAAACGACACTTCAAACATTCAAAAAAAAAAAAAAAATAACAACACCGTCCCAAAATAAATAAAAACCACCCTATGTATCAAAAAACGTCTTTTCAGATTAATTACTTTCCATTTTATTTCTTCGAACGGAAAAACAGACATACCCCCGAAAAAAAAACATTATTATTTCCCCGTTCCCATACAAAAACGCCCGCCTTTTGATGTCGGTAATTGTCGGTTGCCAAGGATTATCCCAGTGTCCTTAGCGAATATCAATCCCCGTCTTGGAACAAATCCGGATACTTTTAAAGGAGTCCCGATCGGGATTTTTTTCCCGGGATTTTCGCCCAGGCTTTATAAGAACATCGGCGAGAAATCTTTGCGCAATGAGCGCGCATAATGCTTTTTTTGTGTTTATAAATAATTCCCAAGTTATTTTTCGTTCCAGGAATTAATTCGTTTCGGTATTATATTTATACGCGTTTATTATATTATTTTTACCGAGAAAATATGGCCGATTGTGATTTTGAATTTTTTTTTTTGGAACGGTATTGTTTTGTAGTGATGCGAAAATGTTCTTTGAAAAAAAAAAACGAAGGATTCAATTTCCTTTATATATTTTTTTGCGTCTACGGAGTGTTCCGGGATAAAAGGACGAATGCCGGAAGTGGTTGTCGAACTTCCGGCCTGGCGTCCTTTTAGAAAGTTAAAAATATTTTGTGTCGTATTTATGATCGTCCGACCGACGATGTTATTATGATATATTTTCCTGTGCTGTGAAATTTTCTGTTTGCAATACTTCATTAAACAAAGTGCTTTTTAATGTCAATAGAGAATTTTTCGTTTGAATGCAACCGAGTTGAAATATTTCGTTTTAAAATACTGGGAAAATGGGAAAGAGAATTGTTTTAATTTTGATCAATTTTACAAAATTACATAAGTAAATTGACTAAAAAATTACTTATTTGGTTAAAATTAATTAACCTAATACTTTTAAAAGCTATACATTTCAAATTTAAATTATCATAACTGTTTAATATTAATAAAATGCTTAAATTTGTCTGAATTTCTCATATAATATAGTATATTATAATTATTTCCACATCTCATCAAAATCATATATGTATAACTTGAGCTATATTTTCAAATGATTCCTTTTAAATTATTAATATTATTTTAAAACTTCATAGTTCATTCTTTATATTGATTTTAATAACTGATTCTATATAACTAACTTTTTACAATTCATTCTTCATGATTCATTTTTTGCAAATAATATTTCATAACTAATTATGTAACTGAATCCTCAAAAATGATTTTTCATGGCAAACTCTTCGTAGCTCATTCATACTTATATTCATTATTTGCATCTTATTCTTCGTAACTCATATTACATAACAAATTTTTTATATCTCCTTCTTTTATTCATTTTTTGTTACTGATTTATCGAAAACGATTTTTCATCTAATTATTTGATTCTGATCTTTCGTAGTTTATCATTCGTAATTGATTATATGTAACTCATTTTCAACAATTCATTCTATTACTTGTATCACATGAATAATTTTATGTATATTGTCCTTTTTAACTCATTTATTGTGGCTGATTCAATTAAAATACTTTTTCATATGTAGCTCGTCATTGTTTATTCTTCATAACTAGTTCTTCTCGACTTATTCTTTGCGACTCACTCTTCACAACTAATACTTTATGAATCTTTCCTCGCAATCAATTCACGGCTCATTTCCCTGAACAATCCGACAAATCATCCCCATTCCAAAAATCGAAATTCCTCCCCAAAAATCTGGTCATCTTTCGAACGATCCAAAATCAAGTCCCATTAACAATTTGAGCGTTCAAAATCGGCAACACACCTTAAAAGGAAACGACCGCAAGGATATCGGAGTGCTACTGAACGTGCGGAAAATTCAATCAGAAACACTTGTTTGAGACAATTACAAAGCTTTCGCTGCTGTGCGAAAATTAACTTAACACCACCCCACACCCTCCCCCCGCCCGCATCCAGCCTGGAAGCTAATTTGGTAATGGAAATTAGGTGAAATATTAGGCTCGAATCCATTTAGCGAGTCTCACTCTCCATGGCGTGCTTGCGTAATGTGCCCGGCGCTAAGCGAATCATACTAATTAGCAGGCAAAAATTATTTCTAGGTTATAATTTTTCGGTGTTAAATTGGGGTGAAGTGTATCGGATCGATTTATCGATTTTGAGTTTAGTTGGGAACGAACCAAGTGCGGATTTGACCTATGAACTTGGGTTAGTTCGATTTTGCCATTGAATTTCAGTCCACAATGTACAGGTCTTTTACTCCGAATCAGCACTTTTTCATTTCAAAGTAACAATTTTTCATTTCAAATTAACAAATTTTCATTTCAAATTAACAGTTTGTAAATTTTCATTTTTGAAAAGTGTTAATTTCAATTGAAAAATATTTAATTTGAAATGAAAAAGTGTTACTTTGAAATGAAATAGTGTTACTTTGAAATGAAAAAGTGTTACTTTGAAATAAAAAAGTGTTACTTTGAAATGAAAAATTGTTAATTTGAAAGGAAAAATGTTACTTTGAAATGAAAAAGTGCTAATTTGAAATGAAAAAGTGCTATAGGTATTTTACTGCAAATTAGCACATTTTCATTTCAAATTAACAATTTCTCATTTCAAATCAACACTTTTTCAATTCAAATTTATACTTTTTTGAAAAATGAAAATTTACAAAAAATGTTAATTTGAAATGAAAAAGTGTTAATTTGAAATGAGAAATTGCTAATTTGGAGTAAAAAACCTGTATAAATGTGCTCATTGTCTATTTTCCATCGATGGATAAATTTATGTTTATAATATGATTAAAATGATCATTTGAATAATTTTTTTTTTAATTTGAACTATTTTTATGTAATAAATATGGAAAATGTTTGAACTTTGAATCGTTTTATTGTTATGATGATGCTTTTAAAATAATGCGCTAATAAATTTATTAAATGCACTGTTGGAGTTGAGCGATATTTATTACGGTTAATATAATGTGTGTATAACTTTAATGATTGGATCAAATATTGTAATTTTTTAAAAATATAATTATTAATATGTCTAAAAAGAATGTAGTGGTTTAATTTAGCTATATGATATGTGGTAAGTAAATGGTACTTATTTGTAAATTATTTAAAATTTGTATAAATTACAATTAGTATCTCAATTGGAATAATAAAGGATTCGATATAATATATCAATATTCGATAGGTTTATCATCAAAATTTTCAATGTCGTATCAAAAAATTTCGATTGAT
>JAOXNN020000029.1:4686615-4746409 GCA_028571205.2 Hydropsyche betteni | reverse complement strand
AAGTGCGCCCATATAGTTTATGGGCGCACTTCAACCCAAAACAACGAGTTCTATTATAAATCGCGCCGCGACTAATCGCCTGTAGGCGCCTGGCCTTATTTTCGGGGAAACACTATACAACATATCGCACCTCACGCATAAAAAAAAATATCACAATTTTCCCAATCAACAGAGCCTCATTTCACGACTCATCAAAACGACACATCGCCGACGACATTTCGGGTCAAGCCGGCGCCATTTT
Source organism: Hydropsyche betteni (assembly GCA_028571205.2). NCBI lineage: Eukaryota > Metazoa > Arthropoda > Insecta > Trichoptera > Hydropsychidae > Hydropsyche > Hydropsyche betteni. Next base: position 4,746,168 of record JAOXNN020000029.1, on the reverse strand, counting down.
CATCGCCTCGAGCCCTGCGGCCGTCGATTAACCGCCGAGCAGGAAAGCGACCCAGAAGCGTTAGAAGGGCGGAGTCCCCGCCTCGGAGGCGCCCCCCCCGGCCCCCATCGCCGTCGGATTGCCGTCGAATTAGCGTCGGCCGATATGTGGAATTCGCGGTCGGCGCCGCGGCAGCCTCCGTCGTATTTCACGAGATCCAGTTCATCCGAGCCGGCGGCTAGATAACGCGGATTCCTCGACATGTAACGACGAAAATTCCTCTAAAATTGCACGAGGGTCGCTTCGATGGTGTGGCGGCGCCGAATGGTATCCCCCGGGTTTGTTGGGTTTTTATAGAAAAATGCGTTTTTTTTTTTACTTTGCCCGTTGCGACGAGTCGGAATGAGATCTCGGGCTTCGATTGATCTCGATGCGTTCATGCGCGTTTTTGTGTTCGGGAGCGAAATGCTCGGTCAGTATTTAAATACTATTCGGATCGTTAATGTATTGGGTGGACGATATGTGATGGTAGTTCATTAAATGTGGGAACTAGTATTGTGAGCATTAATCGGAAATTGGAGCACGTGTTACGTATACGTTTTACGCTTCGTTTGTGAAATTGTTTTGTTGATGCTGTTCAAAAATAATCGCCTTCATTTTTTGAAATTTGAACTTCTTTGTGATTGCGAAACATTAGCTTTGTAGATAAAAATTAGAATTTAAAAAAATCAAACACAACCTAACTTAACTATTGACATTTCCAAGAACACGAATAATAGGAAGGAGTGTGAAAACGAAAACAATGAAAAGGAAAAAATTCGAATCTTGGTAAAAGAAACATAAGCAGACGTCATTCCATTGTAAATTGCAAGCAAACGTGGAAATTTCACAAATGAAGCGTAATATATATAATATATTAATTGGCAAACTTATATATTTGCAAAGTTGGACACTTTGCCTGCTATTTAGCAAAGTCCCAATAAAGCGTGCTTCATCAAAATATTGTGACAAATTCTAGATAAGGCAAAAAATGTTGCCTATTTGTGCTGTCAGAGTATTGACGATGTATACTGGCCGTTTAACACAAATTATTTTATCAATATAGTCAGTGTCAATGTATAAATACTGACCAAAAAGTGAGAATCTTTATGTTCGGGGAAATAATGAGGTCGTTGTGTTCATTGCGAAGATTGGAAAATCTTAGGAGTCTAGAATACGATTTTCCAAAAAGTTCGATATGGAAGCTTTTATCAAATATAACACCTCACTGTGAAAAATATTTAGATTTATCAATATAATAGAAGATTTAGCAACCTCTCAAATTTTTATTAAAAAAATAATAACGAGGTCATTCCATACAACGATTTACAGTTAGCGATCACAATGAGAAATGCATCCTGTGTTACGCAAGTTTATAAAAAGAAGCTTTTGATCATTTGAATGCCACCCTTTTGAAAAGAATCTGAAGCACCGCCTTCCCGCTCATATATCGGGTTACGTTAGTAATATGATTTTCTTAACTAGTGCATCTTTTAACAATAATGACACCTGCACTCGAAAGCCGAGATCTAATTTCATACGAGCGACAACAATGCGACCCACGAGAACATCCGAACGTACAGAGGCATTTTTTGAAACAAAAAATTCCGGCAACGGTCGTTTCTGGAGGAGGGCTCGAAGGGAAGACGAGATGAAACAAAAAGAAAAGTCCGCGGGTAACAAAAAGAGCGAAAGAGGCTTTAGTGGGGAAAGAGAGAGCACGAGGTCGAGGTGGTATGTGCGGATGGGCAAGAACTCATGGCGACCTTCCGGGCCCTCGGCGGCCTTCCTACAACATCTGCAGGCTCTGCATACCAACACAATGCCCTGGACCAGTCGTCGGCAACCATTCAAAAGTTATCATGTTCAATTTCTTTAATAAATCACATTATAAATTTTATCTAGAGTGGAAATCGCTTTACTCGAAAATAATCGACGTGAAATTCTTTCAACAAGAAAACATTTCGGTCCTTTCAGTTTCGTGTTATCACGGATTTCTGTGTGTTCGAATGACGCTCGCAACTTGTTATAATGTTGATTCTATTATAATGTGGTCTTTATGCGTATACAGTTAACGTCAATAATATGATGCTTATTACCTACTAACTATTAGCTTTGCCTATATGACGTCTTGTGACAATAAATAATGAACTATTTTAATATTATTAATTAAATATTCAAATCGAGTACGGACATCGGGCAGCTGATGTTACTACTGGCTTTGCCATTCCAATTTAGCCTGTATGCCCAGTAAAATAACGGCTATAATTGTTATTTAGATCTTTCTCAAGCTCGAAAATTGCAAGCTTCAAATTTAGTCTTTATGGTCATTATAATAACGGCTATAATCTTATATTCTGGAGACATTTCGCAAGGGCATGGTTATAAAATATTTTTGCATAGATATATTTAATTTTTGTTTTATTACATTTCGCAACGGCACGGTTATGAAATAACTTTGCATAGATATATTTAATTTTTATTTTATTACGTAGTAGTATGGTTATGAATTCACAGCCGATGATATTAACATCGGGACTATATACTAGTCGAGAAATAATACTGCGGTTCTGACAAAACTCTATGTACGTATACTTTGAAGATTATTTTTTTTTAACAATAAAAAATATTTCAGTACCTTCAGTTTTATTTTAAACGTTTTTTTTATCGTATACAGTGAAAATCGTTTAACACAAAATAACTAAAAAAATATGACAATACGACGAAAGCAAATCGTTAATATTTCGCTAACTTTAACTAAATAATAACTTAAACTTTCATGATTAAATCATTCGGATATAATTGCATTGTGTTCAATGAAAATGTATGAAAGTGGTTGACGACATCTGAATATCTTATGGAATTTTTCGTACAGGGAAAAACCCTTACTTGCACATATACATTGTTATCTCAACCGCTAGAAGAAAATTACTTCTGAGAAGGTGGGGTTCTTCGAAAATTTCAATAACACGAGAAAACAATCGCTCACGCCCCTAATATCCGAAAATTTTCCCCGTACAATGTTTATGTAATAAAAAACATACACAGCCTTCGCGAATATAAAACACCGCGCGCATATTTTTATTATTATCATGTTTATATTAAATTCTGTACAAAGCAAGGTCTAAAATACCTGTTTTCGTGCGAGCGGACCGAAGAGGTCAAAAACGCTTCTAGGCTCTCCACAAAAATGCGACTAGGAATTTTTTCGAATAAATTTCTTACGAAACCGCATGCAAAATTAATGAATTGCGTACGCCCGTGTTTATCTCTAAATTATTTAACGTCGCTTCGATTATGATTATAGACGAGACGTATCATAAGACTGGTTTTGAAAACGCAAAAAAACAGTTTGCATATTCATAGTTGATATATGTTTGAATTATTTAAAAATCATCCCTAAAAACGTTTCATATCGAATGATAATTTGCGCAAATTTACAAAATAAGAACCCTGAAGCGATCGGAGGCAGTGACGCCCCAAAGGCATGGGCAAATAAGGCAATGAAATTTTAAAGAGCGGCAAAATAAAGTTAGTAAAAGTAAATAATTGACTTTGAATCATATTTATAGATAACTAGCGGTAGTACCCGGCGTTGCTCGGGACTCGGCGTTTTTAATCAAATTACTTTTTATGTGGAGATCTGTCGAACGATATAGGGGGGGGGGGGACATTTTTTTGCGAACCGTCCCGTTTTAGGTGCTGGGAAATATGGTCACCCAATTTTGATGATACAAAAACCTTCTCAACAAAATATATTTGTTTTATACAGGTGGGGGAACATTTTTTTGCGGACCGTTCCGTTTTGGGTTCCGGGAAATATGTTCGCCCTTATTAATGATGCTAACAACCTTCTCCACAAAAAAATACATATACATGCCAATTTTCACGGCGATCGATCGAACCATATTGAGTAATACGGCAACGAACAAACAAATATATATACATACAAACATCCATTTTTATATACATAGATGCAGCATTTTGAACTTTGCCTAACGGCGGCACATTGTCTCAGGACGTCACTGGTCGGAGGCTCTCAGGAATGCGGTCGGAATGTTCTGATCATTGTGCCCTGGAGTCTGTCCGCCTTCTGTTCCTCCTCGAGGGCCTCTCGAATTGTATTCGAAGCCGTCAGCTGGCCATCATGAGATGACTATCGTGCAACGAAATCGTACATAGCTCCTGCGATAACAGTGCGATAAATTACGGACGAAAACGATAAAATCGAAAGCCGTAAAATGCCTCAATTTAAATTCTGCATTAATAATTTAAATGAGGGACTCGTCTCGACAACAAACGGGGAACGGAGCAAAAAAGAGCGGCCCAAAAGGGGCAAGGACGAGATTATACACGAACGACCATCTGTATAATTTGGCAAGTGCAATAAATAATGCAAAAAAAAAACAGCTTCATGTTTAGAATGGAATCTGCACCTTTTGAAAACGCTGATTTTACTTGCTGATGCATACCTAAAGAAAAATTCCGAATACATTATTATCTCGAGCCTTTATAACTTGGTCATAATTCGAACATTCGTTATACAAAAATCCTTTATGTAAAAAACAGATTTGAGGCGAAGAATTGCAATTAATCATGATGATTAATGTGCTTATCAATAATTTTGCATACAATGGACATCGAAAAAATGCTCATCGTTGACCTCGCGCATAAAAAATACTGGTTATTTCACGAGCGGTTCAAATCCCGAGTATACGTAATCGTCGAGAGACGTAACAAACGGTCCGTAATTAAAACGTAATTACGTTTCCTACGTACAAATATAAAAACACGTGGAAATTCCGAAAATTCCACAGCCCGGTAAATAATACGCTAGCGTCGGTTTACCTGTTGAATGTGACGAGCCGTGATTACTACAGAGCGCAAGGTGTGAAATCCCATTATATTATACACTTTTTTGTATGTTGTCTGTCCACGGTCTATTGTTTGGGTACAGCCTGAGGAATTTTTGGGTCAAAGCGGTGCTCTATTCAAATTCTAACAAACAACAATAATTCGAAAATGCGAGTTCGCAACGTCCGTAATGTGCGAAATGCGCACTGACAGCAAACCTTTTAGCAAAATCGATAAAATATTTTTCATTTAATACATTTAATTAAAATATATATGTTACGCTTCTTTTGCGTAAAAAATCTAGCTTTGTCTATGATATTCAACAACATCTAGTTTAAGCGCACTATAGGTCCATCATTTAACGTCTTCTGTCAAATATGACAGTTGATGTGCTTTAAAACAGTGGAGACGAACCTTTTTTCGTTCACATACCAAAATTTTCAAGTATTTTTTACTGACAATGAGTATCAGATGTACCAAGGAAATTTTAATGTCTTCCATAAGTATGTCGTAAGACACGTAACATTAAATGGTGCACCTATACACCATCAGATTTTGTTAAATTTTCATAGACGAAGCGAGATTCATTGCTTCGTCCATTACACAAAAGTAGCGTAATATATACATAATAGATAATAAATTCACTTAAACCTTGAACTCGTTTGAGAAAACATTTTATCGACATGACCGCATTTTATCTCGCACAGGAAAATCCTCAATAGTATTTTCGAATTCCACGAATCGCAGATTGTATATCAGAAAAACAATGAGAGATAAGTTTAAATTTCGATGAAATTAAAATGTCCTCTTTCTCGATCGATTCTCTTGCTGTCATTTTGCCTTGAAGTCATTTTGAGAGGTCAATGTCCAGTGTAAAAGAGCCAAATTGTCCGAAAATTTCGGCACATGTGGATGTTTACGTTGGAAGTGTCCCGCGGTTCGGAAACCGGGTCACCGAGAACACTTTCGCCATCCGATGCAACTGCAAGGGATATTTTCCGTACAAGAAAATACAACCTGCGAAAAGTGCACACGCATAAATTGTCGGTCATAATATTATTACAAGCCAGCGATGGAGAAATGGAACACTTTCTCGATAAGTACGCGATGTGACCGCTCGGACATTTGAAAGCGAAGCGTATGTGCTCTGCGTACGTTTTTTTCGGATTATAATATTTTATCTTGATTTTCGACTATCAATCAAAACTTTCTTCTGCATTTTTACCGGAAGGATACCGATCGATCTTCTACATGTACCAATCTTGTTTTTTTCCGATCGTATCGTGACCCTTTTGCCATCAATGGGATTCGTGGTATTATCGTGGTTTATGTGCTTATTTAGTATCGCGTGCAATGTCGCTACCACAAACCATCCGACCTTATAAACACGCATATGTTGAAAAAATGCGATATTATATTATAAAACACGCAAAATGATATAATGACGATGATCGGCGTTCGGTTTGAGAATGGGAGGTTCGTTTTTGGAATTTTCGATAGATTTATTGTTGTTGGTTCGATACGGAATTCCGAAGATTTCACGACGCATTTATCTGTGTCGGTTGAGAAATGAGCTATATTAATAGGATTAATCGGTCGATAAACGTGAGATTCCAAAACAAAGAGAGAAACTTACAATGAGAATCTATTGTATTAGTTATTTATTTATAATCTGGTTATGAATAGATCTAAAGATGTATGTGTTCTATATTTTTGGTTTTATGAATATTCGTTACCAAAAAATCCATAGAAGGAATATTCATCCTCAAACTTTTCGTCCTTAGAAGATTTCTTTTTTTTTTTGGCTAATCGTTCTCAGTACTTCATTTACAGATTTTTCTTATAAAATTAACTATTGTAAAATGATCTTTGCGGGGTAAAATCAATGCGGAAAGGAAAATCATGGGGTAAAAACTCGTTCAATGAATTTTCTGGCAGTGAACATTCGTGAAGTCATATTTTCGACCCCAATCACAAGATTTATAATTCGTTTTGGGCAAAGTTTCGCTACCTGTTGTTTGATGCGCACAAATTTAATACGAACTTATCCATAATCCGATTCCGAGAAGGCGAATGAAGGTGAGTTTCATCCAGTTTTTCGTTTTAGGAAACATTTGAGAAGCGAGCGGTCGCTGTCGAACAGAGGTTGAATTATATCCATACAAACTTCTAGTCCAGAGCGTCTATTCAATTATGTATGGAGTTGAAGTGGCCAGGTGGTTCGCTTCTCGAAACCTGCTTTTTTTCAGGGTCCGTTCTTTTTTCCACCCGTTGAGTCAAGGTGACCACCACCGCCAGCAGCGGCGGTCATCATCGTCACCGTATTATATGTAAATCGTGAAATTCAAACATCCCCATTTTCGAGAGGTTTGAATAAAACCATAAGAATCCGACGGACCGCTAAATCGAATGAGCTTCATGTGTTTTCGGTGTGATTATCTTATTTTTTTTTTTCGACAAACGGTCAAAGTCGTTCCGCATTCCTACGTAACTCATCGTTCCTTCGACACAATGCCCCGACGGCATTGTATAAAAGCAGCGTCGCGCAACCTTTTTTCGATTCGGATTTATCTTGTCATATTCGTTTGAATTTTCCGATTGCAAAAGTCACTTGTCATTTGAAACACATTCGATTGCGTCGTTTCTGCGCGCGAAGGAATTTGTCCCAATTTCTCCGCGAAGCGCGCTCTTGAGAAACGTCAACGACGACCTTTGAAAAACGTCATAATATGATTTCCATTTTGAATCGTAAATATTTTCCGACGAAATATTTGTATACTGACTATTGTTTGTGAACAATTAGCGAGCGTTTTTTTATATGTTGGCGGCCGATACACAATAGCGATTAAATCTTTGTATCGAACATATTATTAAAAAAAAAATACTATTTTAAGTTTTGTAATTAAGTTGTCTTCTTGAAAATAAGTTTATACGAGATTGACAGAATCGTTGTAATTAGAAGAATCTTGGAAAGTTGCGCAATATATTATAATTTGCGGTTAAGTAAGGACGAATACTATTGAACGAAATTGTGTAAGTACTTAATAGATTTGATGCAACGATAATTAATCGCAAATCAATTTCGCAATTACAAAGCACGCGAACAAATCAATTCGTTAAGAAATCGTAGATTTTCATTAGAATTCCGATTACGAAACATATCGAATATTCAAGGTCAAAAGTTAAAGTTGAGCTAAGAAAGAGAGCAAATCGCGTGCAGTCCAGCGAACTCCCGGTTCAGGTGACATCATCGATTCACCTGAAGCCACAGGTGTTGGGCAATTAGCCATCAGAACAATCATGAATAATGATTGAGAAGGAGAGGAAAAAAAGCAAGAACATGTATGTGTGCGCTTCGATACAGGAAACCATTAAAATATTTCGAAGAGTGGACGGAGTAATACGTGTTGCCATATATACAAAAGAGACGTATGTGTGTTCACATACGAAAAAAAAACCCGACGAAGAATTCGTTGACTCGTATTCGTACAGCGGTCAGCCGAAGTTGTTCTACTACTACTATCGGTGCTTCTTGTCGGGCGTTTATTGCTCTTTTTTATGCGCGAGGAAATTTGAGGAAATCTCCGATAAGCATCAGACGTGCCTCAGACTGTCAATCGGCGAGTTCCGCCAAGGAAAATGTCACTTTCCAGTTTCGCAAGAATTTGAATGTCTACGCGGCTTTCGTCAAATGTATACAAATTTTATTCGGGGGACTTTCATAAACGTTACGCACGTAGCCCGAACGGAAAGACGCAATCGAAAGTGCATACCAATTGGCGAAAATTTTTTCGCGGGATATCCGTCCGAAAAAGACAACAATGTGTATTGTTATGCTACGTTTGTGTAATCGCCTAGTCCATGAACGAGGCAAACACGCGTGACACGTCAACTGTCATATTTGACAGACGACGTTAAATAATTCACTTACACTAGATGGCATTTATACACCACTAGATGTTGTTAAATTTCATAGACAAAGCAAGATTGTTTGCTTCATTCATGCACGAAACAAACGCACATGTCACGTCAACTGTCATAATTGACAGAAGACGTTAAATGATGCGCTCATACACCACCAGATACTTTTAAATTTCACAGTCAAAAATTATTTACTTCGTTCATGGATGAAGCGATTACACAAACGGAGTGTAACATAGATATTTTTTTTTGGTTTCGTATAAAACAGGTTGATCTATAATATTATACATTCAACGAACATCCAAATCTGTGTAGCTCGATAAGCATCAATCATGTAATCAGTCTCGTCTTTAAAACAGCCTGCCGGCTAGCCTTGAATATCTGGATCGAAGGTTGTATCATTTGAATTTTTATGACGATCGTAAAGTTTAAATTTCAGAATATGAAGCATGTGTTGTGTGTGTGTAGTGCACCTTTGCATGTTAATTAATTTGCGTAGATTAATACGCAGCGACACCGAACGTAATGTAAGACGGTCGAAAAAATCATCAAAATAAATATCAATGAGGTACAATTATGTGCTCTAAAAATTCCTTAGAAGCACTCGCGTGTGTATATGTATAATATATGTATAAAAATTTATGTTTAAACACTCAGAACAGTAGCTTTAATGAAATTAAACAATAACAGAGTCCGAGCGAATCGTTCAATTGTTTTGGATTTCCATAAATCAGCCAGTTAATTTGAAATTCAATGTAATCGAATAGAGTCATTGTTTTATTCGAAAACGCTTTGCAAGCTGTAATAGACGATAATTGCGCAAATAATTAGGACATCAACAAAATCGACTATTGAACAAGGTTGTACGTTGATGTTTAAAAAAAGCAAAAAATTAAATAGTCAGAATTTTAAGGTTAGGTTAAGGTTCTTAATATTATTTTGACAAACCTAGTTAAAAATTCTGACCATTCAATATTTATTCAGACCTTTTTGATCAATATTCTGACCAAAACATGATCAAAATTCTGACCAATCCCCTTTATATATTCACGAATTTTAATGTGTGTGTCTGTTCGTTCGTTCGAATGACGCTCGCGACTTTTTATAGTAATATGGTCTTTATGCGCATAAAGTTAATGTCTATGAAATGATGCTTATTACCTACTGGCTCTGGTTTTACCTATATGACATAATGGTGACAATAACAAATGAACTGGTTTTATTAATTAAATATTCAAATCGAATACGAACATCGGGCAGCCGACGTTACTACTGGCTTTGCCGTTCCAATTTAGCCTGTATGCCCATTAAAATAACGGCTATAATCGCTATTTACATCATTCTCGAGCTCCAAATTTAGTCTTTATAGTCATTATAATAACAGCTATAATCTTATACTCTGGAGACATTTTGCAAGGGCACGGTTTTAAAATAATTTTGTATAGATATATTTAATTTAAATAAGTAGATGTTATTAACATCAGGCCTATATACTAGTGTCAAACGAATTTTGATAAATGGGATAAAAATTCTGACCATTTGAATAACAGCCTTCAAAAAAGCAACAGACTCAGTCAGTAGAACGATTGAGAAATAGCTTTCTTCCAACAATAACACGAAAAAAATGGGAATGTTTACCGGCCGGTAAGCATTGACCTCGCCGATGATATCACACACGATATCAAATATCTCCGGTCGACGCGGAGGAGCGGGGGGATGCGGGAGGGGGAGGAGGGCGCGCCATTGAACGCGAAACGCGATTCTTTATATTCCGTCTTATTTTTCTTTTGGACAAACGACAAGACAACACCGGACCGAGGCGGAGTGAGCGCGGCCGAAGACGGGTGACGTCCATTCCACATTCCACCGGTGTTATTTGGACGCCCGGCATGGCCGCCGGGCATCTTGGCCGGCTTCTGGAATCGGCGCTGATAATGGCCTGCCCAACGGCTCCGACACCCACCACCTCCTCCTCCTCGTCTTCGTCCTCGTCCACCTTCGTTTCCATCTCCTGGCCGCGGGCGGTGTTCGCCGGACCCTCGTAATCGCGGGCTGTCTAAATCGGACACCGGCGAATGGACGAGAGCCAACTCGACAAAAGTCGATTCGGCAAAAGTCACGTCGGATGAAGTTGTCGCGACAAACGTCGTGTTGACGAATGGCGAAAGTCGTCTAGAAAGAAGTCATCTCGACGAAAGCCAACTCGACAAAAATTTATATGTTTTTATTTGCAAATTGTATTATGAAAGAAGAATATCAGAAAGCAATATCCCCTATATATAATCACGGATTTATGTGTGTGTCTGTTTGTTCGTTCGAATGACGCTCGCGACTTTTTGTAGTAATATAGTCTTTATACAGTTAACTTCTATAATATGATGCTTATTACCTACAAACTACTGGCTTTGCCTATATGACGTCTGGTGACAATAACAAATGAACTATTTTAATTTTATTAATTAAATATTCAAATCCCGACTAAATAATTAAATACACATCCCGACGTTATTATTATAACATCGGGCCTATTTATTAGTACAATTATAGTTATTAAATGAAAATTTTCGATGTTTTTACATGACGAAATTTCGCCAAATTACACATTTTTTATAAAATACGCCATAAACTCTCTTTACGCGGTTTCAAAATAACATGGTTTAAAATGTATATAAGACTATTTTTCACACTTCTCAATTTAACATTGTATAAAAATTTGAAAAATATGTATTATTATGCCGCAATGGTAAGATCCAAAGCCAGATAGTAGTATACAGTTATATAATAGTTATAGAATGAAAATTTTCGATATTTTTGATGATTTCATATATATATTTATTTTACAAATCACACATTTTTTATGAAGGATATATATTTGGATGGAAGTTCCACCTAAATATACTGATGGAATCTATCTTTAACTTTTATATAATATTGTCACCATATTTTTTTTATATGGTAGTCTCTGGGACGTATCCCCCGTGAGAAAAATGATCGAGTTTGGAAAAAGATATTAAAAAAAATGATTTTCTCTTATGAAAATTTGATTTTTATATTTGTATTTTTTTTCGGTACAGAAAGTGAAAAGTTTTATGTTTCATTCTGTACTTGTAATATAATATTATATTATACAACGGAACGAAATATGTCGTATGAAGATTCATCATAATAAAATTATCCTTGATAATGTTTTGATTTAATTTTCATTTCTATATATTGTTTGAGAATGAAATCTCATTTATTTAAATAAATATTATTACATATTATCGATTTACACTTTTATAGTACTCAATGTTTTGATCGTAGATATAAAGAATGAACAATATTTCGAGACTTTTGAGTAATCTCATTTTTCATTAAAAAAACGCCAAAAATCTCGTGACATTCAAACAATATTGAAGTAAATATTTGAAATTCGTATCAAAATAATTTTTTCAACTGGCAACTTCCCTGCTCTCATCTTTTAAAATGAGCTCTTTTATAATTTACGAAGCCGAACTTTGTGCCTGTGATCCTCAACATCTTTTTTAACTGCATTACGATACTCTGGTGTCAACAATACAAGTTTTTCCTAACTTTTCACAGATATATCGTAAGACACGTCAACTGTCATATTTGATAGATGACGCTAAATATTTAATAACACCAATAAAAGAGAAAAAAAACGTGTTACTATGAAGTATCAGTTATAATGTTGCTAAATAACGTATTAGTTATAATAATTTTGATGCATGATTTTCTTTTCCCCTACTTTAAATATCTATGCAGATTGTAATTCTTAGATTCTCAAGTAAATATGTATTGTTTGTAAAGAGGTAACGAAGAAATTCCAATCTTTACTTTATTCATAACCTGTAAATATGTTATTTAAGTTTATATTTCGTAATATTATCAACATAATAAAGGTTATTTTATTTTATTTTATAATAATATTAAATGAAGTATTAGTTATATTATAATAATGTTAAATGACGTTGTAGTGATAATGGGGTTGATTTTACAAAAAATGCAAGAGTTTTTGGATTTTTCAAGAAAAAAGTGTTCACACAAACGTTGCTTAGCATAAATTATAATATATTCTTAGTGTGAGTATGTTTTATATAACGAAAATGTAATTTTATCAACTCAACTAGTGAATGTATATTTTACACAATCACTACTCACTATCAGTAAATATTTATACACTCACAATCGAAATTTCTATAAATATATAATATATACATAAAAATAGATGTTTGTATATTTGTTTGATGCCGTTTCACTCCAACACCGTTCGACCGATCGCCATGAAAATTGGCATATATATATATATTTTTTTTCGAAAATGTTTTTGTATCACCAAAATAGGGTGACCATATTTCCCAGAACTCAAAATGGGACGGTCCGCAAGAAAATGTTCCCTCATCTATATAAAAAAAAATATAAATTTTTCTGTTGAAAAGGTTTTGTATCATTAAAATAGGGTGAACATATTTCTCAGAAACCAAAACGGGTCGGTCCGCAAAAAAATGTTCGCCCAATAAATAATACGCGGCCTGTTTTATATAGTTGTTCAAATGAATTTATTTTTTAAAAAATAGTTTGATTTAAAATTAAAGTCCCAGGTGACGCCGAATTCTACCGCTAGTTTACATATAAAATACGTTTTAATTGAAAACAAATAACCGCACGATAATGATAATGACTCATCACTATTAATTTTTTCGGCAACCCCACAGCAACGAATTCATCCGCATTACCTTCCTCAAACCGAATTTGAATTTAATTTACATCCAGGACGAAACACACACACACAAATTCGTGCCGAACGTTAAAAGGGAAAATAGAGAGAGAGACGATTCGGAAATATTATCGCCATAAATTCGCGAGCGTAGCGGCACCGCGCATATTTGAAATAAAAATAATATATATAAATAAATACGTTTGATTTATCGAAGCGGAAAATTTATAACTCGCGCCGTTCAGAGGAGTTTGCAGCTCGCCGAAGCAGGGGTCGTTAAAGTGTGGGGCGAGAGCTTTTTTTTTTTTGATGTTCGATTGGATGTTTTGAATAGTGCTGTGAAATATCTATTTGTGATTTTATGTTAATTTGAAATTTTCGATCGAATGAATTTTGCGAATTTTCAAATTGTTATAAAATCATAAGTAGATGTTTCACAGCACTGATAATATTACATAAATTAGGTTTCGAAAGGTTTATAATTGCATGAATTATTTTTTGATAAGTTATTCAATTTATGAATTAGAATTTCTTTTTAATATTTTGAGCTTTCTATGTACACACCGCGAAGGTATCAAATTTTCTCCAAAACAGTTATTCTTACAATTAATATTTTAAGGCTACTATTTAAATGGTCAGAATTTAAATACGGTTTCGATCAGAATTTTTATCCCATTTATCATATTTTATTTGACGTTGGACAGATTTTTAATCATAAAGGTCAGAATAAATTTTGAATGGTCAGCATTTTAACCAGATTTGTCAGAATTTGAATTTAATGGTCAGAATAATATTAAGAACCCTAACCTACCTAACCTGATTTTATTCTGACCGTTTTGTTATTAAATTCTGACCATCTTTTATTTTATTCTGACAATGCATCATTTTATTTTGACCGTTTTTGATTAAAATTCTGACCAAAACATGATTGAAATTCTGACCATTTAATTTTTCGTCAGATTTTAATACTTTTTTCGTAGAAAATTTTCTAAGCTACGAATTATCAATATTTTTTTCATCAAAGTTATAGTCAATGACGAAAAACCATTTTCAGCAACCTTTGACGCCCCCATAAAATCTTATACTAATCTCATATCGACATAGATTTTTTTAATTTTGCTAAAAACTACAACAACAAGATTCATACCAAAATCCAGTTTTACACCAATTTTTCCCTAGATAGGCCTCCATTTTGTCTTTATTCCCGGGTTATATTATACCACACTTCAAATTCACCGTTTTACAAATATTGAATTTGGAATGAAAAAGGTTGAATTCAGATTACAAAAGCCGCAACGATACACAACCCCTACAACATATACAAAGTCAAATCGTCAGAACCGCAGATCTAAATCCGAAAAAAAAAAGGTTGCGATTCACTGAGCGCGAATAGAACGTAGATGTAGACAGTGTAGATGGAGGCTTCGTGTAGATATATATAATGTATGCCACGGCAGAATGGAGGATAGAATCCGGGACAGGATAGACGTATTGTGCGCTAAGCCAATATTTGTAGCCTTATATACATTTTTTTTTCGTCAGAAAATTGATTCTGACAGTTTTTGTCGCCGGGAATGCGCAACTCATGCATTATTGAAGGCCTCGCTTCAATCAATGTACGCGGGCGCACAAACGAAACATATATGTATATATGTATATGTTATATATATACGCTTGTGTATTTTTAATATATAAAATGTATTTTAGATATGGGCGGATGTGCTTTTTATGGGTAAAGGGGTGGTTATGTGTGATTTTTTTTGAAATTTTTTATGATAAAAATATTATTATATAGTACGTAGCGTTAGTAGTGCGTATTATTGGTTAATTCTAATAATTATAATTAATTAGTATAAGTATTAATTATTACTAGCGTATTCGGCCTGGGTACGCCAGACCTCAATGCTAGCAATGAGGTCGTCTTTGCGGGCCTCGAAGAATGTTTTGAAAATACTTATTATTTAGATATAGTTTATGGAAACGAAATCTAAAAAAAATCGATATACTTTTTAACACGCGTCTAATAATTTCGATAAATTGTCAATTAATTAATTTTTGCGTAATTTTATTTCGCTTTTCTTTGCGTAAAAAGTACCCCTTGCAGTGTAGAAATGTTTTTTAAGATATCTGACAATGTTTGAGAGCTCTAGGATCTTTAGTTTTTTTTTCTTTCAAGGACAAATTATTTTATTCTTTAAATAATTTTGAGTAATAGTATAAATAAAGTATTTACTATTTAGTTTTGAAATCAGGAGAATTTACTGTGATATATATATTTTTTTTGTAAGTATATCGGTAAAAATTTTCCCTGAAATTTATATTACATAAGTTATTTATAATTATGATTATTAATAAAATATTTAAATATTATAAAATAATATATACACTAACCATTTTTATCTCAAAATCTTCAATCTATTCCAATATCAAATATCTTACTCGATACAATTGACGATTCGTCTCTAATACATCTGAAGACTTTTTTTAAAACTCTCAATACTTAATACACGATTAAATCATTTTAATAATGTAAACATTAAATATAAAAAAAACGATTCCCTTTCGATATTTTTCAATAATACATCAAAAAATTCATTTTTTTAATATAAATAAATATTCTAAATATAAAAAAAAAAAATTTCATAATAAAAATATTCAAAAAAAACTTCCAATAAAAAAAAAAATTCCCATACACAACACTCCCATCCCCGCCCATCGCCGATGCGACGTTTGAACCTGCACCCCCCGCGCGGGACGGAAGAAAGCGATCGTTGATGGATCGCGAGTTTATTTTGCAAAGCAAAGAAATCCTCGGGAGCAAAAGTGGGTCGTGTCCAGGTTCCGTGTCGGCGGGAAACTCATCCATCAGCATCACGTTCGATCCGAGGGACCGGAAGGATCGATCAGGATAACAAATTAACTATACATAATTGAATGGCCGGGCCTGGAACTGGGCCGTCAAAAGTGGGCCCTGCAGATTCCTTTGTTGGGGCCCGCTCCTGTTTTCTTGTGTGCGAATGGGTGTTTTGTTTTGTGTTAGTTGGCTTTTTGAGTGATATTTCGTATTAGTATATAGGGCCGATATTAATAATGTCGGGATATATATGTGTTTATTTTAAAGTCGATGCCCGTGCCCGATTTGAATATTTAATTAATAAAATTGAAATAGTTCATTTGTTGTTGTCACCAGATGTCATATAGGCAAAGTCAGTAGTTGGTAGGTAATAAGCATCATATTATAGACGTTAACTATATACGCATAAAGACCATATTACTATAAAGAGTTGCGAGCGTCATTCGAACGAACAGACACACACACACACACACACACACACACACGCAGATGAATCCGTGATCATGTATAGGGGATATGGGCGTAATTCAGAATTCGCCCCTGTATTTTGTTAAAATTTCCTCGAACGAAAATAGGTGTTTACTTGTTTTATGCTCTTTTTTAATGATGTTTAGATTAGGTCTCGGCAACCTAATTTGGCCGCGGGTCAGAAGAAACCAAAATTTGACTCTTATGAAGTGTTTTGAGTCAGTAGATATATTTTGCAACAGTTTTTAGTGGTGGTTTTAATTAGTCGTAGAAAAAGTAAGGTATCTCGTTTTTAGAATTTTTAATCCGTTATTAAAGAGGATGTTATTATGAGGCCTTGCTTTGTCATGATGAAATATTTTTTCACCTTTCCTATGTTAGTCAGATGTCTTGAAATGGTTAATATTTTATGCACCTTTTAAAAAAATGCCAAAACTTGTATAGGACTATGAATATGTCAACGATGTATAACAAACCTTTTGTTTTGAAAATTCGAGACAAAAAAAAACGATTTTAGCCATAAAATTAAAGAAAATATAAGTCGGAATCAATTATTTTTTTACGAATCCGACTCTGACTCTCTTTTACTACGACTCCACAATTCCAATAAAGTTGGATTCGGATTAGATACATCCCTGATAAAAACTGTATTTCAACAAATAAATCTTTAATTCTAAACAAATTCCTTATATCAAAAATACACTTTCGCTAAAAATACATTTTACCTATAAAACATATATAAATTAATCAAATTTCGACGTTCTCTACACGCGTAAGTTTAGACAATGATATAATATATCTACGGTAGGAAAACGGTTACAATTGTGTTTCCTTCCTCGTGATTTGGATGTGAATTATCGGCCGTTGTTTGGGCGTGTCGGAAATGTTGCAGTTGATGTTGATGCAGTTGACAAGTTGTCAATTTAAGTTTATCGAGCTCCAATCTATTTCGAAGAACAATCCCGAAATATATAATCGGGTATAAACATCGATGAAAGTCGTTTTAAGCATCAGAAGCGCGATTTCCCGTATGGAAAGTAGGCTTTTTTGTTAGACGGTTCAAAAATTCACATGTCAAAACGTCAAATATGATTTTTGTTAGGAGGAAATCCTGTTTTTGCCAGCGAAATAGGATCAATTGGTCGCGTAAGTTTCATGAAAAATTCGATCACTGATACACTTTGTGACGGTCGGGAGGACGATTCGATTTGGAAGAAAATGAATTTTGTATGGTATGAAAGAAATTGAAATAATATGAATTTTAATATCGAAATATTATTTGTTGGTTGATGGGTTGAAGTTGTATTTTAATATATTCGAAATGGTTTGTTCAAATGATAAATTTGTTAGTATGTTTGAGAAAAGTAATATTTATTATTTTAAAAGTTGAAATTCATATTCAACTTTTCACAAATCAAATTCAACCATCTCAAATTTATTTTTTATTTTTTTTTATAAATATTCACATATTTTTAATTAAAAAAAAAAAACAATATTTCAACACTCCCCTGATCATGCAACCTCAACCCCCAACTCTGCCACTCACCCCGACCTATAGACCAAAATAAAAAGCTGATCCTTTTATAATCATATTCAACCTTTTCCAAATCAAATTAAATCTTTCACAAATCAAATTATTTTTTTACAAATCAAATTCAACTACCTGAAATACATTTTTTTTTAAATATTCACATACTTCGAATAAAAAAAAAATATAAATCATTAATTATTCCAACACTCTCCCAAATCACGCAACCTCAACCCCCCCATTCCCGCCACTCACCCCAACCATCAGACCAGAATAAAAAGTAAATCCTTTTTGTAACCATATTCAACCTTTTACAAATTAAATTTAATCTTTCACAAAACAAATTATTTTTTTTACAAATCAAATTCAACTACCAGAAATACATTTTTTTTATTTTTTTTTTATAAATATTCACATGCTTCGAATAAAAAAAAATCATTAATTATTCCGAAACTCTCCCGACCACACAACCTCAACCCCTACCCCACCACTAACCCCGACCGATAGACCAGAATAAAAAGTAAATCCCTTTCAAAACCATATTCAACCTTTTACAAATCAATTTTTTTTACAAATCAAATTCAACTACCTGAAATACATTTTTTTTATAAATATTCACATACTTTGCATTAAAAAAAAATTATAAATCATTAATTATTCCGACACTCCTCCGACCACACAACCTTCACCCCCACCACTCACCCCAACCGATAGACCAAAATAAAAAGCAGACCCCCATTAATATCCCGGGCGATCAATCCGTTTGGAGCACGCACATCGCCCACCTCCCGATTATGCCGTCATATTTAATCTAGGACGACCTCAGTGAAGGAGCAGCAGTGGGCGGCGGGCGCAGAATTTAGGTGCTCCGACCACAATTGCCTCGTATTTATCAACGAGGCTTAATTAGGATAAATCGCCAAGGCCTAGGCGGGCCGGGAAGAAAGCGGGCCGCCCAAATATCAGGGCGGGTAGTGAGGGATGTGAAGCCTCACAACAAAACGGTTTAATAACAACGGCGATGATTAAACGCCGCGATTACTTCACAATGGGGGCTTACCGCGGTTGGGGGGGGGGGCACTTGGACGTTTTTCGATTTTGAGTTTTTGAACAATTCTTTTATTTTTGTCAATGATTTTTTTTTATTTTTTGAAGGAAAGTCCACTACCGCCATAGTTGTAGAAAATTATGAATTTTTTATATTAATTTTTTTTTAAAATAATAGCTAGAGGATAGTACCCATACATTCATTAAAACAAAAACAAAAAGCAGGCCACGTATTGTCACGTGCAACAATTTTTTTTTTTAGGGGGGAACATTTTTTTATAATTTTTATGAGGGAATATGGTCACCCTATTTTAATGATATGAAAAACCGTCTTGACAAAAAAATACATATACATGCCGATTTTTATGGCGATCGGTCGAATGGTGTTGGGGTGAAACGACTTCAAACAAATATACAAACATCCATTTTTATTTATATAGATTATTTATAATATTTTTTAAAAAGATTTTAATATACAAAAGAACAGTAAACCCCCTATAAAGTTCCCTCCCTATACCGTTCAAATGAATTCAAATTTAATTTTTTTTCAAATGTATTTGAAACAAGCAGTTAACACGTAAAAATGTAAAAAAAAATATATTATAATTGAAAAAGTTTAACGCTCTATAACGTGGAATCTATCTTGACGTTATAGGGGGTTTTACTGTGCCATGTTTATAAAATTATAAAATATTTAGGTGTGGATATTATTTTTGATAATACATTACGTGTCAAAAATATGTATGGACATACTCGTATTTGTATATTGATGAAAATTTTTTTATTTTTTGTTAAAAATTATAAATTTGTCGAATATCTCAAATAAATAAATTTATCTGAATCAAAATTGAAAAAATATACAAAAATATTATTGATAAACTATTTTTTTATTTATACAGGATATCCACTAATAGACTGAAGTTTTTGGAAACCTCCTTTATTTTATTTTTTTTAATTTTATAGAAAAAATCATAGATATTAAAATATGTCATATAATTTCCAGTTATTAGTAAAACTTATTAAGTTTTTATTTAAGTGTAAGATGGTAATAATTATTTTTATTGAAAGTCGTGAAATATTGCCAATATTTTTTCTGAGCTCCAATAATTGATCTTTCTCTGAAATGGAAAACCCAAAGTGCTTTAATTGTTACTGGATATCATTTATAATCATTTTAATATGCAAAAGATGTTCTGTAAAATTAAAAAAAAAAAAATGAGCAAGCAATGACTTTTTAAAATCCTTCAGTCTTTCAGTAACCACTCTATATAATTTTATATTATAGACACAAAAAAGAAAAACAAACAAAGATACGATATTATACAAAACCTGTTTGTTTTTTTTATATAAATTTGAATTTATTAAAAAATTGTATATTTCTGAAAATATTATTTTTTCAACCATCCTAAAACAATAATGAAAAAGAGAACTAATATTACGCGCTTAATTATACATGGAAAATTTGCATGTTTCAAGCGTGTGAAAATTCCGAAGAAACAATGAAACTCGTCTCAATCTAAAAACCATTTCGAGGGGAAAAAATCATAATTATTTTAATTGCTCGCTTTTCAAAACGAACTGGCATTTTAGAAATTTGAATTTCGTAAGCGAGTTTGCTTATCGTTAAAAAACATGATGTATTTCTTTCAAAGACTGAAGTTATTGCAATAATTCTTCATTTTTAAAGTAATAAATATGCGATAATTTATTGCCGAATGTCAATTGTGTCTTTATATTTTTTTTAAATATAAAAAACTTTTGGGAGAATTGTAGTGAATAATTTTCGCACTGCAGTACTATTACAGTATTTTTGCGATTCTCAATTTAATTTGAATAATTATTAAAATACCAATTTTTTATTCAAAATATAATTTTATATTATATTATAGTATTATACGTAAATACTAATCTACAGTATCATATTGATTTCATAACTTAATATAAAAAAATATATAACATACTAAAACATCGATGAAAATAATAATTGTTTATATCAAAAACTATAATATTTCTAATAAAAAAAAAATTTGATTTGTAAAAAATAGTGAATTTTGCCAAAACTTTGTAAAAGCGTTGCACTAAACAAACATTGTCCCACATAAATTTTATATAGTGATGAATTTACTGTGAACAAACGTTCGATTTATATTAGATTGCTGTGAGGGCGCACGAGCATCATAATGTGCGAATATAAATTCGGCTGGTCGTATTCGATCGCTTTACGGCCAAAACCGGATTCGGAAATTCGACGGTGGAAATGTATAACAGAGCCCATAGTTTGTCCCCAGTATTATTTTATTTTAACATCAGTAATCCTAAAATTACTGTTATCATAATAATTTGCATCTAAAGTTCGATTTTCATCAAAATTAATTACAGCTTTAACATTCCAAATTAACCCTTTTCAATTTTAAATTAAAAATTTTCCAAATCAAATTCGAATTTGGTTTTTTCATTTTTAATTTTTTTTATGAATTAATGAAAAATATCTAAAAAAACCGTTAATTTAGTACCTAGTACCATCCCTGACCTATTTTCAGATTAGTTTTAAAAAAAATGTAATGTATGCATGTATGTATGTATGTATGTATGTATGATGTATGTATGTATGTTTGTATATATGTATATATGTATGTATGTATGTATGTATGTATGTATGTATGTATGCATGTATGTATGTGTGTGCGTATGTATGTATTTATGCATTTATGTATTTATGTATGTATGTATGTATGTATCTAAAAATTTGTTGTAAATCATCAACTGAGATTGTCAAAGTCAAATTGAAGAGTAGATTACAATTCATTGATTACTATGATAACTTTCTTGAAAATATATTTTTCGTGATCGAACTTGATTTGTAAAAGGTTGAATTTGGTATTTAAAAGGGTGAATTTTAAGTTTAAAATGTTGAATTTGAAGTTTAAAATGTTCAATTTTAGTTTTAAAAAGCTAAAATTTGATTCGTATAAGGTCAAATTTTAAGTATAAAAGTTGTACGAGTCCAAAACGCCCAAAAACGATCCGTCCAATCGATCCGCCATAACAATACAGCCAACACTAGACGCGACACACAAATATTAGACATTTCTCGAACACAACATCGAAACCACATCCAATTCCCCGGCGACAATTACAATTCATTGACACAACAATGGAAAACTTCGGCAAATTGCGATACACAAACGAGGAGAAAACTCAGATACGCAACAATTAGTGTGCGACGAAAGGAAACGCATTGTGGCCCTCGGGCGCAAAACGACGCCCATTGTCGCGCAGAAGTTTGGGAACCGTCGAAAACGTAATTAGGAAACGTTTGCCGCATTAAAACGGCGTACAGTCGGCTCTAGGTTCGTGCTGGATGTTGATTGGATTGTAATGTTTTTGATTGGGACGCTTTTATATTGAGCGTGAGCGTGAGCGTATTTCGGTTATTATCGGGAAAGTGAGCGAGAATGTAAAAAATACACAGATGACTCAGAATTCATGATAAATGCTAATTGTATCGTTTGAATTTTTTTCAGAATGAGCGTAAGCGTGAGCGTGTTTCGATTATTATCGGGAAATTGTGCAAGAGTGTAAATGATACATAGTTGGCTTTAGATTCATGTTAAATGTTGATTGGATTATTCGAACCATTTTTATAGTAAGCGTGAGCGTAAGCGTAAGCGTGAGCGTAAGCGTAAACGTGAGCGCGAGCGTGAGCGTAAGTGTAAACGTAAGCGTGGGCGTGTTTCGATTATAATCGAGAAAGTGAGTTAGAATATAAACAATACTCAATTGGATTCGGATTCATGTAAAATGCTCATTATATTGTTCAAACCATTTTTATGGTAACCGCAAATGTGAGTGTATTTCGATCATTATCAGAAAAGTGAGAACGTAAATTATAATAAAATACATAAAGTTAGGTCTAGATTCATGATGAATGTTGATTATATTGGAATTTTGATCGGTTTTTTCCACAAAAATAAATTTTAGGTAAATATGAGCTTAAACGTATCACAAAAATGATCAAGAGAGCAAAATGAAACATAAAAGGTATAAAATTGGTTCAAGATTCATGCTGGATTTTAATTAGAGTATTTGAAAAATTTTAAGATTAAGCATAAGCGTATCTCAATTTTTATCAGGTAAGTGAGCAAGAACGTAAATGATATACAGTTGGCTCTAGATTTATGGCGAACGTTGATTATATCGGAATTTTGATGGGTTAATGTTTTAAACAAATTTTGGACGAGCGTAAACGTAAGAGTATCACTAATAATTATCAAGAGAGCGAAATAAAACAGGAATGGCATAAAATTAAATAGGTGAACGTAAGCGTTAGCGTAAGCGTATTTATATTAATTAAAAGAACAAGAGAAAACATAAACGAAATAAAGTTGGCTCTAAATTCATGGTAATTAGAATGAATATCTAGTTTAAATTCTCCCAATGGAAAAAATATAAATCTATGAGTGTTAATGGGGCGGAACCGTGCAAATTAAGTGCCATTCGAATCGAAAGATAAGTGTAAAGGAATTTGTACGTCTACGGTTCAATGGTTGCGAAACAAAGCTTCTCAAAGATCGATATGTGCGAAAGTGCGCCTGTGAAAAGTTTCCAAAACTTTTCACTTTTGTTCGGGCATATTTCATAGCGCTTTCTTTTTTCCTCGGCTAACTTTTTTCGTTTTGTTTTTGTTATTTTTTTTTCTTATTCTCGGCTTTGTTTTATTTTAAATAACTTTTGTAATGTTTTCGCGTGTCGGTTTGTTATTATCATTTTTTTTCGTTACTTTTTTGATGGTCGTTTTAAAGTTTACGTTTAGATACAAAATGTTTCTGGTTCAAATACGAATAATCGTTACAATTTATCATTTGCCATTCACTGATGGATCAAGAATTTTTAATACTTTTCTATTATTTGTGAATACTTTGAATATTTCTTATTAGGATTATTAATTTTACTGAAAAGAAAAAATTTCATTGCTTCAAAATTATACATTGCAGAAATATCAAATGGTATTATTTTATACAAAAACTAAATATCGTATATAATTTTTTTAGATAGTTAAATTGTTTGTATATTATTCATAAATTTCTAGAGTTTTAGTTTTAAAATGAATAAATATAAAATTGCTGTTAATGATCAAAATCTATCCCCTATATATAATCACGAATTTCTGTGTGTGTATTCGTTTGTCGTTCGAATGACACTCGCGACCTTTTTCGCGGATATGGTCTTTATGTATATACACTAAACATCTATAATATGATATGCTTATTGTCTTCTGACTACTGGTTTTGCCTATATGACGTCTGTGACAATAATAAACGAACTATTTTGATTTTATTGATTAAATATTAAATATTCAAATCGGGTACACATTTATGGTTTTCACATTTTATCTTTTTCCGTTTCTTAACAAATCTACAGCCGATGTTATTAACATCGGGCCTATTTACTATAGTTGAATGAACATTCAATGACATACTTTTATCATATATAATAAAATATACTATTACTAAGAATATAGATTCACTGTATAATAACATAAATATTTTCATCAAAATTCTACATATAATTAATAATAATAATAATTTCAACAGAAGAAAAAACTATTAATACAAAAAACATTTTGTCGCATATCAGATTTTTCAAACAATACCAATCTTAATAAAAATCAAAAATCGACCCCAATTAAACTGAAAATCTTCACAACAAACAAAAACCAGCAATCTTTCCAAACAACACGAGCAGAACTAAGTGGCGACAAAAACTTCACCCCGGCCCGAAAACAGGGCCGAACTCGCGAGATTTTTTTTGCGCCTATATATGCTAATAATAGCCGTCCCGGCAAGTGTTAGTGGAATGTCTTGTATCCGGTGGAAAGTCCACACACAATAAGGAGGGACCTTCGTCAACGTCACACTTCATATTCGTCAGAACTGGAACTTTCTTTCCCAAACCCCGTTGCCACCCCATGGCCGTAACTTTCGTATACACTCGCGTCTCGGTTTAAGTTTGGGACATATATATATTTTTTCGATGTATTTTTTTTTTAATTTGAGTTACATAGTCATTTTTTTAGGTCATTGAGTTTATTGTATTTTATTGGTTTAGTTAATTAAAAAAAAAAATATATATATATATCTTGTTTATAACTTTTGTATACATCGCATGTCGGTTTGTATTGATTCGTTTGGAATGGTGTATGTTTAGTATATGTTTGTATTTTTAAGTTAGTCGTGTAAACAGTAGATTGATTGTATTCTAGTGATTTCCGAAATCAATGTTTGAGTTATTTATAGTTTCGTTTCAGATTCAGTATATATCATATGTTAATTAGGGATGTCATTACCGGTACCCAAATAACAGTTTAATAATAGTTTTTTTATTTTTTTTTTATATTTACCGATAAATGAATTTTTTTGAAAAGTTTTGTTGTTTTTTTAGAAGATATTTTTTTGGAATTTTCGGAAGTCAGTTTTTTCAAGTTTTTTTTTTTTGAAAAGCGTTATTTTTTTGGGAAGGTGTTTTTGGTGTTACTATTTTTTCGAATTTTCGTTATTTTTCAAAACTTAGTTTACCAATAAATCAGTAATCAGAAAAAAAATAACCGGTATATGAATTTTTCGGAAAACATGATATTCCTAGTTATAATGTAAATATGTTAAAGTATATTTTCACTGAACATAAAAAAAATTAAATAAGGTTATGATAGGTTTTTTTTATTAGATCAAGGGGATAGTAAAATATACTTTCA
This sequence comes from Hydropsyche betteni, assembly GCA_028571205.2. Taxonomy (NCBI): domain Eukaryota; kingdom Metazoa; phylum Arthropoda; class Insecta; order Trichoptera; family Hydropsychidae; genus Hydropsyche; species Hydropsyche betteni. The sequence continues at coordinate 4,720,010 of JAOXNN020000029.1, read as the reverse complement.
CTGATAATAAATTTTTTAGTATGATTTAAATTTGTATATATTTTTTTCATATAACCTTATTCTTAATTGAGAGGCTCAGCAGTAAATAATGGTAAGCGCCAAAATTATAAAATTGAGTTTTTTTATTTATTACAGAAATAAATAAATAATTCCACATTCTCTCAAAAGGCGACAGCACTATATTGGCTTACTCTTAGTGTTATTTGCATTTGAATACACGTAAACTGTTTTTCTCAATATCTCCAAAAGTGAAAAATGACCATTATTTACTGCCGAGCCCCTCGATTCAAATTTACAACCACGTAACAATCGTTCATCATCAAAAATAAAAATCATCAATACTTTCACATTACAAATCCACACAAATCTAGTAACAACTGCACCCCCAACCCTCCCGCCTCGTTTCGTCGAGCCCCTCCCCTGGATCCGAGTATCGTACACAAATAGGGATAATGCCATATATATTAAAAACATTATCCGTCCGCGTGTCCGACTTCATCAACGTCTCGTTGAAATCATTTATCCTCTTCCAGGGCCTTGTTGCGTATATACGCGTATTTTTTCCCCCCGTACATATACCGAGGCCCAGTGGTTCTCAACATTTCCGGCGCGCGTTGATTAATCGTCGGTTCGTTTGTGGCGTGTCGTGTGGAAATCGCGGATATTTTGGATGTTTGCTCAATGTGCGGTTCGTGATTTTTGCGTTGCGAAACTAATTTGGTACGTTTGCGGATATCGGAAATGTTGTGGGTGAGTGTGCCGTTTTGTCGATTCAATATTTGAATCGATTGACGTGTTGTTTGGTTGATAGTTTTGAGATTCGATTGAAATATATGGGGATGTGTTTAAAATGAAATGTTTGAAATTGAATTAAATATTTAAGAAAAGTATTTTTTTTAATAATTAAATATGATATTCGTATAAAAATATTCAATTATATAATAATATACACCAGTTAAAATAATAAAAAAATTCGATATTTAAAAAACTATCCGAAAAAGCGTATAATTTCGAATAGTCGACAGTTTTCTATATTCAAAGGAATCATTTTCACATCCAAACATAATAAATTCATTTTTCAACAACCTATAAAATAGAACTATTCCGGAATACCGATAACATTCTCTTTTTTAATTAGGAAGATAAAAAAATCGTTTGCATATCGAAAATAAACTTTTTAACAATCTGTTAAACCAATATTTCCAATAACCGATAATCTTCTATTATATAATATATTCAATAAGACAAGGATCTATTTTCATATCTGAATATCAAAAAAATCATTTTTCTATAATCTTTTAAACATAAATATTCCAAAAAACCAATATTCTTCCTTTTTTAACAATCTGTTCAACCAAATAGTTACAAATAACAGATATTCTTTCTATTACGTTTAATAAAAAAATAAAGAGTCATTTTCACATAAAAATATCAAAAAATAACTTTTCAATAATCCAAAATATCGAATTTTCCCTGACAATTGATTTTTTCCAATTTTTTTTCTTTTTAAACATAAAAAATCATTTTCACAAAGAAAATTCACTATTTGCCAAATTGCCAAAACAAATAATGGCGGATAACTAATATATTTTCAATTTTTTTGAATAAAAAAACATGTCATTTTTATATAAAAATATTTTACAATCTACAAAACCAACCTTCTACCTTACTTCTACCTCTACCTTCTCATCATTCCGAAAACCCGGATAATTCCGGATAACCGAAACTCACCGGTTTTTTTTTTATTTTTTGACCAAGAAAATTAAACTTTCTAACAATTTATAAAACCAAATAATTCCGGACAGTCGATACTCCCTATTTTTAATCAATTCCACATAAAAAATCCCCTTTTCAACAATCCGAAATCCCGGATAATTCCGGATAACCGAAACTCTCACCGTTTTTTTTCCCAATTTTCTTTTTTTTGACCAAAAAGATAAAGAACCACTTTCGCACCCATACATCAAAAATCCACACCGACGCGCATTTCAAACATACACTTTTTTCGCGCGCCGTAATCTATTCAATTTTGATCCCGCCTCCTTTTCGTACGCAAATGTAATCACGGGATTATTCGATTTCGTACTCGGGCCCGCTCCTTCGCACTCGTGCCGTAGTTTAAAATTAAAATGAATGTGCTTTTTGTGAGCGCCAAAGTGTACGCGGAACGTGCATTATACGCTCCGGGCTTTTCGCATCCGGGATTTTTTCCGGGATTTTTTTTTGTGAGGATAGTTTTTCAACGGACCGACGCGCTCCTTTCGGTTCGGCTTCGCTTGGTAATTTTGGCGCTTTGTGAGTCCGTTTATTCGAGATTGATGGTGAATGAATGTTGCTTGGGTTTTTTATGTTTGTAGTGATGGGTTTAAATAGCGATAAGGATAATAGGAATAAAAAAAGTTCTAAAAATATATACTGAGTTTTATATGAGGACAGTAAATAGTGCTAAGAACCAAAATTAGAAAATTGAGTTTATTTTATTTAATACAAAAATTTTTACTTTTACCACGGAAATTATTAAATAATTCCAAATTTTCCCAAAAGCTGACAGTACTATGTTGAGTTACCCCTAGTTTTATTTACATCTAAATGCATGTAAACTGTTTTTCTTAATATCTTCAAAAGTGACAAATTTCGCTTAGTACTATTTACTACCGAGCCCCTCATATATTAACGCTAATGCGTTAAAATTTGGTCCTAGTCCCTGAAATATATACATTTTTAATATTTTAAAAGATCTTTCAATAAGGACGCTCTAAAAAAGTGATACCTATTAAATTTGCTAAGTAGTGTACGGAAAATTATCGTCGAAGGTTTTAGAGTTAGACGAAGTGTAAAATAATCCAATTTTAAAATCGAGCGTACTTATTGAAAAAATTTGTATCAACAGAAAGTTTGTATAATATAATAAATATTATATGTACCATGGAATTATATGTATATGGAATTAATTAAATAAAAACTAATGTATTTCAAAATTTGCGATTATTAAATTTAGTTTGTAAAAATTTGAATAAGAAGTTTGAAAGGTTAAATTTGATGTTTAAATGATTGAATGGTTGACTATGAAGATCAAAAAGTTGAATTTGATTTTTATAAATTTGAATTTGAGTATGAAATCTGTATTTTTAAAAATTTCATGCACCGACAAACGCACAACTCAAAAACCGGAACGCTCCAATATTTAACAAGATTCTTACATTATACTCAAAAAAACAAACAAAACCGAATCCGACAAGTGCCGAATCTTATCAAGAGCCTTCAGAACATTAAAATTTTCCGAAAATTCGAAGATTTCACAACCTGAACGGCCTTTAATACGCTTGTTTGTCGAACGAAACGACAAAGCGAAAATATTACGGAGCGCTTTTAATTTTCGGCGGACGTTTTATTGCGCGTACGGAAATTTCGAAGCTTATACATTATATTTTGGCGCGCATAAATAAAATGTATATATAATAATAATAAATGTACGAAAGCCCAAAGTAAACTTTGCCCGGAGCCCGAGCCCCCGTTAATTTATGGTTTATGAAGCAATTTACATAATATCGAGGAGAATTGACGGGCCCCAGACGAGAAATTTCAAATTTTCCCGCCGTCCGAAAAATAGAGCTGAAAAAACACAACGATCGAAAAATAATAAAATTTTAATTATGCGACGAAATTGATTAATTATTTTTTTCGCGGGAGCTTTTGCTTCGGTTTTAATTTGAACTAAGTGCGCTGATGGATTTTGGAAAATTTTTAAACAAGGGTGAGTATTATATATACTCACCCTTGAGTGAGTATTTGGTGTTTTTGTGTTCATGATTACGCTCATTGTGGAGACTCGCCCAAGTTGTTCGATTGAAATATCAATAATAGTTTTTTTTTTCATTTGAAATAAATCTGTTGTTGAATTTAATAACAAGGGTGAGACTTTATGGTGAGGATGTACATACATACAAATACAATATATTTTATGTTTGCACTTACGCCTTTGCTCATCATGAGGATTTCCCTAAATTGGTCAAATGAAATATCAATAATAGTCTTATAATTTGAATTCAATCCGTTGATGAATTCAATAAAAAGGGTGAGGCTTCATAGTAGGTGTGACATACAAATACAAAACGCGGTGTTTTATGCTTACATTTATGCCCATGGTGAAGATTTTCCTAATTTGTTCGATTGAAATATCAACGATATTTTTTTTTTATTTGAGCTAAATAAGTTAACATATTTCATAACAAGGATGAGATTTATGGTGAAATAAGCATATAATACAAAACATATTGTGTTTATTTTCACATTTACGCTCATCATGGGGATTTTTCCTAATTATTCGATTGGAACAATAGCTTTTTTTATAATTTGAACGAAATATTATAGATGAACGAATTTCAAATAATTTAATGAAAATGGTGAGGTAAACTTACAAGTACGAAACTTGATGTGTATTATTTACTCCTTTGCTCATTATGGGGATTTACTCAAATTGTTCGATTGAAATATCAACGATCGCTTTTTTCATTTCAACTAAACCAGCCAACGAAATTAATACAATAATAAGGGTAAGATTTTATGTTGAAAACTAAGCATATGAATACGAAACGTGTGCGTTTATACCCATATTTACGCTTATCATGGATATTCGCCCTAATTATTCGATTGGAATATCAACGATAGCTCGTGCTGTATACAAATAGGCTTCCTTAAATAAATAAATAAATATAAATGTATATTCAGAACGATATCGTTTGCATAATACGCTTTGATATTACATCGCTCGTCTTAGTTTATTATACAAATATTTTCACGCAAAACATAAATAGGTCTAATTCAGTTTTAAATCTGAAAAAGATCAATCATACAATATTACGCACAAAGATTAGGTCCGTTCATATATTATGTTATGTGTATACGATTCGCAGATCTTACATAAATTCACGCATTTCATATCAATCAACCGCATAAATTTTCAATCTGCAAGATTTCATTGTATCGAAACAATCCGAAATTCACACAATGGACCCATGATAATTTTCAAGGTCCCTTACAACTTCTGTACATCTTATGTATGTGAATTTCGGGGATGTAGATTCAAAAAGAACAGTTATGTATAAAATATTGAATTCGATGAATTTTTATTAGAAGCAAATGTTTGCATATGTATAGTGAAAATATATTTTTATTATTGTGTATTTGTACAGAAGTAAAAATTTCCTTGTATTTTCTTTTAATATATTGTATTATCTAAACTTCTAATACTCCTAATGTTCAATCATAACTTCTAATAATTTTACTGTTCTATTATAATTTCTAATACTTCTAATGTTTTCTTATAACTTTTAATACTTTTTATGTTCTATTATAACTTCTAATACAGTAAAACCCCCTATAACGTTTGAGGCGGAACCCCCTATAACGTAAATTGTTTCAAATTCATTCGAATTCATTTTTTTAAATTTTTTTCAAATGCATTTCAAAAAACAGTTAACACGTAAAAATATCCAAAACAAATAAAAAGTGAAAATGTTTCATTTTCAGGGGGGGGTTTCTGTACTTCTAATGTTTTTTTTATAACTTTCAATCTTTTTGTTCTATTATAACTTTTAACATGATAAATAAAAAAACTTTATTACCTAACCGGAACTAAATCCATTTTTTATTATCAGTAAAAGCATACTTTCAATCCCCTATATAAAAAAGAGGATTTCTGTGTGTTCGTTCGTCTGTGTGTCTGTTCGATGACGCTCGCATATTTTTCGCGAATAGGGTCTTTATATGCGTATACATTTAACGTCTATGATATGATGCTTATTACCTACGGCCTCTGGCTTTGCCTATATGTCACAAACAAATAAACTATTTTGATTTTTTTAATTAAATATTCAAATCGGGTACACATTTCGAGTTCACACAATCGGGTTTTCACATTTTATCGTTTTCCGTTTCTTAACAAATCCACAGCCGATGTTTTTAACACCGGGCCTATATACTAGTATATAATATAATACTTAATAACATATTTATAATTTTATTTTGTTTAAATGATATAAAATATATGAAAAGACGAAAAAAATATATAACCTTAAAATTTGTAAAAAAAAGCGCTATTTTTTTTTTATATTGATTATAATGTAAAAAAAAACAGTATCATCACTCAACTTTAGACAAAAACTCACCCATCACTCAACACCTCGACCGAAAAAAATTTCACTCATCCCAACCAACACGTATCCCACCGCAATCTTCAAGGCGCCGACTTTCGGTCCAACGCCCCCCATATCTCGGCAAGATCTCGAAGGGTTGACGTCCAACGGAGCCCTTTCACCCCCCCCTCCCCCCCCCAAGGCGAATTGATTAAAGCCCCCCGGTGGAAAATTAATAATATCACGCCGACACGTTCACAATAATCACGCGCCCGGTAACGAGGTGTCGCCGCCACCCTTCGGGCTCCCGCGGGACCCGAGGCTGGCATTCGATACCCCGAGGTTGCCCAGGACCGAGGAGTGCCCGGGTACTGGGGGGCGTGATGGAGTTGAAACTTGTTATTTGTTGCCGGGAATCTATTGTGCCGTAAATAGGAGGAGCGGCGAAAACGGGAACGGAGCGCTTAACTCCCGGAGAAAGTCGGGAAAAGTAAACGGGATAGTGCGGAAGTGCACGGGGGCTCGGGACGTGTGGAACTTTTCGCAAGATTGGTTTTTAATTGCGACGTTCGGGTTTCTATTTGTATGCTAATGATTTTGGGGAGTATAGGTTGTCGTTGGTTGTCGAAGTTAAGTATTATAGCATATTAGTAAATATGCCTGATGTTAATAATATGCGTGTGTATTTATTTTAAAATCGATGACCCGATTTGAATATTTAATATTTAATTAATAAAATCGAAATAATTCATTTGTTATTTTCACCATTAAGAACACGCACGTATAGGCAAAGCCAGTAGTTAGTAAGTAATAAGCATCATATTATAGACGTCAACTTTGTGCGCATAAAAACCATATTAGAATTAATATTATAAAAAGTCACGAGCGTCATAGAACAGACACACACACATGTACATACACACAGAAATCTGCTATTATATAATATATAAGGGATCGTTTAGAGACAGAAAAAATACACGTAGTCTTCGACTTACGACAGAGATACGTTTCTAAACCTCGGTCGTAAGTCAAATATGTATAATTTTTTTTTTTCGGTAGTTTTACTTACTTTTATTAGTAAAATAATGAAATAATAAATAAATAAAATTTGAAAATCGTTCACCGTTTGGGTCTATCATTTCAAATTTTTGTTTCGCATTTCTTTCAATGCGAATTTTTTGACGGTTCTATATTCCTCTGTATTTATTTCTGACATCCACTTGAGATTTATCATTCTATTTAAAAAAAATAATAAAAAAATACATTTTTTTCAGTCATAAGTGTGAACCGTCGTTAAGTCAAGGACTACTTGCATAATATATATATTTCACAAGTCAACCTACAAATTAAAAGTAAATAAAGAACATGATTCTATTCTAATATTAAAAACGAAAAAAAAATACTTTTCACGTCTTTTCCTAGAACATTCGGATTTTGACTGAACGAATTTCAGTCTTTTTATTCGTTACTACCTAATATCAGTTCATGCGATATGTATTTTGATGAACCAACATATTTGATTTTCAGTATTCTAATTAGACAAAAATCATGTTTTTTAAGAATAGTATAAAATGATTGAAAATTTAAAGATTGATTCAAATTTTTATATATATTTCAATGTCTTTTTCTTATTGAACGCAATTTTTTTTATTTTTCATTTAAATTAAGCAAAAAATGATAACATATATATATATATATAATATATTTGGACATATGTACGTTAATTTGAAATGTTATTTTATTATATTATATCAAATCATATTATTTATTTAAAAAAAGTAAAATCACCAACAATACACTTACAAATAATACTAAAGTTCAAGCGATAGGTTACGCGATCATTAATTCCAAGAAAGACCGAAACGAACAAGTTTCATCCGCGTCCTTTCATAAATTCGATACATTAAGAGTGATTAAACGAAAATACTTTTTAAAAGCCCGACAAAGTTCAAAGGAGCATCACTGTCTCGGCAAACGAACAGAAAGAGAGACGAACCGAAATAAAAAAAAAGCCTGAAAGAAAAAAAAAAAAAGAAAACCGCCCACGCAAATTTGCGTAATTCCGAATCTCGAGTTGAGGCATTGTCATACATCAAGGTCGCCGGTTTTTCCAATAGGAAAGAAGGGCACGGATCGCCCTTTGTTTGGCCACCCCGCGCCTGTGAAAGCGACCCGACCCAAAGAAGAAGCCTCCGAGGCAAAGGCGGCTACCTCATTAAAAGTTGAGCGAAAAGCTAGACCTCAAAAAAGAAAAGCGGTTAAGAAAATTCGACGGAACCGCGACCGTCCGGTGGGAACGGGCGAAACTAGCATCGTCAAAAAACTTCCACGGGGGAAAAAAAACTCCCTTAATAAAGCCTTTAAAAATAACAACTTCGAATTTATCGGGAAACTCGGCGGCTATTAGCGGGAAAACGATTTCGATTTTTTTTTTTTTAATATTTGCCCCCCCCCTTCCGGGGCGCGTTTGGACGGGGGAGGGGAGGGGGCGCGGGGGAAATTTTCGACATATATCGCGAACGAACGGCTGAAAGTTTAGCAGTTCGCTCAAGTTTGCGTTGATTAAATTTGTGCGAAAAATAAAATAGCCGAAAGTCTGTGTGCGTTGCGAACGTTGGGGCGTTTAAAAAATTCAAAACTCAACCATTAAGTATGTATAATGCTGAACAAGAAAATGTATAGTCTTTCCATCGTTATTTTTTTTATATTAAAAATATTAAGAATTCCATTAAGCGTTTTGAAATATGAGTTCGGCTTAAAATTGATTTTAATATAAAAAATCAGATGATATAAAAAAAATCTTACATAACAGTGAAGTCTCATTATGAGCGTAAACTCATCATGTTGTGCGTTTATATAAATACGGACATATTTATGTTTACCCTAATTATTACATGAATTTTCAAAATACACTTATACCTCGATTTAAATGGTAGATATACTTGAGGAAAAATAGCGTAAATGAAAACCGCGTAAAAAATATTATGGATTCATGAAAAAAATGAGATAAGTTCCAAAGTAAAAAGTACATAAATATTTTTATTAAATATATACTATATAGGAAGATTGGTTTAGAAAATTTTATATAAAAAGGTCTGAAATGTAGTATATTTTAAAAAAATCGTGTAAGAATTTATTTAGTAACTATAATATAATATGATGTAATTGGCATGTATCAATGTAAATACATAATACGAATTATCATTAAATAATAATTATATAAATTTATTCTCATTGTAAATTTTTTTTTTTCCTTTTTAATTGGTTCGAAATTTCTTTCATTGGAAACACTTGAAATTATCCCCCTACCCTCTATTCCCCTATATATAATAGCTGATTTCTGTCTGTTCGTTCGTCTGTGTCGATGACGCTCGCTACTTTTTTTTTTATAATGTTGAACAAATGAATTGGTTTTATTAATTAAATATTAAATATTCAAAACGGGTACACATTTCGCGTTCACACAATCGGGTTTTCACATTTTATCGTTTTCCGTTTCTTAAAAAAACCACAGCCGATGTTATTAACATCGGGCTTATATACTGTAAGAATATATTATGAATGATTAGTTTTTTTAAATTTTTTTTGACAAATTCAAAATTTGCATATTAAAAAAATAATAACTTTGATTAAAACGAAACCGCGTAAAAAAAGTACCATCCAAATCGGGCGATGATGAATTTTTTTTTTAAGAATCAAAATTGAGACCTTTCACAGAAAAGTGCAACGAAAAAAAAATGTCGTTTTTCAATCGCCCCGCATGTTTACGGCGCCGTTTACGCAAAAAGCGATTCGAAAATCCGCAAAAAGTCGACCATGTCCCGTTTTTCCCCGCCGGAAAAAAGGCCGGTTCGCAATATCGGAATACAATCGTCCAATTAAAACCGTTACAAATAACGAAAAGGCCGTTTTCCGGGCGAGGGGCCGCGGGGGGGGGGGGGGCGTCAAACGAACACAAAAACCCATTCGATTCGACCGCGTCAGACTTGAAAAGGGACCCGATAGAATTGACCGCACGCACACGAGCGAGAAAAAATGGAAAATAAAAAAGGCGGGAAAAACCGGGGGTGAGGGGGGGGGGCGAAGAAAACGGAGAAGAGCTGCGGAAAAGTTAGGGGAGCTTTTCCGCGCGGAAGGATAACTTTCAGTCGGACGTGTGTGCGTTAACTTTTTATTTTTCATTAGGGGCAGAGGTGGGTAAACTTTTATCGGTGTCCTTTATTACTATTTTATTTGCGTTGTTTCATTTTATTTACGTTGGGAACGGGCGTTTTGTGAATATGTATTTTATGGGTTTGTTTTGAATTTGGGCTGTAAATTGTTTTTGCGATAAATATTGTGTTTCGTTATTACGTGATAATGAATTGAGTTTTTTTATTATGTAGTATATTTTATTACGGTTAATTTATTTTGAAAATTAAAATTTCTGATATTAATAATTTGTATTGAATATAAGTGATAACTTTTTTGTATAATATTATTAAAATATTATAATATTTTATACGGTCAGTAATTAGATCATTACATCGAAAATTGTTTTATAGGAAAACGTTTTGTGTGAAAAATCTGATGAAATTATTATTAATAAAATTACGTTCTTGACAAAATCTGTATGTATAAAAAATGGATGCTTATTTGTTTGTTGCCGTATTACTTCAACATCGTTGGACCGATCGTCATAAAAATTGGCCTGTATATGTATTTTTTTGTTGAGAAGGTTTTTGTATCATTAAAATAGGGTGATCATATTTCGCAGAACACAAAACGGGACAGTCCGCAAAAAAATGTTCCCCCACCTATGTAAAAAAAAATTCTTAAGAAGGTTTTTGTATCATTAAAATAGGGTGACCATATTTCCCAAAATCCAAAAATGTTTTCCCCTACATAAAAAACGGCCGGCTCGCCGCGTATGATTGTGATAATACGCGGCCTGTTTTATACTTTTTTTTAATGAATTTAAATTTAAAGAATAATTTGATTTAAAATTTAAGTCCCGAGCAACGCCGGGTACTACCGCTATTACTATATATAATACATGTAATTTGACGTTTAACATGAGTTTTTTTTAACATAACCGGTAATAAGTAAAAAAATACCGGAATACCGGTAGTTGGAAATCACGGTAAATCTAACCTATCCGATCTGATCTGATCCTATATGTATACTATAACGTTTAACATGAAATTCTTTTCTTCAAACTCATTTTTTTTTTAAATCATCACTATTTTTAAATAATGCTTAAATTTTTTGAAAATTTCTTTAAAATTTTTAAAAAATTCTTCAAAATTTCTAAAAAAAATCTTCGAATTCAGAAATTCGAAAAATTCTGATTCTTTGAACACAAAAAACATTCCACTCCCTCCGATTTTTATACCCGATACCCGAATACCGACACCGATCCCCGAAACACCCGAATCCCGATACCGAATCCGCCAAGAGCCCCGAAACAACACTCGCAATCAAAAAACACACATCCGACCGCATTTAATCGGCCGACCCGCAGCGGCCCAACATGGCCGCCGCCCGCCAGGCCCGAAATATTAATTAATTTCGCCCCTCCGCGACGATTTAAACGATCGGGGACGTCCGTGCGTTATTGGGGCCCGCGTTGTTGTCGACATAACAAATTCTCCGTTTCATCAATGGGCAAAACATCTCATTTGATATTCAGCGTGCGGCGGGCCCTTAACGGCGGCCGGCAGATGGCGCTGAGGTCGGCCTACATGTCGCATGCCAAATTAGACCCTGAAACCTTCGAGGGCGGGAGACTTGAACAATTCAAATTTGCGGCGGCAAAAAATTATGCGATGGTTGTCGTATTGTGGTGGATTTTTTCGGGATGTATATCTCACTTTTTATTGAGTGGGTTATTTTTGTTTTATGTGGGTTTTTGTTTAAAATTTTTGGATGAGATGGTTAAATATTGGGTAAGTACCGATAAATGGAGACTATTTTGTAAAACGTATACAGTGTGAATCGTTTAACACGAAAATTCTTAACGTGAAATATCAGTTATCAAGAAATAATGCTAAAAAAACTATATGTGTACCTATAATTTGACGTTTAACATGAAATTATTTTAATACTGAAAAATATTTCGGTCCTCTCAGTATCATCTTAAATGATTTTTGCAGTAATATAAAAAGTACCGATATATGGGGAATACCATGTATAATAAAAAAATGAATGGTGAACATATGAAAATTAGACTTAGATTCAATCTATACATTTGAATAGAATTTATATAAAAATATAATTTATGAAAAATGTGCAATTTATCAAAGTTTCGTCAAAAATATCATTAGTTTTCATTTATTATGTATTGGAATTATCCGTATCTCACCATTGTGACATAATAATAATTTTTTAAAAGTGAAAAAATAATCGATTCTTTTTCTCGAACCGTGTTATTTCAAAACTGTATGAGAAGAGTTTCGAGTGTAATTTGCAAGATTTGAAAGGTCAACCCACTAACATTAATGTGTGGGTAGAACCGACGGGCTTACCCGCTACTTTAATGTATAGATACAACGATCCAACGGCTCTACCTACTACCTTAATAGTAAACTCTGGCTTAATCAGGTTAACCTACTAAATATATAATATATTATTTTTAAGAATAAAGCAAAAAACTAACCATCACAATCATTGAAGATATAGCGGTCCAACTAACTATGGTGCACGGATAGTATCGACGGGTCTACCCACTACCCTAATAGACCCTGGCATAATCATGCCAACCTACTAATATATATTATTAGCAGTAGTACCCGGCATTGCTCGGGACTTAAATTTTAAATCAAATTATTTTTTGCGGACAGTCCCGTTTTGGTTTCTGAAAAATATATTCACTCTATTTTAATGATACAAAACCTTCTCGAAAAAAAAAAAATTTTTTTTTATATAGGCGGGGAACATTTATTTGCGGACCATCCTGTTTTGGGTTTTGGGAAATATGGTCATCTTATTTTAATGATGCTAAAAACTTTCTCCACAAAAAATACATATACATGCCAATTTTCATGGTGATCGATCAAACGATGTTGGAATGACAAGACTATATAAATACAAACAAACAAACATCCATGTTTATATATATATATAGATGTTAAAAAATAAAGTAAATTAAAGCAAGAAACTAAATAATACAATAATCGAAGGTATAGAAGTTAATGGATAGTTTCAACAGGTCTACCTACTATCCTAATAGAAGGCTCTGGCGTAATCACGCCAACCCACATATATAATATTTTTAAAAATTAAGCAAAGCAAAAAGCTAACTATCTAAATCATTTGAATCCACTCAAACAATTCACATTCAATGACACGCAACAACACTTAATCATCAACTAATCAATCCCATCATCCAGGCGAAATCACCCATCACCAACAACAAGCATTGACCAAACAGGCCAACGGTACAATAAAGAGTAAACAACCGAGTCCGCATTGTCGAAAGGTCGCTGCCACCTGTTGCCGATGCAATGTCGTCGAATCGTATGTCATATGTCACATGTGTCAATTTGACATGCCATCCGACGGTGTCAGTTTGTTCGAGTGTCGATTGAATCGCTCGCCATATTGTTCGATGATGTATTATTGTAGCGTGATACGATTTTGTGATGTTCAATGCGGTTTGTTTGTTTTTAGGGATGATGGTTCTTAGATGAAGTTTGTTGTTAATAAGAATATATATATTAGTTGTGTGTGGTTTGTTTTTGTTTTGTTGCGTCGTGAAAGTAAGAAAAAGTGAAGTGAAAATGATAAAGTGTAGGTAGTCCTCGACTTACGATGGTTCGCATTTACGACCCGAAAAAATAATATATTTTTTTTAATTAATTATTATTTTTAAATTGAATGATAAATCTTATGTTAGGCAGATGTGACAAAAAAATACAGAAGAATGTAGAACCTTTAAAAAAAATCGTATTGAAAGAAATGGCTGCTGCTTTTAATTTAATTAATCAAGGAACACAAAATTTCGATATGATGGACTCAAACAGTGAAATATTTTCAAATATAATTTATTATTTCATTATTGTATTAATAAAAGTTAGTAAAACCACTGAAAAAAAAATTGTATAAATTCGACTTAACGACCGAAGTTCAGAAACGTATCTCCGTCGTAAGTTGAGAACTACCTGTATGTGGTTATTCACAAATATATAATTTTTTATAGATTATTTAACAAAAAATCTTACATAAAATATATTGATGTATCATCATCATCATTTACCATCACTAGATAAAATTCTCTAAAATATTCTTTCACTTTAGTCTTAAGTAACTCTTATCTAATATACTCCAAATGATCCTCGTACAAATTTGTACCAAACAAATGTCTTATCAATTTTCAAGGCAATAAAGTTATTACAAAACTTAAAACATATCAATAAATTGTATTTGTTACCATTCAAAATTATTTTCTAATACGTTTTGATATAATATTTTTTTTTTATATACATAATTTTTTTCCAAAAAAGTCGAGTAATAGTTAACGGATCTAATTAGACGATGTATAAAATGTACATATCAAATCATCACTTCATATATCCAATCAACCTCATACATCTATCATACATTAAATGAACACTCCTCAAATAAAAACTCATCACCACAATCGCCAAATAAGAGACATCACCTTTTTTCGCGACCACCGATAATAACAATTAAAGCAGCAATTTGCGAAAGTGCGCGCTTTTTTTTCTTCTTTCCCCTCCCCTGCCCCCGTCGACTTTACATCCGAGTTTTGAAATTCAAAAGTGCAAATTTTCGCCGGCAACACTAATGAATTCGGTGGCATTTAATTAGCGCGGCGTTTAACTCGACTCGGGGGAGTCGTGCCGAAGCAGTTGGAGAAACTATGATTTATGTACGAGTTTTGCGGTGCATTTGAGAAACGTCTCTGTTGAGCATTTGTTGAGTGTTGTTTTTAGATTTTTTGTTTTTCGAGCAATTTACGTGGTTAATAGTAGTAATATCGATGATGATGATGATACACGATCACATTATGGTTTGACAGTAGAGTGATTGATTTTGTTAAATTAAAAATTACTACTTTATAGAGGAAACTTGGGTAATATTTTGATAGAAGCATTCGTTGTTTTTTTTTTGATCTAATATAAAATTATTGAAAAAAACTATCATAATCTTTTTCATTGAATAATTATTTTGATTATGAACATCTTAAACAATTTTGTGTGACATTTCCTCAAATAATCAAATCTGACACGTCTAATCTCGTGATAAATACATATTCATACTACGATCAATTAAAATTTATAAGATTATCATATTCATATAGGAAAATTTTATATAAAATAGATTTTAGGCTTAGATAGGGCTTAGATTTTTCAATTTTTTTTTGAACATTTTTACATGAACTGTTTACTTCAGAAGCAATTGAAAAAAAATGAATTTGAATGTGTTCGAACAATATACGAGGAGACGTTATAAGGGGGTTAAATGTAGTCTTATTCTATCTATTGATAGTAAAAATATTTTTTCTGCAGATCGAAAGCCTTATTTTATTCATGTGAATCAATCAGATGAATAAAATTTAGATTAAATTCGAGATTGTTTTATTCATCAATCTGAAACCATTGCAAAACATATGCATATATGTATACTAACATAAAAAATGATAGTTATCACAAAATTACATCAATATGAATTCGTATACCTACTAACAGGCTTCTAGTAAGTATAATTCTCATAAGTACTATTATATTTAAAAGATCAACTTTTTTCAAAATTATCACGGATTCATCCAAATTTCCCCATTTTTCACATTCTTAACAACCACCCCGAAAACTTCCCGAAACACATCCAAATTAATATTTAATCTCGTCCTATTTAAATCGCAACTTTTTCCCCCGCCAGCATCCGCAACCCGCGCATTAATATAACCGTGTATTTCGCGTGCCGACACACCTGGAATAAACCATCCACGTCACGCCCATAACCCCACGCATCCCCCCTCTCCCCCCCCCTCCACCGAATTATTGTAGAATTATTGTTGCGGAATATGGTCGGGGGGGGGTTGATATTACGGCCGGTGGGAAGAGTTGACCCCTTCATCACCGCGCTGTTTGTAATCCGCGCGAACTTAAGTTTCCCCTCTTTGAGGTGAGATAGAGAGTTGGGAGGTTCGGGGAATGTCAGGGAGGGTGTTAGGGTAGTTAGGTATGGGGTTTGGGGAGTTGGGGGGCCTTTGGGGGAGTTGGGGGGATAGGTTCTGTTTTCGGGGATGAGGTTGACACGGTGCGATCGTTGAACTATTGTGTTTCGGTTGAATAAATACAATGGGTGGCGTCTTGTTATTGTTCGCTATGAGGAATTCGGAGATGTTTCGGTGACTAGGATTCTCGAAATTTATCGTTCCGCTTCGAAAGTGGGGTGGGGTGGTTTTTATTCGGGTTGGAATTGGGGGGGTTGTTTTGTCGGAGGCGATTTGATCGCATGTGTTTTGAGCGGATGAAAAATTATCAGTAAATTGTTTCGTTTGAATTTTCGAATCGAAATTTGAACATTTAAAAGAAAGCTCTTTTCGTTTGGGAAATGCTCGATGTGAATCGCAAACTCGGAATATTTCAAATATTTTTCGAATTTGCGAAAATTTCATGGCGCTGTTAGAGAAAAGCGACACATACAACGTTCGGTGGAAACTAAAATTTTCCAGGGAAAGCTTCAAACGAAATTTTCTCCAGCACGTTCGGGTATTTCGTCGAAATGAAATATATCTGAAGATTTTTTGTTGTTTTTTTTTCAGGACAATAAAAAATGTATTTTTATGTCTGAGCGAAATCTAAAGAAAAAAATATTTCAAAGTATTTTCGATTCGTACACCTAAATTTTTAATTGTGCAAAATATATTGATTAATTAATGATGGATTATAATTTTTTTTAACATCGATTAAAGTCGAAACCCATAATTTACAAAAACCCATGTTTGTAAAAACATCCATATTATATTTTTGCCCATACATTTTCGTTTCCTTAAAACAGAGTTTCACTGTAGGTGAAATTCCATATCAAACGTCAACATACCAAGAAACAAAAAGATGAAACTCCATAATAAACGACAAAAATTTTCGAAATGTTTTGAAGTTTACGTTCATTTGTTCAATTTACTCATATTTATGCACACAATAAAGCTTCACTCTTAAAATTTTTACAGTCAATAAATTTTAATCACGGGTTTATTAAATAGTGAAAAAATATAAAATTATCATTCGAAATATTTCGCTGTTTTTACTTTTATGCTTTTCTATTATACTCATTGATACCTTTACATTCATACACATCTTAGGATTTCACTCAATCAATAAATACGAATCAAGGATTAAAACCCATAGCGAACATGAGAATATTGAATAGTGAAAAAATATAAAATTATCATTCGAAATATTTTGCTGTTTTTACTTTTATGCTTTTCTATTATACACATTGATACCTTTACATTCATATACATCTTAAAATTTCACCCAATAAATAAATACGAATCAAGGATAAAATTCCATAGCGAACATTAAAATATTGAATACTGAAAAAATATAAAATTATCATTCTAAATATTTAGCTGTTTTTACTTTTATGCTTTTCTATTATACACATTGATATTTTTACATTCATTCACTTCTTAGGATTTCGCCCAATCAATAAATACGAATCAAGGATAAAACTACATAGGGAACATGAGAATATTAAGTAATGAAAAAATATGAAATTATCATTCTAAATATTTTGCTGTTTTTACTTTTATGCTTTTCTATTATACACATTGATATTTTTACATTCATTCACATCTTAGGATTTCACCCAATCAATAAATACGAATCAAGGATAAAACCCCATAGCGAACATGAGAATATTGAATAGTGAAAAAATATAAAATTATCGTTCTAAATATTTCGCTGTTTTTACTTTTATGCTTTTCTATTATACTCATTGATATCTTTACATTCACACATATTTTAGAATTTCACCCAATTAATCAATAAATACGAATCAAGGATAAAACTCCATAGCGAACATGAGAATATTGAATAGTGAATAGTGAATAGTTCTAAATATTACGATGTCTTTACGTTCACTCGTATGTTTCTCACATTTATGCTCACCTTGGAGTTTAACCCATAACATTTATAGAATTAAAAAAAAAAAAAACACTTTCGTTCATATAAAATATCAAATCCATATTTTAATTCTAGTTAAAAAAAAATCCAAACCCGACGGAAAATTCTCAGATTTTTCCGAAAAAACGCCTCGCGGAAACCGGCAGCGCTAACAGATCGCGCTCTGCGGAAAAGTCTGTCGGAAAATTCGTGGAAAATCCATTGATTACGTCGCTGTCACCGTTAAAACGACATTAGAATGATTATGGATTTCGGGGGATATTCCTCGCTTGGCACTGATTCTCTGTCGGCGACGTGTCGCTTCAAATTCAATTTATTCCCTCGACCCGAGATATTGGCTATCGATCAAACGCACACGCCATATAATAATGTGCGTTAAAGAAAATGCGCATTACATTTTCTTTTTTTTTTCTCTTTCTTTTTTCATATGCGACGCGGAGGGAAATTCGATTTGCCGCCGTTGTGGGGTTTTCCGTTTGAGTGTGATGCGCGCCGGTTCAATTACCTGTAACAAATGGAAAAATTATGATTAGCATTTTGGTTTTTTTTTTGCGTGTTTTATATAAATAGAAATAAGATTTTAATATATGTTTTATGAACTTAAAAATGTTTTAAGAATTTGGTATAAATTCGTTCGCTTAAACGAAATTCACAAAAAATGCAACATCAAGTTTTAATAAAAGTTTTATATTCCAAATTCTACCTTTTATGATCAAATTTAATAAAGAATTGAAAAAAGGTCAATTTTGATTGGTAAATAGTTGAATTCAAAGTATTAAACCTGTATATGTTGTTTTGCTTACAACTAGTAGTTTTACTAACATCAAGAAGTTTTATTGAAGTCTAGTAGTTTCGCCAAGACCTAGTCATTTCGCTAACATTTAGTAGTTTTATTAAAATTGAGTAGTTATTCAATGTTAATAAAACATTAAGTTGTATTATAATACTTACATTGAATAGTTATTCAATGTTAGTAATACAAGTAAATGTTACCACAATAACTAGATTTAAGCGAAACTGTTCGATTTAAAAAAAAAAACTATTTTATTCTAGTAAAACTATAAGATGTTGGTGAAACTTTCATGTTAAACTTTGGTGACTAGCGAATTTTTGCTAATATCTAATAATTTTGTAAAAATCGAGTAGTTTTACTGACAAAAGGAATAATAGTTTTGTTGAAATCAAATAGTTTCGCTAACTTCTATAATAGTAGTTTTACTAACATCGAGAAGTTTCCCTAATATCTAAAAATCTTGTTAAGATCATATATTATATTATATTTTTGCTAATATTAATTAGTTTTGCTAACATCTAATAATTTTATTATAATATAATGCTAAGCCAACATCAAATTAGCTGGCATTTCAAACTATACATTTTTTTAAATTTCGCTTACTCATAATTATTTTTAATTAAAAAAAAATCATAAAACTTTTAAAAACTACTTTTTTATACAAAAAAAAATGAAAACTCACTCACATTAGTTTAACAAACTGACCGCCGAAATTCGCGTCGTTTTAATTGCGAAATCGTTTTTCGCCGCGGCTTTTCCGACTTCCAATTAGCAAAATTGCAACGCGCACACACAAAATACTAATAGGAAAATTGATAATAATAAAAAAATGAAAAAACGAAAACACGACCCGGAAAATAATGTATCGAATTTCGCGCGCCCCACTTTCGCGCCATATTTAAATATTTAATTAGCGCCCAATTGAAAAGTGTATAAAAATCCAATTTATATTAATTACACAGTTCCCGGGAATAAATCAAATCATTATGTGAAATATGGTTTTTCGCTTATTGCATTTCCCGCCTTTTTTATACATTCTATGCGCGATTTTTTCCGGGGGATGAAACGGCATAATTAAATTTTAATTAACGCTGATAGAATTTTCGGAAATGGAATTTTTTATTTTGGAAAAAAATTATATCTAAATTCGTTACGTTTATAACGTGCGGTTTAATTAGAAAATAATATTTTTCTTGTATACGAAGATCGAAAATTTTTGATACATATATTATAGAATGTCGATGTATTATATTTTGTCTCCATACTGAAAAGACAAAAAAAAAGCCTTCTCAAGTATTGTCTCTTTTTTTGTCCTCGTTAGGAGACTGGTACGTTGGTGCAAGATGAGGGGTAAAAATGTAGGCAGAGGGCAAATATGTTACACAGAAAACTTGCACCTTTTTTGATTTGAAAAATTTTACAATTATCAAAATATTCGTCACCGGCATATCAAAACTATTAATAATATCCTTTTTATAAAGGTTTAATTAGAAACTGCAATCTAGGGATTTAGTACGAAAATCATATTTTATATTATTGCTTTAAAATTATATTATTTTTCAAATCTGTGATCAATCCTAAGAATTTGAGATAAAATTTGACAAGATTGTGAAATTTAATTTCTTAATATCAATCTATATATAATATATAATATATAAAAATGGATGTTTGTATATCTATTAGATATCGTTTCACTCGAATACCGTTCGACTGATCACTATGAAAATTGGCATGTATATGTTTTTTTTTAATCGAGAAGGTTTTTGTATCATTAAAATAAAAATAAAATTCAGTATGAATAGTCGAAAATCTGTCGTTTGTTGAATTTAGTTGCTTTGATTACGCAATTCATAAAATCATATCAAACTGTTATAATACAGACTGACAGGACAACGTCTGCCGGGTTTAGCTAGTATTATATTTTTATAAAATCAATGGTATAAGATTACGTCAATATTTTGAACTTACCATAAAACACTTAATTTATTATTCAATTTTTAAAAATCTTTTAAATTAAAGAAAAAAACGATTAGTCAATATTTCAAAAACTAAAAAATCCTCATTTGTCAATCAAATTGACCATAATATAGATTTTAAACTTCAAATTCAATCTTTGACAAATCGTAATTCAACCTTTTTCAGTATATCTGTAATATTTGTTGAATTCATATATTATATTAAATCTGATTCATAGGTTTTAATTTGATTTGAAAATTATTAAAATTAATTCGTAAAAGTTTCAATTTGGAGTGCGAAACAATTACAATTTATTTTTAAAAAATCAATCGATTTAAAAATATTTTTTTAACATTTTTTTTTAATCCCATAACACATCGGTTGAAAACCGCTGCAATATGGAGAACGGGGCGCAAAAAAGGACACTGTGCTCCGCGGTACAGGGGCGCACCGAGGGGGGCACGGGGCCCGCGTATATTTTATTTTTCTCATCGCATTTGGCGAAAGCTCGCTTCGCCATTTTCTCGTAATGGGAAAACGCTTTTTATTATCCTTCCACACCCCCCCCTCCGCCCCTCGGCTCGGCTCTCCGCATAGCCCCTCGCCCATGTAAACCATTTTCGGAGCCGTATCGTACAAGAGGACATTTGTTATGTTAATATTTTCGCTCGTTTCTGTTTTTTTTTTTTTTTTTTCCGCAAAAATCGCCGATATTGTTACATTGCGGAATCGACGGGTTTAGTCGGCGTGTTAATTTTACATTTGACGTTTCGTAATGCGCGTTTGAGGTCGCCGCGTATCGCGCGGTGATAATCTCGGATGATTGATGATGTTCGTATGGTGACACGTAAAATATGTACAGAGTATGAAAATGATATGGATTCGTATTTGGACGTGGTGTTTAATTTGGAAACAGTTGGAAATGTTCGGGAATCGCGGTGCGGGGCGTTTTTAAAATGATTAGTGTAGAGTAATTAGTATTAAGGCTTGTTCTTATTTGATAATATCTGTTGAACTAAAATATGATTGTATTTATGAGCTGTCTTATAATAAATTAAAGTGGCGTAAATGAATATTTTGCGAAAAATAAGTGTGGATTGCTTAGATTCGTGTTGTCCTTTTCGTATATTTATTTCAATACACTATGATATATCCTTATGAAATAAATTAAAGATATTTTTTTATAAAATATGCAATTGCATATAATATGCAGCATATAATATGCAATAGTATATAATATGCAATAGCATATCTATTATTTCTACTTATTATTCACGCGCGTAATTTGACATTACGTTGCCTAAATTTTGAGCTCATAAATTTCCTATGTACTATTATTATCGTTAATTATAATATTATATGTTCTATAAATACTATTTTTCACTATATAATAACTAGAATTTGAATACAAATCATAAAATACAAGTCAAAATATAATATTTTTCTACGAAATATCTTTCGTTCATATCATGGCGATATTATATTGCGTTGTCTTTAATTATTATAACGAAACAAAATTTATGTTAAATTAAATGTAGACTTAGTTGATATCATGGTTTAAATTTTCAAAAAAAAAAAAAAACTATTTCAGTTATACTTAATCCAAAATTTAAATTACTACTTTAAAATTATTTACGTCTATGACATCGAAAAGTAAAATGAGCTCATTATACATTGGTGATATTTTTAATTAATAAAAAACAGAAAACCTGAAACATCTCGAAACGAAAAAAAAAATGGAGATACACCACTCTCGTAAAAAACGGCTCATATATCCCATTTTTTCACCCTTTTCCATTTCAAAAAAGAACGATACGACCAAAAAACAAAACCACCCACCATACTCATCCGAAAAAAAATTAAAAAATCCCCAAAACAACCAGAGCACTGCCCTCTTCAAATAATAGATTTATTATCAGCGGTGGACAAACGCAGAAACGCACACACGCCCCAGGGAAGGGGGGAGGGGAGGGGAGGGGCGGTTAATGAGCGACAGACTCCAAAATCCCAAAATCCAATTTGGGCATTGGACCGTCGGCTAATTGGGTCGGAGGCCCGTCAAAAAGGTTCCTCCGCTCCCGATGACTGTGACGATAACGATGACAAAAGGGAATTTGTGAATATTTTGCTCGCTTTGCTCTTGTGCGTTTGTTTCGTTGTGTTTTTTTTTCGATTTTTGAACTTATAATAATTTATATGGGATCGATATATGTTTAGAATATGAAGATAGATGAACATTATTGGTATTATAATATAGTATTAGTATGAATAGTTTAGTATAGTAAAGTATAGTATTAGTATGAAGAGTATAGTATAGTATAGTATAGTATAGTATTAGTATGGATAGTATAGTATAGTATAGTATAGTATTAGTATGAATAGTATAGTATAGTATAGTATTAGTATGAATAGTATAGTATAGTATAGTATTAGTATGAATAGTATAGTATAATATTAGTATGAATAGCATAATAGTAGTAGTATGTTGAGATATGTTTAGTATGTGAAGATAGATGAATTTTAGATTTTATCTAAAATTTCTAATAGGGAGACTTGTCTAATTCAGTGATATTTCGAATCAAGCTGTTTTTTAATAGTAGAAGTATGTTGAGATATGTTTAGTATATGAAGACAGATGAACAGTATTGGTACTATAGTATAGTATTAGTATGGATAGTATAGTATTGTATAGTATAAGTATGAATAGTATAGTATAGTATTAGTATGAATAGTATATTATAGTATAGTATAGTATGAATAGTATAGTATAGTATAGTATTAGTATGAAGAGTATATTATAGTATAGTATAGTATGAATAGTATAGTATAGTATAGTATTAGTATGAATAGTATAATAGTAGTAGTATGTTGAGATATGTTTAATATATGATGAATTTCAGATTTTATCTGAAATTTCTAATAGGGAGACTTGTCTAATTGCGTGATAGTTCGAATCGAGTTTTTTTTTTTTAATACTACCGATATATTTTCCGGAAATTTATTTGTTATAAAAAATATTTACTAAATTTATTTAACATGTTGAGGTAGTAAAATTTTGTAGTGAAAGCATTCACTTTTTTTTAATTTTTTTCATTCACAATGGTAAATGTTAGAATTACGGATTTCAGATTTACTGGAAATTTCATTTGTCGATAATCCGGTATTTTTTTAATTACTGGTAATTTAAAATTGAAAAAAAGGGGAAAACAAAAATAATTTCCTTAAAACAAAAAAAAAACTCAAAAATACCCGTACACTTAAAAAAAGCGAATTTTCCAAAAATTTCTAAAAAACCAACATCACTTTTCAAAAATATTTGGAAAATATTCAAAACGCAAAAAAAAATATTTACGGGATAATTACCGAGCTGTTATTTGAGTCATTTATCGGTAAACCGATTTTACGGTAATGATATCCTTTATTAATAAAATTAATAATTTACTTATCTTCAGATGTTTATATTAAGTTATATACAAATTATTTTCTTCAACTTTTGTATGATTTATTAAAATAAAATAAAAACATTCATCGCATATTTTAATACAAAATCATTGACGTCAATGAAATATTCTAACGAAATCTTCGAAGTGGAAAGTTTTCTCTTACAAAAATTAAATAGACAATCGAATTCACGTTTTTGCATCTAAAAAGTAGGGTCAAAAAGGTCACATAAATAATTCTGCACAAATTTATAGGATGACATTGAAATGCAATATACGTTCCGAAAACGTAGAATAGCTAACTTTGTTGTCCAAAACTAAGTCTATTTAGGATTCGTACGGGTCAAAGTTGAGTCTAAACCCAAAACCCCAAAACAATGTACAATACGAAAACATTATCGTTAAATTCATTCGAAAAAACGAAAATTCCACTAATACCCACAACACACCTTATGTTATTCGACGAATTAATACTTATGCGAAAAAAATTCAAATATTATATTAGTAGTCTTCAAAATGTGATCGGACCGAGTATGAAAAGGAGGAAAATTTCCGAAGAAAAATTTTCTCTTTTTTCCTCTCCAGTAACGACTTTTCGGTTACGTTGTAAAACCCCCGACGTGAAAAATGGCCGATCCCTTTATATACATAAAATAATATATAAGAAAAAAGCGCGAATTAGTATTCGATCAACGGACGCTTAATAAAAGATATGCGTATCCGCAGACGCACTTAAGGCCAAAAGAAAAAATTTCATATATACACGCTGCATTATAAGAATGTATACGGACGAAAAAAAAAATATACCAGCGTGGCGGCTGGGAAAATCGCGGAATTATAAAAGGAGAAAATTCGCCCGTGAGAAAAGCATAAAAAGATATAGAATGATAAAATCAAATCAGAACAAGTGTCACGTAAAAGAATATGTCTCGGGGTAAGGGGAATGGAGGGGAGGGGGAACGGGAAGAGGAAGATATTTCCAGAAAAAGCGGGTTTCGCTCTGCTCTCCACCGGATTTTTTCGAAATATTCAACTGCGAGGAAAGATTATAAGTCGAGATGGAAAAACGCGGCCTTAATTGCTAAAAATAAAAAAGAAATTAAAGTTTCACTTTATTTTTTCGAAACGAACGAGCGCCGAGTAAAATATATCCCCGCGTCGGGATGTTCGCGCAACATTTTTTTTTCGGACGAAACAAAACGGCCGATTTGCATAAAAAACTATAGTCGAACCGCATCGGCGGAAAGCGTCCGTCGGGGATAATTTAATTATGGGAATAATCGTAAAAATGTATATCAGGGGCGGTGCATACGCATCGGAAAAAGGTTGAGATTGACTGGAAGCGCCGATGCGTGAAATAGGGCCGAGTAAGCTTTTCCTTACACGCGCCAATATACTGGAAAGGAACTGAGATTTTCCCGCAAAGTCGACGGGGAAAATGGAAAATTTTAATTTTAATTGCGTCTTGATGCTTTTTTGTATTTTCTCAGATATTTAAGAATTTATTATTGAAGGATTAGTCCTATTAGAATACTTACATAATAGGAAAAAATGATGTGTGGATAAAAAAGTGGTAGTATCAGATATTCTAGATCGGAATACAAAAGGATACAGTTATGTAGTTTTTTGGTGAAACGTGTGTATGGGAGATGGATATTTGAAAAATGAAATGGTATAATGTTATATGTGAGAGTTTTTGAAGGTAGATGGGAAAGCATGAGTAGATGAAATAAAAATGTGTGCTGGATGAAAAATATATATAGTAACAAAAAATATTGATCCAAACTGTCAAAAAATGATTCAATACCATCATCCGGATATCCGAAAATTATTCAAGACAACCGAAATTCTCCGACACACACACACCCACCAATACACACACATTAAAGAGATGCAGAAAGGAGGCTTTTATTCATAGTGACGAAAATTATTTATCCGAATTGAAAAGAATGATTCAATACCATCATCCGGATATCTGAAAATTATTCCAGACAACCGAAACTCTCCAAAACATGAACACGTCCCTATCGAACACATACTAGATACATCAAAAAGGAGGCTTTTAATCGTAGCGACAAAAATTATCTATCCGAAATGTCAAAAAATGATTCAATACCATCATCCGGATATCCGAAAATTATTCAAGACAACCGAAACTCTCCGACACACAACACACTCACCAATACACACATTAGAAAGATACAGAAAGGAGACTTTTATTCATAGGGACGAGAATTATTTATCCAAATTGAAGAGAATGATCCGATATCGTCATCCGGATATCCGAAAACTATTCCGGACAACCTAAACTCTCCAAAACGCGTACACATCCCAATTGAACACATACTAGATATATCAAAAAGGAGGTTTTTAATCGTAACGACAAAAACTATTTATCTGAAATGTCAAAAAATGATTCGACACCATCATCCGAATATTCAGAAATTATTCCGGACAACCGAAACCCTCCAAAAAACGGACACATCCCAATTGAACACACACTAGATATATAAAAAAGGAGGCTTTTAATCATAGCGACAAAAACTATCTATCCGAAATGTCAAAAAATGATTCAACACCATCATCCGGATATCCGGAAATTATTCCAGACAACCGAAACTCTCCGGCACACACACCCACCAATACACACACATTAAAGAGACGCAGAAAGGAGGCTTTTATTCATGGTGGAGCATTGACACACGTAGGAGACAAGTACGAAGTCGGTAAACGGTCGCACGTGACACTCGAGCTTGCCGACAAAAATAAACACAATTCCGAGAGGGCCGCGCGACAACCACCCTTGTGCGTACGTGCCGTGCGTGCGCCTTTCGCGCCAACTTGTGCGTGCGCCGTAGGTGAAGACGTGCTGGGTGCCGCCGCTACACGGTGTTCACGCGTTTCTTTAAGGCTACTATTTAAATGGTCAGAATTTAAATACGATTTCGGTCAGGATTTTTATCTCGTCGATCAGAATTTATTTGACATTGGCCGGAATTTCAATCAAAAAGGTCAGAACAAATATTGAATGGTCAGAATTTTAGCTGTGTTTGTCATAATTTATATTAAATGGTCAGAATAATATTAAGAACTCTAACCTAACCTATTCTGACCGTTTCGTTATTAAATTCTGACCGTTTATTGTTTTGTTCTGACAATTCATCGTTTTATTCTGATCGTTTTTGATTAAAATTCTGACCAAAACATGAATAAAATTCTGACCATTCAATTTTTTGCCTTTCTTTAACCTTCGAACGGGCGCGTTAAATGATATCACTCAAGCGGGCGCTATGTTGTTCTTTTTTTTTAAATAAATTTTGGGGTTGGGTTTAGAAGATGTAGTCGTAACCTCGATCATTACAGACGAGGTTAAAAAAAAGCGGGCACTAATCATAAGTTTTACATCATCAAGTTTTCTCCGTGATTTCTTTACATAAATGTTTGGAAATTGCTATTTGGTTATGAAAAATGATAAATGACAGTACTTTTAAATATATATACTGGACAATCTAAACAAAAAAACGAAACAATACTAGTTGCAACACAAACAAAATATTCTATCGCCCAATCAATCGATCGATCGAATATCAATCAAATTTTATGACACATATTTGTGTCATCGGTCACGAAAGAATTCTCTTTCGTGAGCGATGCGAGATTCCAAATAATATTTCCGATTACAAGCCCCATCAATCGATCGTCATACATATTATCACAAAACACAAAAAAAACCTCGCACAAACACACATCCACATTTGAAAAACTTCCGAAACACCCTGCTATATCGACAATCGATGAAAACGACACACTCCCCAAATATCGTATCGTTATTTGGGCGTTGTGTGCGTTTTATCTTTGGCACAGCTTCTACAGAGCCCCGAAAAAAAATAAATACAGAAAAAAACGTGTGCGCGGGAAAAAATGGTATGAAATAAAATATTGGGCGGATCCCGGCGGGCCATCCGATACTTGATACGTCGAACGTTTTATTGCGAGCACGCGGCCCCGATACCATCTGTAATACGGCCATGTCTAATAAATGTGCGATTTTTCGGTAATCGATTTAAAGCGCGGCGACGATGTTTGGATTCGGTAAATATGAGTGGTAAAAGAGATTTTTTGCGAAAAAAATTGGACGAGTTTGTGGATTTTTATTTGTACAGGGTGGTCATTGAGAAATTGAACGTTTTTTTAAAGTCATGTTTTGTTAATTTCTTTGTAGGTTATATAGAAATCTTTGGATGTATAATATGATGTCTTGTAATGGGTTAAACTCATTGGGTTTTTTATATTACAGCGATAGATCAATTATTAGTCATGAAATATTGCCAGTATTTTTTTGAGTTTCAATAATTGAAAGATTGATGATTATGACCATTAAAAGATTGAAAAGTAAGTAATGATTTTCTGATTTTCAATCATTTTTTAGAGGGGATACGTTTGGGAACTAAAATGGTTAAATATGATATTGAGCAATGAGTTAAAATAATTGGGATTTTCAATTTTAATGAATAAAAATATGGACAGTATTTTAACGCAAAATTAATTTACAGTGAGTAACTTAACCCTTATTATTTAAACAAGAATATTAACAAACTAAAATATTCTTTTTATGGTAATGAAAATATCAAGAAAACGTATCAGCATCAATTTCATCCCAGAAAATACACTATTTTGTGCAATATTATTTTTAATTTACGTATAATACAACCGAGAGTAAACTTGTGAAAACCAGTAACATCTCACGAATTCCCATAATTGTTCTTTCACCGGAATAAAATTTTTTATAAGTTATTCCTCGTGGGATAAAATATGCAACCATTTTAATCTCCAAGAGCATTTCCTGTAAAAAATCTTATATTAAACATGTAAAAATTCTGGACAAAATAATAGCAATATTTTATAGCTTTCAATAAAAATAAAAGAACCCAATGAGTTCTATACGATCTGGACATAATTTACAGAAATATTAATCTTTAAAGATTTTTTTACAACTTTTAATTAAAAAAAATTAAAAAAAAATGACTTTTTCAAATCCTTCAATCTTTCAATGAAGTAGGTATTAAAATAGACAGTTTTTATTCCATGACAGGCTTTGAACTAACAATTAACGTTTACTTATTGGTTCAGAACCGCATAGATCTAGAACCTCAGTGGTCCAGAAGCGCATTTAGTCCAAAACCCGTCACGGTCTAAAAACTGTCTATTATACCTAATCTGTGACCACCCTACATACTTTTATAAGTTCTGCTTATTACAAACAAGACTCTTAACCATCATTTATTCAAATCAAATTTACAAAAAGCATTTTCAATTTAAAAAAAAAAAAACATAAAAATTAAAAAAAAAAACCGAAATAATAGAGCAACTTGCGAACACGCAAAGTCAAACCATTACTCCACAGGCACTAAAAGTGTTAACGCGCCCCCGTCGACTCGTTATCGCGAATTGCATATATAAAGCTAAATTGCATACGCTCATTAATTGTTCTCTGCTCTAATATTAGGAGCCGAGTCTACGTAGGAGCGGCACTACGCCATTTTGGCATATGGCCGTTTTTGAAAAAGTTAACGCATTAGGGGCCGCGCGACAAGTTTAATTAAATTTAAAATAATATTTCGAAAGCGCGCCCGAACCTAAACGGTCTAATGAAACTAGCGAAAGTTGCGCGTTTGTTTAATATTATTTTATTTGGACGTGTGTGTGTTTAATTAATGGTTTTGTGCGCCGAGTTTGGAAAGTTCGGATTGGGGCGTAAAAATTAATTATTTTTGTAACACGGTATAGTTCCGTTTTCGCAATATAATACGGGAAATATTTTAATATTGTAAAATAATTATTTTATGAATTTTTCTTTTGGTACGTTTCTGTTATATGGCACATTCACACATGTATAAATTTCTAACTGTCTATAATATAGTCTATAATAGTTTGTCTATAATATTTTGGAATTCTTTAACGTTTACTTTTACTTTCTTTTTAAATAAAATTTAGCTGACCGAATTCTGCATAATATTGAATGTAAATACTATTTTAATGGTAATCTTGCATTTAAGATGCGTAAATTATTTATTAATGAATAAAATGCATTAAAGATGCTTAAATATATTTTTTAATAGTAAAGTATAGGTTTCTTTACAAATTTTATACGAAGTTTGTACTTATAAGTAGGGCCATTAAATTTGACAATTTGTCAAATTTCACTACGGATCAGCAATTGACCATATATGCATATGTTTAAATGGGTCACCTTTGCGCCACTCTAAAACGAAAGTATCCTTTTTTATAAAAAAATATAACACTTACATTGCCTGAATTAGAATACAGGACTATCATTTTGATTATATAATAATTCAAATTCACATCCCTTCAAATGATCACTATCAGTATAAACCAATATAGAATTTCAACGTAATAAGAATGCTTAATAATTTCACTATCAAAAAGCAATCGATCATTATATGTTATGCAAATATGTTATGGAATAAATGTATGCAAAATTATTTTATAACCGTGCCGTTGCGTGATGTAATTAAATAAAAATTGAATATCTGCAAACATATTTTATGGGCCGTGGTCTTACGAAATGTTTCCAGAATATAAAATTATACAGGATAAGATTATAACCGTTATTATAATGACCATAAAGACTAAATTTGGAGCTCGCATTATAACCGTTCTCGTGTAGCGATTATAGCCGTTATATTTGAGCGGTATACAGGCTAAATTGGAACGATAAGTCGAGAGTCTCACAAACAAACACAGACATCTGTCATCGCTGATTATATGCATGTATAGGGGATTCAAATATTATTTCCACTGCGTAACAATCGACGAATTGCATAAGTCAATAGAGACACTTCCATAAGATTATAGACGTTAAGTGTATACGCATAAATACTATATATGCATGAAGAATAATTTTGTAGACACAAAAAAATAATCGTATCGACGCGTCGTTTTAAAATCGCGAGCGTCATCGAACAGACGTACACACAAATCCGCTTTTATATATACAGGATAGATAGATATGATTAAATTGGTCAATTTTGCGTCACTAAAACGAAAGTGTCCTTTAAAAAAAAAATTAAAACATACACGCATACATCATAACATCCTTACAAAACCCCACAAAAACATCCCCCCCCCTCGGTTTCGCCAACTTTTCCCCCCTCGGCGGTCCAGTCATTAGTTCGGGGCGGGTCACGTGACCCATAATTAGCGTCAGTTTTCGTCGAGAGGCGTCGGAAAATCATTATCGAGGCGCGTCGCGAAACCGCGCTCTCTTTCTCCGCCATTTTGCGCGAAAGCCTCTCTCATTAGCCAACTTCGGGGGGCGAATTTCGACCACCTTTGACTGGTCGGTTTTAAAAGTCTGTTATTTTTTTTTTTTTTTTTGGTCTAATTGTGGTCTGTTGTTGGAGATGTTGCGTTTTAGCGTGACTCTCGAGTTTAGTGGTGAAGTATTTTTTTTTTCGGGTTGTGTTACGTAATGGTTTTCAGTGTTTCTTGAATATATGTGATGGTTTGTATATATATTTTTATTTTATAATTAATTTATTTTCATATAAAATATTACAAACGTAATAATGGCATAATAGGTCATACTCCTATGTCACCATTGTGGCCAATACATTGTTATATATAATTAGTATATAGGACCGATGTTAATAACATCAGCTGTGGTTTTTTTAAGAAACGAAAAGCGATAAAATGTGAAAACCTGATTTTGTGAACTCGAAATGTGTACCCGATTTGAATATTTAATTTATAAAATCAAAATAATTCATTTGTTATTTGTTTGTGACATATAAAATCGCGGTTCGGGTCGTTCATTTGAAAAAGAGCAAGCGTCATCGAACAGATAGACGAACAGACAGACGAACACACATACAGAAATCCGCTATTATATATAGGGGATATTACATAATGTATGGGTGCTGTCAGGTGGATTTTTGATAATTCTGATCTAATTTATTGAAAATGAAATATTTATACGTTTGATATATTCTTTGAGTACATATAGATAAAATTATCTTATCAATATATATATAACATATGAAAGTGAGTGCGTTTCATATATAATACAGCAGTAAACATATATTTTATTGTACATATAAATATCAAAAATATGAAAGTTCGGAAAAAATTCTTAACAGAACAAAAATTACAAAAATAAAACTGATATCAGAAAGAAACATTATTTTAAATTAAAATCTTTTTCATAATATGAATACATTTTTAGACAGATAAGATATATTTCACTTGACCATTTTTCATTTCATCCACAATGACCAAGCAAAATTTGCACATTTTTAATTATCGACAAAACAAAAACCATATTGTACAGACTTTAATTGCCTTGTACTCGCATGTATCATATATACACGTATTATATATACACACAAGTATAGTATATGTAAGTAAACATAAGTATAGTATATGTAAGTAAACATAAGTATAGTATATGTAAGTAAATATAAGTATAGTACATATAAGCATATATACTCCATCGAAAAATAATAGTTTCACGAAATCAAACCAATTTTTTATCAATGTTTATCTTCATCCGAAGCCATTCTGTCCCAAAACAAACACCCTCTCGACCTGCCGAACAGCCTAACCATTTGAGGACCGCTGACTCGAAGCACGCAAGTCGCTTTCGTATTAATGGAATAAGGATGTTAGACGGAAGTGGACTCCGACGCCATAACGAGTCCTTCCGATGCTCGTTAAAGGCACACACAACCGACTTGGCACCAATTGTCACCAAAAGTACGCTTTTTGTTTGTTTCTTTTTTTTTGATAAATAATTAATCGGTTGATTCGCCTTTTTGGCCTGTTTGTTGTTATATACTTTATGAAGCGTGGTACCTCAATGGGTTAAAAGTGAATATTTTTTTACCTAAATATTTATTATTATTATTATCAATAT
>JAOXNN020000029.1:4675445-4686360 GCA_028571205.2 Hydropsyche betteni | reverse complement strand
GTTTCATTCCAACACCGTTCGACCGATCGCCATGAAAATTGGCATGTATATGTATTTTTTTGTCGAGAAGGTTTTTGTATCATTAAAATAGGGTGGCCACATTTCCCAAAACCTTAAACGGGACGGTCCGCAAAAATGTTCCGCTCCTATATATAAAAAAAAAATTTTTGCACGTTCAAAAATTGTGACAATACGTTGCCTACTTTTAGTTTTTGTTGTAATGAATGTAAATTTAAAAAATAATTTGATTTTAAATTTTAGTCCCGAGCAACGCAGAGTACTATCCGCTAGTATAATATATATTGAAATTAACTAGCATACATTCGTTATTTTTTTATGCTAAAAAAATTTAATATTTATTCATGTTTATTATTACTTAATAAAATATGTGAATCGAACTCATGTCATAAATCAATTAGTTAGTCTAAAAAATAATACTCTTATTTAATATAACTATTTTCAATTTTATAAAATATACTTACAATAAGAATATTTATTGTAATACTTGATAAAAAAAAATCTTCTGAAAAAAACCGCTAATAGAACAACTCATGTAATAAATCAATTAGGTAGTCCAAAAAGTAATATACTTTTTTTTAATAAAATATGTCTTAAATCTTAAAATGTGTCTTATATCGAAAAATCAAATTTTTTTCAACCAATTCAAAAAATACACTAATAAAACCCAAATCATGATACATTTCCATTCAAAACCCCACGAAAAAAAAAAACACAAATTTCAACCGAACCGCAAACGCTTCAAAACACGCACCGGAATCGATACGGGACGTACATCTTGGAAAAATTTCCTCGAGCGATTTTCCACACACACACATACATTAGCAAAAATATAGGCCAACATTGGAAAATGTGTATCAGAAATCCACCGGGATAATCCGGGACAATATTCGAACGCTTCCGCTCCGTCTGCCGCCATGATTTATGCGAGAGATCCTAGCTCCGTGTTTTTCAGACGAACGCTTCCTATTTCTGCATTATGTGTTATTTATTATTTCGCGCCTTTTTTGCGCTATTTTTTAATATTGCAACGTGTACGGGGGCGATAGATCATGCTTTTTAAAATGTCGGGCGTTCGGCGCCGTTTGGTTTTCGGGCGAAATTTGCGCCTAATGGCCGTTCGAATTGAATGAGTACTTTGAAAATGTGTTTGAAAAAAATCGACGGTTCGATGTTTCGAAAGATATAATATTTTGTATACGAGACGTTATATATATATATATGAAAGTGGGATTTTTGAAAAAGTGAGTTAGGCTTATATGTTTAAATGAACATGGATGTTCCCTTTGCATGTTTCTAACAAAGTCAACATGTACTCGTATTATATTATGTTGTAATAATATAATATTCTCATGAAGTGATTAAAATATATTTTGCTATAAAATATTATAACAGATCTGTTACATAATATATGAAAAAGGTGAATTTTTTTCCAATTACTTATATACATAGTCCGAGACTAAGTAGCCAAATATTTTTTTTATCATCATCGTCGTCGTCGTTGTTGTTGTTATTATTAGTAATCATAATATTTTTATATATAAACAGTAAATTCTATTTAACATTATGTAATTACACGAATTTATTCAAATCTATACAAAAATCATCGAATGAAATCAAAAAGATAGTATTTTACAGTGAAATATCTTTCATTCATTTCATGATATTATATTATACTGTTTTAAATCTGTTTATTATAAGCCTACAAAGAGGAAATCTATGTTTATTTAAATTTAGGCTTAGCTCATTATTTTAGAAATTGCCATTTACTCCACTTTCATATATAATATGTATAATATAGCGGCTCATAACATTTTTTAAGATTCGTTATAAACGAAAGTGGCGTTATTCATTTTCAATTCCGAACGCATAATTTCAGTTATTCACAATCCAATTTTTTTATTGCTACATTAAAATTTCACATATTTGAATCCTCGAAAAACAAGAACAAGTCCATTACAAACCAACAGCATTTCGAAACAATATAAACATCTCAAAACATAAAAAAAAAAAACAGAGAAACGCCACTTTCAAACACAACCGATAAATTTTCACGAAAATTACTACACGACGCATCGGCCATATTTCAAGATGGCCGCGCGAACTTTTCGCTCTCAAAATGGCCGCCGGACCGGAACCCGGCTCTTGGCCAGTGCAAACCGGAACCGGGATATATCGTTTGTTTGTCCGTTTGTTTGTATATACGTATTTTTGTGTGTATGTGCGTTCAGGGGCGTTTAGCAGTCGGTAAATTCGGCTATGCCGTCTGAATTGCGGCCCACGACCTTAATTCCGGTTTACCGTTTTGTTGCGTAATTTTCTTACACGCCCATACGTATAAAAGGACATGGCGAATAAAGTGACGAGACTGCAATATGATTCGGTATATTTCTATTTTGTAAACGACATCCTTAATTGTTGTGGTATTGATGAATTTATTTGTATTTTTGAAATGTATAATATGTAGTAAATAGTAGCCGATGTTAATAACATCGGCTGTGGATTTGTTAAGAAACGGGAAACGGTAAAATGTAAAAAACCGATTTTGTGAACCCGAAATATGTACCCAATTTGAATATTTAATATTTAATTGATAAAAACAAAATGGTTCATTTGTTATTTGTTTGTGATATATGGGAAAAGCCAGTTGTTAGTAGGTAACAAGCATCATATTATAGACGTTGACTATATACGCATAAAGACCATAGTCGCGAGCGTCATTCGAACAGATACACAGACACACATAAATCTGTGATTATTATATAAGGGATATTTTATGCTGTTAATACAGATAGTCCTTGACTTACGATAGAGATTAGTTCCTGAACCTCAATTGTAAGTCGTATATATAATTTTTTTTTTTCGGGAGTTTCCCTTACAATAATGAAATAATAAATAAATAACATTTGAAAATCTTTCACTGTTTGGGTCCATCGTTTCAAATTTTTGTATTCCGTGATTAATCAAATTAAAAACATCAGCCATTTCTTTAAATACGAATTTTTTGACGGTTCTAAATTTCTCGGTATTTTAATCGCTTGAGATTTATCATTCAATTAAAAAAATAATAATGATTAAAAAAAATATATAAAATCATTTTTTTCGGTCGTAAGTGCGAACTGTCGTAAGTTGAGGACTATTTGTAATTCAAGATTTTTGTAATCGATCATAACACAAATTTGCTGATTTGGTTCGAATTTTTTTTTTTCAGAATACACTTAACGAATCACTTGTTTTTAATCATGTCATGTTTCGAAAAAATTTATTCAAACTAGAAACAATATAATTTTTAAATTTAAAATCAACCTTTTACGAATCAGATTCAATCATGAGAAATTTATCGAAATTTTATTACGAAATAGTGTAAGTTCATTTGTAGTAAATGAACTACATTTATAATTACTTAAATAATAATACCGTATATAATTAACATTCATATTATTATATAATGTAAAAAAATTGATAACAACAACAGCTTTTTCGATCCGAATTCAACCTTATAAAAATCAAATTTAACCCTTTAAATTTCAAATTCAACCTTTTTCAAGTAAAATTCAACCATTATTAGTACTTTTGTCATAATAATCAATGAAATAAAACCGTTTCTTCAATTGTTGAATTTTTTCGTATATAATTGATGAAATTTTTTAATTAATCGATCTGAATATAAATACTATGGATGTATCTAACATATATTTTTTCTGTTTTTCATTTAATCATAAAAAAATTGAAAAAAAATACCAAAAAAAAATTTGCAACGATTGAATTTAACTTATAAAAGGTTTAATTTGAAGTTCAAAATATTAAATTTGATTCATTTACGATCGAATTTGCAGTTTTAAAACTTTATATATAAAAAAAATATATTTTTAAAATTTTTTTAAAAAAATTTAAAAACAAAAACTGAGTCGCTGAACTTATCGGTCGCACCATGGTGGTATGGGGCGCGACCCGTCGAGTAACACAGTGCGTATCTTCGCCACCATAAACTTTACGCATTGCTTTCGAATGGCCTAAAGGCTTCAAGTCTCTCGAATACATATAATACGGCAAGTACTACACACAGAGGCCCACCGAAACACTTGCTCAACAAATATTTTATTTCGTATCGCCCCGCTTTCCTCTCCCGGCTGTATAAATACGCTATGGGGATACAGCCTTTGCTGAAATGTTAGTACGTGACTATACATTGGGCGTGTGTATGTGCTTTTTTAATCATTATCATTATTAGAATGGTGGGTCGTTTGGGGGTTGGGTTTTGATGAGTTTGATATTGAAAATTTTAAGTGAGGTAATGTGTATGTTTTAGTAAAAATGTATTGTCAGTGTAAGTGAATGAATCTTTACATGTTGTAATTCAATCTATATATTGGGCTTGTGTAATTTTTTCAAATAATAATTAATAGAATAATGAATGGTGATTTGAGAATAGAATTCGCACAAATCCGGATGATTTCAGTATTGAAAATTGTAAATATGTTAGTGAAAACGTATTATCAGTGAAAGTGTATTTTTACTTTAATTAATTTATACATATTATAATTATGTCTATATATTGATCGTGTATTTTTTTATGATAATAATTATTAGAATGATGTGCCATTTGAGAATAAAATTTCAATAGATATGTTCGATATTGAAAGTTTTAAATGTTAAAATGTACCTTTTATAACTAAAATGTATTATATTATTATATAAGTGGAAACGTATTTTTACGATAGAGAATCTGTACGAAAATAAATATTATCGTACATATCTAACTTTTAAAACTATATTAAAAGAAAAAAATAAACGTACCTTACTCATCCCAACCTTTTTTATGATAAAAAAATGTATATTATATTATATTATACTTTCATTGATGATAAATTTTCGTTATTACATGAATATTTTTAAAACTACTGATATGTATTTTTAATATCACTGTAATTCGAATATTATAAAAAAATATGTAAATTGCATATAAAAGTCGTACATAAAGCAAAATGTATAAAATTTCTTTGTAAACAGTCATTCTTAATATTTAATAGCAGATGTATAATACAACTGCATTGTACGCTGAAAATAGAAGATACATCATATTACATTTACAATAGGAAAAATTTTGAAAATTACTGCAAATAATAAACATTCACAAATCAAACTGATTACACAATTTAACTATTACACACATCCATTCGTTATGCAAACATTAAACAGGAAAAACCTAAGCCGGACTCCGAAGCCCAAACGGAACAAGACATCAAATTAAACGTTAAAATAAATTAAAACGAAAAAAAGTGTGGAAGAAGCCAGCGTTTCTCAAGACGGGATCCGTGCCGAGCGAACCGTGAAATTCTCATAAATATACATTTTTATAAATGGTGAACGTATCGTGGGAACAAGATGGCGATGTGGCGATAAGGAAAAGCCAAGGGTCCGCTTAATAATTGACCCGAGACGAGCAAGCATACATTAATGGTTGAGAACACCTGCTGGATGGCGACTAATTGAATCTGAAAGGGAGTTTTTAAATGAAAATATTTTTTTTAGATTTTTGTATGGGGAGTAAATGGATATGTGAATGTGGTTTGTGTCAAAAATGTAATAGGTGATGTTTGGTTTTTTGATATGTTTTACATACAGAATGTTCTAAAAGTATAGGATATGTTTTGAAGAGGAGATAGGTCGTGTTATTTGGAATGTTTAAAATCGTACATACTTTAGTTCAATGTATTGTAGTTTTTGAGTTTTTATTATTTTTTTGTTTTTAAGAAACACACTTACATACTAATAATTTTCAAATGAAATATAATATGGTAGACGAATCTCATTGTTATATTTTTTTATTATATATCAAATCCTTAAATAGGATTATAAAAATCTATATCATCGAAAAACGTGATTAGTTATAAAAAAATTACTCAAGTAAAAGGAAATCTAGGGTTTTTTTGTAAAATGTTTCTTGTTTATAAAAACGAAATATTTCATATGTATTAAAAAACGTCTCTATTTAAAATCCTTTCGATTGATATATCAAAAATGCAAATGTATATCCTATTCTCAAAACTAGGGTACAAAAGCGAAAAGAAAAATAATGTTAAGATTTATACTATGGAATATTCACGTTAATCAATTTAAGTAATGAATAGTTCTATAAATATTAAATATAATACAAATTGTTTAAAATTAAAATAATAATGTGAAAATCGGTTAATAAGAAATAATACTACAGTTCCGAAAAAATATTATATAATATTATGTACGTATACATAGTATAATAATATAACACAAAAAAATATTGTATTCCTTCAGTTTCATATTAAACATTTTTCACTGCAAAATGATTTTTATTTAAAAAAATAACGTTATAGTTGAATTAACTTTTAAAACTGTTGAATAAAATTATAACAGACAGGTGTAAATTTCAATGTATCATTTGACCTTTAAAAAACCATTACATTTTTATGCAAAAATAAAAACACATCGATCCCTACCTAATTTCCATTATTCAAAACAAACTTTCACAAAAACCCCAAACTTCAACTACGTCGCAACAGTTCCAAAATCAAAAAAATAAAAAATAAAACGGAACGAAAATCGACCAAAACCCAATTAATCAGCGAAACTTCATAATGGCGAAGACTTCTGCTCAAGATTTATGAATGGGAAAACTCTCAACAATGACCCCCGAAAAGAGCGAGACTTTTAGTGTGTGAAAGAGTGCATGGATAAAACGAAAAAGGAAATATATATATATGAAAAAAAAAACGAGATAAATACGTATCTTTACGCCTGCCAAGAGCAATTTTTAATATTTATTATCGTGTGAATTTTCTTTGAGTTTTCCCATGCGTCGTTGCGGACGAAGAACGGGCGCCATATTGTTCGTTTTTGGATTTTTTTTTGTTTAGAAAATTTTATGGATGAGTTTCGTTGTTTTGTTGAAAGTAGGTTGATGTTTATTTTAAATATTTATTCGATTTTGTCGTTGTATATTATCATATTAAATAAATAAAGTTGAATAGTTTATGAAATTATCTTATACGTTTTATATTTCAAATTCAACCTTTCGAATACTATTAAATTTCAAATTCATCCTTTGTAAGCATCAAATTATATTTATAAGAAAAAAATATTAAGATCATTATCAGAGAAATCAGTGAAATTTTTATTTTAATTTTGAAACTTTGAATTTGAAGTATAAATCCTGTATAAAATTCGAATGGTTTATTTTAATTTATTGACAAATTTTTATAAGAATTGATTTTATTATTCATTTGATTGAATGTTTTTATATAAATAATTGATTAATTGAAAATTATGTGAAGATACACTCTAGTTTTTTTGAAATACAACTAAAATCGTGTATAGGTTTGAAAATTCATATCGATGAAATTTTCTTTAATTACTTTGACAACAGTTATAATGTCACTTTTCAATTTGTGGTTTAAAAAGCTGAATTCGAAATATAAAAGGTTGAATTCGAAGTCTTAAAACGGTAACATGAAACTGTGGGATCGAAATATTTTTTTATATTAATATTACAGAATTTTGTGTTACACATTACATTTAAAATTACATAGATTGTGTGTATGTAGATTTATTTATATTATTATTTATGTTAAACTATCACACTTCCACTACATTTTCAAAATTTATCAATATTCAAAATATATCAGTCAAAATTAATAAACAAATACTTAAATAAATATTTAAATTAAAAATAAACCCCTCTTATTTTAAAATAATTAAAATTCAATATAATATTCATCCGATTTCCTAAAAAAAAACATCGAAATTTAAAATATCACCAAATTTTCAAAATGGTCCAAATTAAAAAAAAAACATCGATATCCACTTACAAACGGATCAAACTTCCGAAAAACCATACCCAAAACATCCGCCCGACTAACCGCAAAATTCAAAACCACCCACACACCCCTTAAAACTAAAATATCACCCATCAACGCCATAAAAATCGATAGTTATTACGCGACGTTATGGCCCGACACGTTTGCGCCGCGAAAATATCGCGTGTACACCGTGTTGCATAATGCGGCGCACACCCTGTACACGGCGCGCACACACACACACACGTACAGGGTGTGCCGTAATTCTCAATTTTATCCCGGGAAAGCGCTAAGCGTGGTTTATGGCGAGACTCTCGTTTGAATATCGAACACTCTTCGGAGACGACTTATCGACCTAAGTGGGCGAGGGGCGGCGGGGGCGGGGGTTTTAATAAAGTTCGAATCGCATCGAAGCCTTTTTTGAGATGTGTCGATGTTTCGAAATGGTTTTTAGTTGGGTTTTTTTTTTTCGATGAGTAGTTTGTCGTTTGGGTTTTGGTGTTAAGCGATGGGTGGTGGGGTTGTTGGGTGGATGTGATTGGGTAATGTTGATTGGAGATTGTTTGGTTATGGTATTAAATGATATTTTTTTATAAGAATATGTTTTAAAAAAATATTTTATAGTATGTTATTATATGAACTACATATATACAAAAAAATTTCGATTATTATCGAAAAAGTTTCTAATAAATTTTAATAATTATGAATAACAAAAACTTAACACAAATTCTAAGTATTCAAATTTATAAATAGTTAATGGAAATCAATTTAAACATACTCAAACTATTAATAGATATTATAATATAATATAAACGCATCACTTTGCATTAAGTACTCTATTTTGCTTACTATTAAACTTTACTGTTCAATAGAAATAGAATCATTAAATAATTTTTGATACTTTCAAATCAAACAACATAGCAAAATGTAAATATCGTACGAATGTTTGATTCGAATAATTTTCAATCGTACTATAAACATCATTAAGCAACATTACAATCAAGACGGTTTGCAATTCTAATATTTGTATTATACATACGTAAACTATCCTTGACTAAGTACATATGAATTGGAGGAACTAATTGAACATCATAATTGTTCTTTGATTGCGTACACACAAATAGATTTACTTCTATATAAAGATACTAACCTTTAAGTATTTCGAAACAAACAAAAAATAGAAATACTCCACTTTCAAATACTATTATACAAACAGTCGATCAACTAAAAAAAATAAATCGATAACTGATCCAAATCATTTACTTAAAAAAAAAACACAAAAAAAATCGAAATATTATATTCGTATTATATCCGCATCGAAAAGGAAAACTCGCAGCGCACTTTTCCTGAGAAATTTTCCGGGAATTGTTATTGCGCGGCGAGGCCTTAACGGCGAACGGAACGGACAATGCGAAATAAAACGTTAACGATAACGGCAATAATAACATTCATAACGACTTTTATTGCCGCGAAAATTTCAAAAAACCCCCCCCGTGCATGCGCGGGGTGCGCTCCGCCATATTGTTGTTATCTCGGCTCCGTTTTTTTGTTAATTATTAACATAAAGTCGTTTATTTTTCGTCGGACGTTTTAATTTTAATGTTGTTGTCGTGTGGAGGTATGTTTTCGTTATTCGCCATGCGAGTCGATATGGTGTTAATTAATTTTAATGTGATTGAAATTAATTGATAAAATGTGTAATTTGCACATGTGGGGTTTTTGTGGTGTGTCGTTATGATTGTTTTTGATTTGTGTGAAATTTCTTTTAGTTTTGGATAGTAAATTTTGGTTTAAAAAAGTGTGAAATTTTAAAGCACTTATTTATGACCAATGAAGGTATAATATATGTAAATGTCTAAAAAAAACTTTTTGCCATTGAATGAAAAAAAATACTGGTAAATGCGCACCGATGAACTTTATGACTTTATTATATCAAGTTTTAAAGTTCCTTAAAAAAAAAACAGAGATTTATCAACTCTTAAAATTTATTATGTATTATATTCATTATGAATTACTTTTAAATACTTAACTATTATACTAAAATCGGAAAAATCTACAAATTTTCACTATGGAAGTTTTATTCTACAAATTTAACCTTCTAAGTCAAAATAGGATTTCTAATACTAATTCATCTACTTCATTTAAAATACAAAAACTAAGGCACTAGATTTCATTTTATAAATAAAATAGATGAAAGTTTCTCAAGACATAAAATAAAGTCATAACACATATTCAAAGAATTCTTATTTCAATCATGAAAAAATCCATATCGTTCAATAAAAATATATTAAAACCTAATTTGACCCGATTTCTCAGTACGCCGAAAATTTCGAACTTCATTCAACACAAAATTAAATAAGTTTCGCGAACAATCGAAAAAAAACCCCCCCACGAGTCACCGACTCATAAAGAGACGACAAATCCCCGATACCTAAAATAAAATAATAAAAAAAAAAACTGAAACCCTCCCCGCCCTTTTTACTCTCCGCCGAGACGAAATTAAATTGAACTTTCCCGCGTTTAATTTAATATCGCCGAAACTAGCACATTTTTCCGCCGCCCGCAGAATGCGAATTAATTTCGCACTTTGGAAATTCGGGGAGGGGCTCCTTGGGGGCTGAGGTCACTCGGAGGCTTTGCAGGGGTGCAAAAAGCGATGACGCGGCCCAATAGTAAATTAATAAAGCCTCCTTCGTCCCCTGGAGCCTTCTGAGGGAGTCGGGATGACGGGAGAGATGGGTTTTCAACACTTGCGTCGATATGGGGTATATTTTGTACGTTTTTATTATTATTATTTTATTTATTTATGAAAATTTGAATTTAAGTCAATTAAAAGTATTTGAAATACATAATATCCCCTATATATA
The DNA here is from genome assembly GCA_028571205.2 of Hydropsyche betteni. Classification (NCBI taxonomy): domain Eukaryota; kingdom Metazoa; phylum Arthropoda; class Insecta; order Trichoptera; family Hydropsychidae; genus Hydropsyche; species Hydropsyche betteni. The sequence goes on along the minus strand of JAOXNN020000029.1, from coordinate 4,675,643 downwards.
ATATCGGATATCTGTGTCTGTGTGTCCGTCTGTTCGATGACGCTCGCGACTTTAAAACGACGCGTCGATACGATTATTTTTTGCGTCTATAAAATTATTATTCTAATAATGGTCTTTATGCGTATACACTTAACGTCTATAATATCATGCTTATGAAAGCATCTCTATTGACTTATGCAATACGTCGATTATTACGCA
>JAOXNN020000029.1:4659229-4675345 GCA_028571205.2 Hydropsyche betteni | reverse complement strand
TTATGAAAGCGTCTCTATTGACTTATGCAATACGTCGATTATTACGCAGTGGAAAAAATATTTGAATTCCCTATACACGTATATAGTCACGGATGAAAGATGTCTGTGTTTGATTGTGTGTTGGGGCTCTCGACTTATCGTTCCAATTTAGCCTGTTTGCCGTTCAAATATAATGGCTATAATCGCTACACGATAACGGCTATAACGCGAGTTCCTAATTTAGTCTCTTAGACATAATGATCAATAAATGAAACACTTTAATTTTTTTTGACATTTTTACATTTAAGTTGCTTGCTTTAAATGCATTTGAAACAAATTTAAAAAATTTGAATTCGAATTTAAAAAAAATACGTTATAGAGAGAAGGTTATAGAGGGGAACTTTATGGGGGGTTTACTGTATTTACTTTTTCAATACTATTTTAAGTCCTACTTATCCTATATATTTAATCACGGGTTTCTATGTTTGTGTTTGTCTGTGTGTGTGTGTGTGTGTGTCTGTGTATGCGTCTGTGTGTCTGTGTGTCTGTGTATTTGAATGACGCTCACGACTTTAAAATCATTACCGACTAACTACTGGCTTTGTCTATATGTACATAATCGTAACGGTGACAATAATGAACTATTTTGATTTTATTAATTAAATATTAAACATTCAAATCGGGTACGAACATCGACTTTTCGACTTTCTTCAAACATTGCATTCACATCCGACGCTATTAACATCGAGCCAATCGCTAATTACATTCAAGGCTAAAACATCCCATTCAAACACACTTCTACGCCCTAAATCCGGAATCGAAACCATAAAAAATACCGAAAATTGCAATCCTACCCAAAAACACAATGCAAAAGGCAACAAAGGACACGGATCCGAACATGGGGCGTCGGTTCCCACGGGGTGGATGTAACACGTATTTATGTGACCCAAGAAGCGTTGACACGTGAGGAGTTAATGTGATTTAGTGGCGGAGCAAACGTCGAAGATGCTCCGGGGCAATGGGGGTTGTCTTGTGTTAGGATGGATACAGTTCGGGCAATATGGCTAAGTTACATGGTGTTGTTTGTGTATGGGGTGCGTATGATGGTGGAAAATTTGAATTCCGATGCGGGAATGTGATACGTTTTCGTTGGGATGAGTCGACTTTTTATGTTATATTTGTGTTTCCCAATCTTGTTTGTACCATGTTACACTTTAGCGATTCGAAAATACCTCCCCTATCAAATTTTTATATACTTAACAAATTTTGAGAGAAAAAAAATTGCTTCAAACAAAAAATGCACATATACGCAATCAATCAATTACTCAATCAAACAATATCACCCTAAAATTAACAATTGAATTTTTTAATATTTGTACAAAAAAACAATTATATAAATAGTGTGAAATCAGACAAAAAAGGCGTCGTAGGCGAAAATTTTTCCTATATGGTTTTGTCAATCAAACTGTATCACCATAAAACTATCAATTTAACAATCCCCTATATATAATCACGGATTTGTGCGTGTGTCGGTTAGTTCGAATGACACCCGTGACTTTTTCATGAATATGGTCTTTATGCATATACAGTTAACGTCTATAATATGATGCTTATTACCTACTTCCTCTGGCTTTGCTTATATGACGTCTGATGACAATAACAATTGAACTATTTTGATTTTATTAATTAAATATTAAATATTCAAATCGGGTACGGGCATTCGATGTTATTAACATCGGGTCTATTTACTAGTGTAACAAATATTGATGATTTGAGCTTTGCCTCCCCCAAACGGATGTTTTATTGGTTGTTGATGATATTTTTTAAATAAAATGTTTAAAAATATTTGACGTTATACGTGTTTGCTCTGATTTGGGAATATGATAATGTTATATGTAAATATGGGATGAGATTTATGTTTTGTTTGGGTGTAGGTGGATTTATTTTTTATATAAGATTTGTAATGTAAATATTAAAAGATTCACATTTGATCGATTTCAAAATGTTTGGATTTCGTTTATGTCAAATTATTAATTAAAAAAAATAAACGGGTCATTGCTTTTCGAATAACCTAATAAAATTTTATAGCCGATTTTCGTCTGTCTGTGATAACGTTTATATCAAACTTTATTACGGTAGTAACGTTCGATATCTAATCAGTACTATTATTACTTTATTAGCACTATTTTATCAACTCAAATTTTTTAAACTACCAATTTCTAATAACATCTCAAACATTTGAATTTAAACAAAAAATCACTAACTTCTGCAACAATACTTATATACTTTAACCCTTCCTGTAACAAAACATTACAACATAAAAAAAATTCTAGATTTTTTTAATAAAAATATTCGTACATTTGTATATAAACCTAACACCGAATATTTCAAGAGATTTCAATATAAATTTTAGATTGAATCCAATCAATTATCGATTTATCACAAAAAATGTAAGCATGTGGCATTTTTCACACCTCCAATACAGAAATATGAATCAAAACAAAACACCAATTAAACTCAACTATTTCAAAAACCGTCAATTCCCACACCGCATCACCCCTCGACCCAAAAAGCCATCATGTAGACGACACTCCCGATTAATAGACGCACTCGAGATTGATCTAGTGGCCATAACGACGCCATGGGTCACACACACGATCCAAGATGGCGTCCGCAGGAAAAAAAAAACCTACATAAAATCGAGCGAAAAGAAGTGAACGAAACCACCGCCCGTAGAATCGGCTCGTGGGAACTATCCCACGCGTCTTGGAAGCACAAGGCACAATGGATTATTATAAGGCTATATATGTATATGTTATAATAATAGTGTGTGTGTGTGTGTGTAGGTCGCCCCATTGTGTCGGTTTTTGTCGACGCTTATTAATTCAGATACGGTCTTCTGTTCTCGTACCTTTTCACACTTCCTCGTGCTTCCTATTCTGGTTGTGTTCCCATATTATGCGGGGGAGGGTCGGTTGGTGTTGTTTTCGGAGGAATCGGTGGGAGTTTCGATGATTGGTATATTTTTGGATATGTTCCGTTGCAATGTTTCGATGGGTGGTGAATTTTTGGATATGTTTTATAGCAAAGTTTCGGTGGTTGGTAAATTTTTGGATATGTTTTATAGCATAGTTTCGACGATTGGTAAATTTTCAGATAGATTCGTTTCATTGTTAAATTTCGATGATTGGTATATTTTTGGAAATGTTTCGTTGCAATTTTTCGATGACTGGTAATTTTTTGGATATGTTTTATAGCAAAGTTTCGATGATTGATACATTTTCAGATTTGTTTCATTGTTAAATTTTGATGATTGTTATATTTTTGGATATGTTTCGTTGCAATTTTTCGATGGTTGGTAAATTTTTGGATATGTTTTATAGCAAAGTTTTGATGATTGGTAAATTCTCAGATATGTTTAATTGTTGAATTTCGATGGTTGGTAAATTTTTGAATGGCTACTATTTAAATGGTCAGAATTTAAATACGATTTTGGTCAGAATTTTCATCCCATTTGTCAGAGTTTATTTGACATTGGTGAAAATTTTAATCATGTTTCGGTCAGAATATTTTGGTCAGAATTTTAATCAAAAACAGTCAGTTATAAGTTTTGATTTTAAAATTTATTTGTGATTAATTTAATGCATAGCAAAGTTTAAAAGTTAGAAAATCTTTGGTTTTTTTTTTTTTTAGTTAATTCTAACATTTGATATAACGAAGTGATAAAAGTTCTATAAAAGTTGGTTAACACTTCTGTTTCGTATAGCACAGTTTTCTAGAGTTATTTTCAAGTGTTTGATTTATAACAATAAAAGTTGACAGAATTATTTTTAGTCACTTTTATAGGCATACATATAATAAAAGTTAAAAATTTGGCAAATCAAAGATTGCATCAATAAATTCTAGTATTGAACATAAATAAAAATGACTCAATTCAGATTGTATCACATAATAAACTACTTATACAAACTTCTATGAATCAAATTTTAATAACCAAACCTGAAAGAAATAGATCATCGAAACGTTCAAAAATTAAATAAAAAGAGTACTATCGTATCAGCCGAGTCTCCCCTCTATTACACGAACCTTCTTCTGGTCATCCGTTTTTCCGGTGCTCGGTTCAGGGTCGATAGTCTCGTTCTGATATTATGAGTGTGATTAGTTAATGCTCTATAATCCCACTCTTTCGTATTACATGGTACTCGTTTTGCACAATTCTGAATTACAATAATTACGATCGGATATACGTGATAATAATTTTTGCCGAAATTTGGCAAAACTTGAGTGCGTAATTACATTTTTAAAAAATTTTTTCGACAAATGAAAATATAATATTTTATTTTTATTATGTTATGATATCGAAGAGTTTATGAGAAATAGTCTTATTGTTTTACTACTTTTTTTAATCTTTTTTTTTTTCACAGTTAAATTGCACTATTAGTGAAAATATGCTTTCGCTGGAATTTGAGAGATTTCATATTCTAAATGTACTTTACTAAAGTGAAAGTATACTTTTTTTGAATCGATATTTTTGCTCCTCATAAAAAAATTTAAGTTTGGGTTAATTTTTTTTTTTACGAAGTATAAAAAGTTAGTTAAAATACTTTTACTATTGAAATTATAGTTTCATATGGAAATAATATTACAATAGTTTCATTGTGTTTTTATTCCTTTTTGTACTTCAACCCTTTTTCGCAATGAAAATGTACTATTGGTTAAAATATACTTTCGTTGAAATTTTAGAAATTTCAAATTCAGAATACACTTTCATATATTATAGTGAAATTGTATAATACAATTATTGAATCTGTATATTTTCTCTTCATAAAAAATATAGATCCGGTTCATATTTTTTTTTACAAACAATCAAAAGTTTGATAAAATAGTTTAACCAACTGACTTTTATAAATTTATACTTTTACTAACAAAATTATATAATAGTTTCATTTAATAGCAGATAGACAGATTCACTGTAGCAAATCAAAAACCCTGAAATAAAAACAAAACTCAAAATTTCAACTCCAATCCATACCAATGACGATTCCGAATCCGATTTCCTCGCAAAACAAAAATGAAAAATTAACACCCAAACAACTCGAGACCCCAAACAAACCGAATCACGAGAAAACTCACTTTTCCGAGGTGAAAATTCAACGGCAAAGGAACCGTGAAAAATTAGCGTACCGTGCAGGCACAAAGTTGTGCGAATATGATTCACTTAAATAATTTCCATGCACACACAAAAGGCATGCAAACGTTGCGAACGTTACATTTCGTTACGTCGGCCGAATAAATTTGTCGCTTTTAAGGAGGATTTTCCTTTCTGGGTTTAATTGTCGTGCCGTGCGAACGTTCCCCTGTTCTTGTGTGTTTTGTATTCGTGGTTTTATGCTCTGGTGGGTTTTGTTGGTGGTGTAGTTTTGTGTTTTTGTGTGTGTGAAAAAATAATGACGGTCGAAGTGGTGTAGGTTTGATTTTTTCGATGTTGAAGTTTGATAGTCTTTGAAGTTTGTAAGGAGTATTGAAAGTAGTGTTTTTTTTTTATATTTGCCACAGTCCGTGTATATTTGATCCAACCCAGTTGAAAAAAAACCAAATCCGAAACTTCGATCGAAACAAATGATTTTGTCAAAAAAAATTTAAGTGGACCCAAATTAAGCCGACCTAACCTAACTTAACCCAACTCAGTCTCTAACAATGTATAATATATTTTTGACCGACCTAAATATATATAGACTAAAAATACACTTGACATATACTATCTGCTTTTATTATCAAAGAGTAAAATTTGCTCCTGTTTTTATTTATGTAATATATTTTACTTTATTTTTATCGTTTCGGAGATATTAAATTAATTAATTAATTAAAAATTCAATAATCAAAGAGAACTACTTTGATAAAAATAATACATACATCGATCATTCGATAGAAACGTTCGCACAACGTCAAAATTTAATTAAATAAATGATCGAAACAAATTTAATGGAATGAAAACAAATTTATTCACATGTAAATACACCGAAGCGTTTTGACGTTGATAACATTTGCGTTGCGTCAAAATTGAATCCAATTAAAACGAATACTTTCCAAACTTAGAACCATTGAAACTTTATGATTTAGTCTTCATTTTTACATTATATAATATATAATGTATTGCATACATGGATACAATGATAATATTCAATAAAGTGTATTTTCAACTTGACAGATGAGTTTTTGACAGTTCAGATTTTTTTAAATGAATATTTGTATTAAACAATGTGTATATTTTACTTCTACATCTGACCATTGAAAAGATTTTAATTATATCTCAAGAAGGCATTCGTCACAGAAACGTTAGTTTTGAGTCCATATCAATGGACCAGTGTCGTTGGCAACACTGGCTTGTTAATTGGCATTATAATACATATTGTCTGAATCTAATCAGTTAAATCATATTTCTATTGTATCAGATGAAATAACTATGTGAATTGGATAAAATATATTTTAACTAGTCAAAATAAATTTTATTTGAAAAATACACTTTAATTGTAACATCCCCTATATATCATCACGGATATCTTTGTGTATGTCTGTTCGATGACGCCCGCGGCTTTTTTCTTTTTTTTAAGATGTTGACGATGATGATGATGATGTGAGTTCACACAATCGGGTTTTCACATTTTTATCGTTTTCCGTTTCTTAACAAAACCACAGCCGATGTTATTAGAATCGGGCCTATATACCATATTTATATAATAGGTAGACAAAAAGTAAAATTTTTATTCAAAATGCGTCTGAATATTTTTAGACGGTGGCGTTTGTATGGGGAGAAATTAAATAAAGAAAACACCCCGCGACACGAATAGAAAGGGTTTTCAGCGAAAGTATTCTCTCATACACAAAGAAGAAAACGTCTCCGGTATTAATATTTGAGCCTCGGCTCGGTGCGTTGCGCGTGCGTCAATTTAAACGGAATTTATTTGACGCGGGCCACGAGCATCGAAAGGGCACACGCGCGCCGTTATTAATTTTTAATACGGCCCAAGATACGGAATAACCCCTCTATTTGCAAGATAAACACATAAGACGGGCCCCTTGGCCCCCGGGTCGACTGTTGACTCTGTTTCTAGCCGGGACCCGCGGGATAAGCGGCCTCTCTCTTTTCTATCTATCTCTCTATCTCTCTAAAAAGAACATTAGCATTGCTAACCGACGTAGAACGGATACCAGAAGGTTTCTCTCTTACTTTTGCGTCCCTTACGCTTTCTAACCCGACCACTATTTTTCTTGGGTCCAACGCAAACAAATTTGCCGACCTCCATTATGCGCCTTTTTTCCTTCCTCTTGTCTCATTTTATTTCATCGCGGCCAAAAAAAGAAGCGGTTTACATATAAATCTAGCGGTTTTTTCGGCTGCGTAACCGCCTTTTTTTCGATAAAAAATTCAAAGGTTCGAGAAGCGACGCACTTGTGCAAACATTGACCGAGAGGCCGGATCGTAATTGACCGAGCCTACACTATCGGAATTTCGTATCGCGCTCGATTAAATATGGATCATTTTTCGGTTGAATGCACAAAAACGCAATGTCAACACTGAGTTTCTTTATTTACTACAAACATTAGTACGTTTACCACAGAAATCCTATATATATATACAATCACGGATTTCTGTGTGTTCGAATGATGCTAAAATTATAAAAGATATAGATATTCTAATATGGTTTTTATAATATGATGCTTATTACCTACTAACTACTGGCTTTACCTACATGTACGTGTTCGTAATCGTGACAATAACAAATGAACAATTTCGATTTTATTAATTAAATATTGAATATTCAAATCGGGTACGGGCATCGACTTTTTTACTTTCTTCAAACTTTGAATTCACAGCCAATGTTATTAATATCGGGCCTATCACTAGTTAATAAATAATTCCACATTCTTTCAAAAATTGACAGTACTATTTCGAGTTACTCCTAGTGTTATTTGCATTTAAATGCATGTAAACTGTTTTTTTTTTTTTAATATCTCCAAAAATGACGAATGTCGCTTAACATTATTTACTGCTGAGTCCCACATTTTTTTAAGAAAAAAATGCATTTTATTCCAATTCGCTTACACCACAAAGCTCACTTCGCCTCCAACTTCAGTTTGACGCTAAATTATCTTTACGTATCGTGTTTTGCTTGCATTTGCATAGAAACAAGCAGAGTTTGCTCCCGGAAGGGGTTCAGAGCAGAGTATGGGGGTTCGAGGATGGTACTTAACCAGATTCTCTGCGAGCAACACGACGTTTCGGATTTCGCCTGCGAAAACTTCTTACGTGAAATTCGTTAGTTTTGTGCGCGGAAAAGGGGAGAAAGTGGGGCCAGCGGGTGGGGGGTGCGGGGGAGTAATCTCGGGGTAAACTTTCGCCTTGCGTCGCCTTCCCAAAGTAATCTCGTTTCCGGAGTCTCGCGACGAGTGTATGCTTTCCGTAAACGTATTTGCATTAGAGCGCGTTATATGCTCTTTTGGCACTCGCTCGTCATAAAAGTCTACTCTGTAAACCAGCCATAATAGACGGGTACTTTATTTCGCTAATTGATCACAGTAAATCAATGAAAATGTTACATATTGTATTTAAAATTGGAAAAAAATATATATACACGTTTTTTACTCCAAATTAGCACTTTTTCATTTCAAATTAGCAACTTTTCATTTCAAAGTAACACTTTTTCATTTAAAATCAACAATTTTTCAATTCGAATTTGAGATGTGAATTTGAAATGAAAAAATGTTAATTTGGAGTAAAAAAAAAACCTATATAATATGAGGGGCTCGGCAGTAAATAGTGCTAATCGACATTTGTCACTTTTAGAGATATTAAGAAAAACAGTTTACATGCATTTTGGTGCAAATAATGCTAGGATTAACCCGAAATAGTATTGTCAACTTTTGAGAGAATGTGGAATAATTTATTAATTTCTGTAAGTACTAATTTTTGTAGTGAATAAAAGAAACTCAATTTTATAATTTTGGCGCATAGCACTATTTACTGTCGAGCCATTCTGATAAATCCTTGTTAATGAAAAAAAATCTTTGTATTATATGTTATCACGAGGAACTCAAGTAAGTGGAACGTACATCCATTAATAAATTGCGCCGCTTCTCACTTAACTTCGATGATCGGTGGGAACCAATGTATTTGCTAAACAGTGCTGAATCTCTGATGAAAAACGTACATGCATAATATATTCTACATGAATACTAATTCATACATAGTACGAAAACGCAATCTGTAGTGTTGCAACTTGTGAGAACTAAAGTTCTTAATTATACTAAAAGAATTGAAAAACTTATAATATATGTTTTTACTACAGCAAATGATTACACGAACTTTTCCTTTTCTGGGAAACTTTCTAAAGATAAAATAAAATTTCGCCATAAAATGCACTTAAAATATAATTACGTTCTAGTGACATAATGCAGTAGTTGCTCGTGTTTTTAGACAAAACCGCTCTTTTGATTATACGTGCAACAGCTTCGCGGCGTTAACGATGCAATTAAAAAAATATATATAGGACTTACTTACGCCCGCGACGGCTTATTTCCGTGAATTTCAAATTTTCGACACAATAAAAACTTTTCGGCTGTCAATCGGTTGTTACGTTCGTTAGCGGCCATAAAACGCAGAAATAAAACTCGACGCAAGCACCTCTACAAATTCATCAATGTACATGTAGACGGCGCAACTTCCCACTCACGTTACGAATTAATTATTTAAGCAATGAAACGTATCTTCGCTCAAAACTTTGAAACATCAAACGAGACCGTCGTCGGTTTGATGCATAACAGCGTACCCCTGTCTTGCATTCATAATGGATGCGGACAAATTAACGGCGTGTGTATTTACAAAGCGCCAAATAAACAAATAAATAATTGCTGTGGACTAAAAATTGGTATTCTGGGTTGATCAAGTCGAAATCGACCTAATTTCGATTGAAAATTTGTCATTTTTGATTATTCAATGCAATTTAGCACATAATTGAAAAAAATGTTTGGACTTGTGGGCAACTTGACAAATACGCATTATCGCTTCTTCAACTTTTACCACTGAGTCACCAGCATCGAGATTCGAGTTATTCTAGGGTCAGTGTCAGTGTATGGAAGTTTTTTTTATTCAATGATATTTGGGAATTCCCATAAGAATCCCTCAAAAACGCGGTGTTTGTAGATCATGTTCACTGGAGAAAAAAGATCCTCAGTTTCAATGAAGTGTTGCCGTTGCCAGTCCTTTACTTGTAAAAACCATTCTACAGTTGAGATGGTTTGCAAAAATTGCAAAGATGAGAATATTGATTTTGACTAATAGGTCGATAAAATATTTTGTTTTTATTGAAACAAGTGTTTTGTTTTTTGTTTAGGAAGTCAAATATATATTTTTTTTAAATACTGTAATTTATCATTTTTTACAACCTTACAGCAATTTCCTAACATTTATATTAAAAAAACAAACATCATTGACATGGAGAAAACTTGATGTAAAAATTACGACACGCGTCCGCTCGAGCGACATCATTTGACGCGCCCGCTCGAAGGTATAAGTCCGGGTATGATTGTGTGCAAAAAAAACACACCCGCAAGATATGTACTAGCAGCGGATAGACTTTGCGCACTCTGATGGCAGTTAGCGTGCAAATTGCGGAGCTGGAAACGCTCGGAATGGCTCTCGGAAGTGCCCTTCGGTCTGTAGAAGCGCCGATCGCTAATGGCGCCCGGAGCGCGCGTACAACGCCGCCAAGGAATGCGACCGAAACGTCACAAGGCGATAAACTTCAATGTATCCTCGTTGAATACCGCAGCGATAAAGTTTTCTCTTTTCGGTTCGTATTTTTTTCTTCCTTATTTTTTTTTTATTGTCGCTGTGAAAAAAAAAACGCAGTTCGTGACGTGCGTGCGAGATTAACTACGCCAGACCGTGAGGGGTGGTCGCAGTCTGATCGCGTTCGAGTATCGATAGTGAGATGCGAATGTGATCACATCGTAATCGATCATTGCCCTGATTATGAATTGTTTGTGCGATTGGAATGTTTCTTTGGTAACATTCTAATCGAAATTTCGTATTTGTGAAACGATTAGATTTACTCAATCAAACTGTTCTTAATAAAGCACAGTGAGTTCTCGAGTTTCACGAATTCGACTTACGTCATACTTAGCGTTTTTGAAAAAATCGTAGTCTATTTAATTAATTTATTATTATTTTTTTATTTAATTGCGTTTTTTTTCTCTACGGGTTTTGTATGACTTTCATCATACCAATTACTAAAAAAAATTCGTAAAATGCTCGAGAACGATCATAAATTAGTTTTTGCAAGGGCCCGCTTGAGAACTTTTGAAAATACTACGATTTTTTGCGCCAAAATGCGCTTTGAGCGCATAGTTTTGAACGGATCTATAAGGAGAAAGAATGCCATTGCACCGTCTTGCAATTGCACATATTATTCCAAAAAAAAGTTAAATTTAAGGTTTGTTCGACTTACGCGAAAACCTTCGGAACAAAGTAATCACATAAGTTGAGAACTTACTGTATTTGTAAAACGATTAGAATTCATATGGTACATTCTAATCGAAATTTCGTATTTGATTTTAACAATACATAATAGAGTACATTCTAATTGCGCTTTGCTTCTATCATACAAACCACAAACGTTTATAATGTGATCTAAAAAATCAAGCGGTTTCAGATAACGGTGATAAAGCCATGATCCAGTTTATATAATCGAAACAATGCAATAATTAACCATAATTACGCACTTGTCAAACTCGGCGGGTTCCGCACAACATTCAACAAAAGGAACGGTTAACGACAAAAAAAAAAAAACACGGAAAAAACCGCCGCTCGGAAACTCGCCAGATTAATCAAACCCGAATTTTTCCGGTGAACTTTTCGAGTATCTCGTCGAAAATTTTTCGAGAAAGCGACGCCGGACTTTATACCGCGCGCACAGGGGTGGAGTTTTCGAGGCGCTCAAACGTCCATGAAACAAAACCGCAAACTGCCCGAGTTGGGCCAACTAAACTGGGCAAAGTACACACGGACAATGGGGCCCAAAACTCAGGGCGCCGACTTCTGGGCCGGCAATCATAATGCGGACCTACCCTCTGACCCTTTCTCGCTCTCCGATCTTAATGATGGGTGCGCGAAAGTGCCGAGGTCTGTGCAATTAAATGTAGCAATTGGAGTAGGGAAAAACGTAGCTGAATCTATATATATGGTTTATGGCTTTGTATTGTGTTTATTGCAAAATAAAACTTTTCTGGTTTAGAGTGACGATAGGGGATCCAAATTTTGAGCCGTTGTTAAAAATTTGATTATTTATAATATATAATATATGAAATCTAAAATTTTCGAGATATACTATTCACCTAAGATTCTATTATAAAATTATATTATAGTATCGGGATTTTCTATAGTGAATTAAAAAAAAAATGTTCAATTCACTTTCATGATTCAAATCATTCAATTTTTGATTAACTTATAAATGACTAAAGAATCGTTTCTAAAATAATTAATGGTTTGTTTAATTTAAGAATGTTCAATAAAAACTCTTTAAATATTAATTCATTTGTGAGTCAATTTGTTTTTATTATATAAATATAATAAAATACTTCAAACTTCGGAAAATATTAAAAAAACTCTTACATTTCATATGAAAATTTAAAAAAACATACTCTCAAAGTGTCTCATTTTGATTATAATACTTTGATTCTTTCTAATATTACTTAATTACTCTAATTTCATTAATTATTAACATATTATTCATTCCAAATATAAAATTAATCAACTGCACCCTATTCTTACATCAAATAAAGCATTTAGGCGCATCACTTATTCGAACCCATGATAATTGCTAATTTTGATCCTGCACCCCTCAAACAATACATAACGCGAATAAAACGGACCATGAAATAAAATCGAGGCGTGTTAACATAGCAAATAGCCAGTGTTGACAGAGTGCTAAAACAAAGTCTGTGCGCGAACAGAAAAGGTCCTAAAGGTTAAAAGAACCGTGAATTCGAGACGGATAATTGGATAAAGCGTGACGTATATTTTTTCTCCTTTTTTCATCCCATTCATTTTCAACTAACGAACGTGTCTTTCGAAATTAAAGCGCGATTTTCTATATAAAAAAAAATTATTGAAATTTTTATTTATTTATTGAAGCACCTTCTTAGAAGAATATTGAAAATTATTTTGAAATTTAATAAAAAATAAATAAAATCACTTTCATCAATCGAAATTAAATCATATGAAGAAAATCTAAATGAAAAAACCTTGGATTTAAGTCGTTTACTCGCGCGTGGGGGGTGGTTCAATACACAAGCGACCTAAAATTTTAAGCAATTAAACTCAATATGTCGCTTTGCGTCACACCGCATTTACATAATAATAATATATGAAAATCCGCGTTTGCGGCCGCACAACAATAAATATTTCGGTTCTTGTGCTCCGCACAGAGATCTACACTACGGACGTGTACAAACAAACACAAGACCTACAACACACTGCATTTGAATTGTTAATTATGGCCAATTAATCATGGCCGCCGCCGGAGCGCCGGCTTAAATCTTCGTGATTTATATAAAACGTTCAAAAATTTCATTTGGCCGTAGATGCGAATTAATTACGAGATTACACTATCGCGAGACGGCTAATTAGCCGCGTAATAGTGTCGATTTAAAATGGATGGATTCGGGGGATTTGCATTGATTATTTTTTTTTTTTAATTGATCGTTCGGAAATTGATTTCGGATTGGAAAATGTGTGTTGTGCGAATCGAGTGATAAACAAGACTTTCGCAATTCACTTATATAGATCGTCGATACGATTCAAACTTTCTTCCATTCTTAAGAAATTCTTTCACCAGATTTTCCCACTTCGTATATTACCGCGTAGATACACTACGGAGTGTTCAAAAATTTGTATTGATATTTTTCAAAAATATTCACTCATTAGCGATAATAATACGTTCCATAAGAACTCGTTATTTTTGTTACAATACAAAAAAAACATATTGTCAAAAGAAACCTAGTATTTTTTTATCAAATCTTCCATTGTATCTTTTGCTTGTTACGCACATAGTACTAAAATTTACTTCGAATAAATCAAAACATTTATATGTATTAGAATTAAAAAAAATGACATGTCTAATTGGGATCATTAAGAATTCAATTGTTTCCCAAACATAGGGTCTACGCCCTACTAAGAAGAAATTTGAATACTTTGAGGGGCGCAACGTTTGATTAATTAATGTTTTTTTATTAAAAAAATATTTATATGATATTGCACCCTTACTTTCCAAAAAAAAATAGGAGGTACTGTTATATTTGTATAAAAAAATATTTCAAAAAAAAGAGCAATTCTATTGCCTAATTAAGTGTGAAGTGACTAATTCAACTATAATTATTATTATGGATTATTTAGATAAAATAGCTTACTATTTTTATGTGACCTTAAAATTTCGATTGGAAAGGGAACATGGAATGTTTTCAAACAATGAAATAGAGCATAATACAAAAAATGTTGAAAAAAATTGAGAAAGGTCAAGAAAAAAATTCTCTATAATTATTATACAGATTTTTTACTTCAAATCAGCACTTTTTTATTTCAAATTAGCAATTTTTCATTTAAAATTTGAATTGAAAAAGTAATAATTTGAAATGAAAAAGTGTTAATTTGAAATGAAAAAGTGCTAATTTTAAATGAAAAAGTGCTAATTTGAAGCAAAAAAACCTGTAGATAGAGAACATCTTTGATTTATTTTTCTTTCGATTTCAGATAGCATTGATATGTTCCTTTTCAGGTAACCCGGTATCAATGTTCAATATAAGGCAATAGCCGGCAACAGTTAACCCATTGCGGCGCGTGCGCGACCCGCTCAGATAACTTCGTGTTAGGCGGAATTTTGCGAGCGCAGGGCCGAACCAGATAAGGAAACAAGACGAAAAATAGAAGGAAAAAAGAAACGGGTAGACGTAGGAAAACGGTCGACAAATTGGCCCCGATAGCAATTCCCGTAACAGAAACTGTCGGACAAGCTACTTTCTGCCCGAAGATTGGACGCACTGTTTTTCAGCTGAAAATATATAGTGGACGCCGCAGTTCTTAGCCCTATTATAAGGACTAATAAATCAGATAGGCGGATGTGTGTGTGTGCCCGAAAATAAATTAGAACCGAATTTACGTGGATCGTTCCAAAATGAAGATGCATATACTTATTTTTTTATGGGCTTTGGTTAAGATTGCCTTTTTGTACAGAATGGATTGAATTTTATTTTGTATTAATACAATTTATTTTTTTTATAAAATATTATGTAATCATATAATATTTATTTGTTTTGATTTTCGTATCACTCGGGTAACATTAAAAATATTGTATCGATCATATTATTTTTTTATGAAATTATTATTTTCATTTAAAAATCAAATACTAAAATAACCGCAATACTTATCATTTGACTTCAATATTGAATTGATAAAAATTACTATTTTTTATTATCGTTTTATAAAAAATAAAATTATTAATATAAACCCCCCTATAACGTGAAAATAGATTCCACATCATAGAGGTTAAGGTTTTTCAATTTCAAATTTTTTCGGACATTTTTACGTATTAACTGCTTGTTTCAAAAACGTTTGAAAAAAAATTTTAATTTTAATGCATTTCATCGATACAGGGATTATTAAAATTTTGGATATTTTTTTTGTAATAAAAAGAGTACATATTTAATAAATTTAATGCGTTCTATAATATACCAGCCGCAATTTTGAAAAAAAATCTAAACTGACCGTTGTCATATTTTTACAAAATCCGAAAATAAATCCTTTTACGTTTATAGAAAAAAATTGTGACCACCGGTGACCGAGTTGTTAAGGAACTTATTAATCAACTTAACTTATCAACTTAAAAAAAAACTAAGCCGCGTACTAAAAATACCTCAAATATATTATATTTATCTAATGATAATTTTGTATAATAATCTATTACATTTTAAATAGTTAATGTACTCATTCTTAAAAAAAATATTGATCTCACAGACCTCACTTCACTTCTTTATAAAAAAAAAAAAACATCAAACACTGAAACAATACAAAAAGCACTCCACCAT